>OZ030016.1:78393055-78760555 GCA_964023405.1 Apodemus agrarius | reverse complement strand
AAACCCTTTGAAACAGGGCTGGAAGCCGGGCAGTGGTGGCGCACACTTTTAATCCCAGCACTTGGGAGGCAGAGGCAGGCAGATTTCTGAGTTCGAAGCCAGTCTGGTCTACAGAGTGACTTCCAGGACAGCCAGGGCTACACAGAGAAACCCTGTCTCGAGAGAAATTAAAAAAAAAAAAAAAAAGGAAAGCCGGACGTTGGTGGCGCACACCTTTAATCCCAGCACTTGGGAGGCAGAGGCAGGCGGATTTCTGAGTTCGAGGCCAGCCTGGTCTACAGAGTGAGTTCCAGGACAGCCGGAACTATACAGAGAAACCCTGTCTCAAAAAACCAAAAAAAAAAAAAAAAAAAAAAAAAAAAAAAAGGAAAGGAAGAAGCAGGAGGGCTGGAGAGATGGCTCAGGGGTTAACACTGGCTTCCTCCAGAGGTCCAGTCCCAGCATCCACATGGTGGCTCACTACCATCTGTAGTGGGATCTGATGCCCTCTTCTGGGGTGTCTGAGGACAGCAGCAGTGTACTAATATCCATAAAATAAATATTTAAATTTTTTTAAAAATCCTCTGTCATGCATCTGAACAGTCAGTGAGTGGGCAGGATAGGCTATCTGCTGAGGGGTAAAGAGTGTGTCAGGTCAGTGACAGGATCCAGACAGCAGGCTGGACGGGACAGTAGCGCCTAGCGTGCTGACACTGCAGCTGGCCGGTGGAGTCGGAGGTCACTCAGGATCACTCTCACTAAAACAGTTTGAGGCCAGCCTTCACTACAGAAGACCCTGTGGCTGTCCAACCCACCCCACCCCCACAAAAAACAAGCAAAACAACAAAATATGAAAAACAATCCAGCCAGGTATGCTTGTCTTCCATTGCAGTACTTGAGACAAAGGCCAGCCTGGTCTACAGTGAGTTCCAAGACCACAGAGTGAGAAATTGTCTCAACAAACAAACAAAAACAACAAAGTCAAGCACAGTGGTACGTCAATTGCCAACACCCACACAGCAGCTCACAAATGTGTGTAATTCCAGTTCCCGAGGACCCGATACCCTCCTCTGACCTCCACTGGCACTGCATGCACATGGTGCATATACAATCAGGCAAACCATTCATGAATATAAAGTAAAAATGAATAATTTGGGGGGGGAGGTTTTTCGAGACAGGGTTTCTCTGTGTAGCCCTAGCTGTCTTGGAACTCTCTGTAGACCAGGCTGACCTCGAACTCAGAAATCCACCTGCCTCTGCCTCCCAAGTGCTGGGATTACGGCGTGCGCCACCACTGCCCGGCTTATAAATGTTTAAAAAATAAAATAAAATGGTGCTGTGGCAGCTGGATTAAAAAAGGAAAAGGTTAGCCGGGCGTGGTGGCGCACGCCTGTAATCCCAGCACTTGGGAGGCAAAGGCAGGTGAATTTCTGAGTTCGAGGCCAGCCTGGTCTACAGAGTGAGCTCCAGGACAGCCAGTGCTACACAGAGAAACCCTGTCTCGGAGAAAAAAAAAAAAAAAGAAAGAAAAGAAAAGAAAAAAGGAAAAAAAAAAGGAAAAGGTGGAGCCGGGCATGGTAGTCTCGGGGGAAAAAAAGAAAAAAAAAAAAAACCAACCCCAAAAAAGGAAAAGGTGCACACCTTTAATCCCAGTACGGGAGGCAGAAAGCCAGCCAATGTGGTGCACACCTTTAATCCCAGTACTCAAGAGGCAGAAGCAGGTGGATTTCTTGAGTTTGAAGTCAGTCTGGTCTACAGAGTAAGTTCCAGGACAGCCAGGGCTACATAGAAAAATCCATTCTCAGAAAACAAACAAACAAAAAAAAAGCAAACAAAGACAAGAGAAAGAAGAAAGATCAGAAGCCCTGAAGCCTTGTGGGTTTCAGGACAAAGACAACACTGTGTGGAATCTCAAGACAGAAGCCGGCTGGGGTCAGACCAGCTGCCAGGAGCTAGGCAGGGAGTTACTGAAGAGCAGACACACAACAGCTACACCATCAGACCAGGATATACTCATGTGACAGGATGTGAGCCTGCCCATCTGGGTCTCCTTTCTCTTTACATTTTTTCTTTTTATGTGTCTGCGTGATTTGCTTGCATGGATGTCAGCATGTACACATTTGTGCCTGGTGCCCGAGGCTACAAAGCAGATGTTACAGGGTTACAAACAGCTCCTGGCAGGTCTACTCTGGGAGTCAAGCCTGGCTTCTGGAGGAGGGGCTAGCCAGTGTTCCTTCTTTACCAGAATGAGCCATATCCAGTCCCTGCCCCTCTTTGAGACGGAGTCTCACTCTGTGACCCTGGCTGGCCTAGAACTCACTATGTAGATCAGGGTGGCCTCCAACCTCCAGAGATCCACCTGTCTATGTCTCCCAAGCTTCCGAGAATAAAAGTGTGCACCACCAGCCGGGTGTGGTGGTGCATGCCTGTAATCCCAGCACTTGGGAGGTAGAGGCAGGCGGATTTCTGAGTTGGAGGCCAGCCTGGTCTACAGAGTGAGTTCCAGGACAGCCAGGACTACACAGAGAAACCCTGTCTCAAAAAACCAAAAAAAAAAAAAAAAAAAAGTGTGCACCACCATGCCCAGCCCCTACGTTTCCTTAGTAATTTACTCCGTGTAAAGCAACGAAGGAGTCTCTAAATCAGAGGATGCGGGGCTTGTGTCACAGCACACATAAAGTAGGTTAAAAACTGTCAGAAAAGCCGGGCGTTGGTGGCGCACGCCTTTAATCCCAGCACTTGGGAGGCAGAGGCAGGCGGATTTCTGAGTTCGAGGCCAGCCTGGTCTTCAGAGTGAGCTCCAGGACAGCCAGGACTACACAGAGAAACCCTGTCTCGAAAAACCAAAAAAAAAAAAAAAAAAAAAAACTGTCAGAAAAACTTTCATGGAATTTTAAACTATAGGATGGATACAAACATTTTTTTCTTTTTCACCCCTCAAAGCTACAAGTAATCATGCACATGAAACGTACTTTATACACACGTGACCGGGCGCGCGCGCATGGAGTCCTGCACGGTAAGGAGAGTAGCACGCTGCTTAGGCTGACCACTGCCCACTCGCACAGCTCTGCCATCTTTTCTACCTCCCTGGGTGACACAATACACCACCTTAAGCCCCAAACAAAAGCCAAATTCCAGCTTCCTTCTGTGCTTTTTAAAGAGGATTATTTTCATTGTATACACTTAATGCCTGTAGTCAAAAGCCTAATTCTTCACACAATCCAGACAAAAAACTGTTACCAATCAGGCACACTTGAGAGGAAAAAACTGTCACATATTTGGCACCAGCACAGTGGTAAGGAAAAGTTTCCTACTTGTGCTGGAAAAAGAAAAGAAAAAGACCTGGCTTGGGGGTGTGGCCCAGTTATAGAGCCCCGCCTTACATTCATGAGGCCCTGGTTTTTTCAACCCTCAGTGCCAGAAACCCAAAACACCAAACATCTATTGTCTGTCTCACTGGACAATCCAAATGAGAAACTGCTGCTACAGCCAAGCACTTGCCCTTAACCCTAGCACTAGGAGACAGGCAGCCAGGTTTCTGAGTTCAAGGTCAGCCTGGTTTACACAGCTAGTACCAGGCCGGCCAGGCTACATAGATCCTGTCTCCTCAGCAACAAAACAAAATCCTGTTGTTTCTCTCAGACTAAGGGACGAGTGTAGTAGCAGCAAGCATACTGAAGGGATCCAGGCTTACAATGGCGGCATAATTTATGCAGGTCATAGCTAACCACTCCTACTACAGACCCTAAAGACAACATGTGTTCCACCATGGAGTCTACACCCAAAATACTCTATGTGGTTCCTTGACCGTAAGAGTAAACTGCAGCCACGTATGATGGTTTATACCTGCAATCCCAGCATTCAGGAAATTGAAGATGGATCATAACCATGAGTTCAAGAGCAGCCTGAGCTACATACACAGTGAATTCTGAGGCAGCTAGGGACAAGGTAAAATGCTATCTCGAGTTCCCTCAAATAGCGTGAGATGCAACCTGTGGTCCTTACAAAATACAGTAAGAGCTTGTCCAGAGTGACCATGTAGACCAGTTCCTCAGAAACCTCCCTAGAACAGTCTTCCCACCTACACAGTGCCCTCTACAGTCGCCCTCAAGACACCCTGCTAAGAGGCTGAGGGTATGGCTCAATGATCCCTAAGTCCAGACCTCTGGCACTCATGTAACATCCAGGCGCCACACACACACACACACACACACACACACACACACACACACACACTGTAGCCTGAGAGAGGTGAGTGGAGGATCACAGAGGCTCTCTGGCCAGCCAACCTTAACTGAGACAGAACCCTAAGCTCACTGAGACCTTGTAAGTGTGAAGAGGAAGACAATGTTTAATCTCCGCCTCCACATGCACAAGTACCCCCGAATAAATGTGCACAGGCACACAAACTCTTGTCTTTCACAGGCGGTGGTGGCGCACGCCTTTAATCCCAGCACTTGGGAGGCAGAGGCTGGCAGATTTCTGAGTTCAAGGCCAGCCTGGTCTACAGAGTGAGTTCCAGGACAGCCAGGGGGCTATACAGAGAAACCCTATCTCAAAAAAAAAAAAAAAAAAAAAAAAAAAAAAAAAAACAAGAAAAAAAACCTTCCTAAACTGGTAGCGGTGGTACATGCCTTTAATCCCAGTACTCTGGGAGGCAGAGGCAGGAAGATTTCTGAGGTTGAGGCCAACCTGGTCTACACAGTGAGTTCCAGAACAGCCAGGGCTACACAGAGAAACCCTGTCCCGAAAAGACAAAAAACAAAAACAAACAAACAAACAAAAACAAAAAACAAAAAACAAAAAAAAAAAAAAAAAAAAAAGGCTTTCCTTGATCTGTTGAAGCTTATTCTCTCGCAGTTCTGGGAGCTGGAAACTCAAGATCAAGGTGTAGGCAAGGCTTCTCCTATCCACACTGTTGGATAGCATCTTCTTCCTGGACCCCACACTGTGTCCCTATCTCTTCTCACAATAACACAACTCAAATCAGATCACAGTGAGCCTCAGGTACACCATTTAAACTTAAGCGTGGCTGGGCAGTGGTGGCACACGCCTGTAATCCCAGCACTTGGGAGGCAGAGGCAGGTGGATTTCTGAGTTCAAGGCCAGCCTGGCCTACAGAGTGAGTTCCAGGACAGCCAGGCTACACAGAGAAACCCTCTCTCGAAAAACAAAAAACTTAAGCGTGTCTTGCTAGGCATGGTGGGCATGCCTCTAACTTCAGCACTGTGGGAGGCTAATACAGAATTCCCATAGCTTCAAGGCCAGCCTGGGCTACAAAGTAAGCTTAGGACAGCCTAAGCTAGAGATCCTCTCAAAAACAATCAACGAGAAAATGTAGGCACCTCTTTAAAGCGCTCCCCCTCCATACAGTCACCTCATGAGATTGTGGGGGTGAACTACAGCATAGGACTTGGGAGATGTAGGGGTAATTCAGCCCACACAGGTACAAGCAGGAATGAGAATAAGTGGAAAGGGCGGCCTACACAGCAATCCTGTTTGAAGTCAGGCATGGGGGTTGTATTCATACTTGAAGTTTTCATAATCGAAAGGTTTGCCTAATCATTTGAATCAAAACTTCTTCACCCTGTCCCTGGCTGCACTTCCTAGGTCAGGTCGAAGCTGCTGGCTGGCTGTGCTTGGCACTGGTGGTGCTGACCAACACTCATGTAATGGATAAATCAGCAGATGACTAGAGCACAGCTCTGGGCCAGCTTCAGTGCACACAGACCAACATTCCTCTCCTGGAGCCCATCAGCCTGCAGAGTTGAGGGTGTCTGTTGCGTCCCAGTCTCTGACCCTAGTAGCCCCAGACCCCACCCACAGCCTGGGGCTGTCTTCTCGCCTTTCCTAATGCACTGGGGTATCTCTCATACTCCCAGAGCTGACACTGAAGGGACCAAGTTCCTAAAGCTCAGGTCCTCAGCCCTCCTCTCTCCGTGCTAAGCATGGCTCCGCACTTGAGTAAATACAGACGACATAAGAGCGGATAGTAAGTAGCTGGGCACGGTGCCAGACACAGCTATCATTTCACCAGCTGAGAGGTAGAGGCAGGAATCAGCAGTTCAAGGTTGTCATCAGCCACAAAGTAAATCCAAGGCCAGACTAAATAGCAGGAGACCCTCTTGTTTTGTGGGGTTTTTGGTTTTGTTTTTGTTTTAAAAGGTATGGTGTCCCAATGCCTTTAATTCCAGCACTTGAGAAGCAGAGGCCAGCCTGGTCTGCAGAGTTCCAGGATAGCCAGGGCTACACAGAGAAACCCTGTCTTGAAAAAAGAAAAAGAAAAAAGAAAAAGCCCAACAAAAAGTGTTAGCGTACCTTTAATCCCAGAAGTTGGGAGCGGGAGGCAGAGGCAGGAAGATCTTTTGGAGTTTGAGGCCAGCCTTATCTACGTAGCAAGTCCCAGGCCAGCCAGGGCTACATAGTGAGAGCTTGTCTCAAAACAAAGCAAAACAAAACTCTCAGAGATCTGCCTGCCTCTGCCTCCGAGTGCTGGGATTAAAAGCATGTGCTACCATGCCCAGTAAAATTAATAGTCTTTATTACCATTTAGCATCCAATTCTACATTTCTTGGGACTATCATACCTTTTTTATGTTTAAGTATATATATATATATATATATATATATATATATATATATATATTTTTTTTTTTTTTTTTTTTTTTTTTTTTTGGTTTTTCGAGACAGGGTTTCTCTCTGGGTAGTCCTGGCTGTCCTGGAACTCACTCTGTAGACCAGGCTGGCCTCGAACTCAGAAATCCGCCTGCTTCTGCCTCCAAGTGCTGGGATTACAGGCGTGCACCACCACCGCCCAGCCTGTAAAGTATATAAATTAATCAACACAAAATATCTAACTTGATTCAGATGGAAATTGTGGCCATTTTGCACACCAGCCTCAGGGCAGAGGCTTGGAAGAGGAGCCCGGCAATTAAGCCACCTGGCATTTCCCTGAGTGGTGATCCTCACTCAAGTAGACTATAAAACATACTTCCTGGGCTGGAGAGAGGGCTCAACAGTTAAGAGCACTGACTGCTCTTCCAAAGGTCCTGAGTTCAAATCCCAGCAACCACATGGTGGATCACAGTCATCCGTAAAGAGATCTGACGCCCTCTTCTGGAGTGTCTAAAGAGAGCTACAGTGTACTTACATATAATAATAAATAAATCTTAAAAACAAACAAACAGAGCTGGGCATGGTGGCGCACGCCTGTAATCCCAGCACTTGGGAGGCAGAGGCAGGAGGATTTCTGAGTTCAAGGCCAGCCTGGTCTACAGAGTGAGCTCCAGGACAGCCAGGGCTACACAGAGAAACCCTGTCTCGAAAAACAAAACAAAAACAAAAACAAACAAACATACTGAGTAAGGACTCAGATACACATGTAAATTTGTTACAAAAAGGAATGACTTGACCAATAGATGAAAAAAGATGACTAAAAGATATCAGATGAGCCGGGCCTGGTGGCACACGCCTGTAATCCCAGCACTTGGGAGGCAGAGGCAGGCAGATTTCTGAGTTTGAGACCAGCCTGGTCTACAGAGTGAGTTCCAGGACAGCCAGGGCTATACAGAGAAACCCTGTCTCGGAAAAAAAAAAAATATCAGATGAGCATGTCCCCACATCAGGCCCCACATGTGGGGATGTTTGAGGTTTACTTAGGCTGCCATGGTGGAGCGCTCCTTTCCAGACAAGCAAGGCTGTGTAGAGTGAGCCTGTCTCAAAAACAAACAAACAATTAAATAAAACAAAAAGAAAAGAAAGGATTTCATCTTGACCAAGAATGGAGGCACATGTCTTTAATCCCAGTACTTAAAAGGCATCTCTGTGAGTTCAAAGCTAGCCTGAGCTGCAAAGCAAGATCCAGACCAGCCAGGGAGAGATGGTCAGACTCTGTCTCAAGAAAAAACAAAAAAATCTATCTATCTATATGGGGTATAGTGTGTGTGTGTGTGTGTGTGTGTGTGTGTGTATTTGAGTGTATATCGTCCTTGTGTGGGAGCCCATAGAGGCCAGATAAAGGCATCAAATTCCCTGGAATTGGAGTTACAGACACTTTCAAGTCACCCAAAGAGAGTATTAAGAAGTGAGGTGGCACCCAACAGGTTATTTATTTTTTGACCTCCATATGCCAGTTAGTGGACACACAACTAAGTGCGGGGCTGGAGAGTTTGTTCCTCCTGTAGAGAACCTGGGGTTCCATTCCAGTCCACGGGAACACTGCAGCTTACACCCAACTCCAATTCCAAGGGATCTAACGCCCTCTTCTGACCTCCTTGGCCACCTGCACACATACAGTGCACAAACATATGTTTAGGTAAAACATACACAGAAACCTAAAAAAATTAAACATAATAATTTTAAAAAGTATGTACTAGCCAGGTGTGTTGGTACATGCCTGTGATCTCAACACCTAGAAAGAAAACTGTGACAAATTTAAAGCCAGTAAGTCTGAGGAAAGCCAAGTCTACACAGCAAAACCCTGCTTTAAAGAGACCAAAGAATAACGAGATGAAACTGTTGGTAGAGTTCTTTTTTTTTTTTTTTAAGATTTATTTATTATATCTAAGTACACTGTAGCTGTCTCCAGATACACCAGAAGAGGGCATCAGATCTCATTATAGATGGTTGTGAGCCACCATGTGGTTGCTGGGATTTGAACTCAGGACCTTCGGAAAAGCAGTCAGTGCCCTTAACCGCTGAGCCATCTCTCCAGCCCAGTTGGTAGAGTTCTTGCCTAGCATGCACAAAGCTTGTGGGGTTGATCCCCAACACTTCATAAGCCGGTTATGGAGTTCCAAACCCATCTGGACCATGAGAGCCTGTACACACACACACACACACACACACACACACGGTAGGGGGGCTTAATTAGAGGGTCAGGGATATAGTTTAGTTAGCAACCATTTGCCTAGCTTGAACAAAGCTCTGGGCTCAATCCAGCAATCCTGAAATCCAGACAAAGTGGTATGTGCCAGCAATCCCAGTCCTCAGGAGGCAAAGGCAGAAGGTCAGAGGTTGAATAGTTCAAGTCATTCTTAGCTTCAAAATTAGTTCCAGACCAGTTTGGGCTGTTAAGTGCCTGTCCTTGGGGCAGTGGTGGCGCACGCCTTTAATCCCAGCACTTGGGAGGCAGAGGCAGGCGGATTTCTGAGTTTGAGGCCAGCCTGGTCTACAGAGTGAGCTCTAGGACATCCAGGGCTACACAGAGAACTCTGCGCACCCCCCCCCCAAAAAAAGAAAGGAAACAGAATGTAGCTTAAATTGATAGAACAATTGATTACCTATCACACATAAAATCCTGGATTTAGTCCCCATGTGCACACCTATAATCCCAGCCCTCTGAAGTGGAGGCAGGAAGAGTTAAACATCATCCATCCGTAACTACATAGCAGGTTCCAGACCAGTCTGGGCTATGTGAGACCCTGTCTCAGAAAAGGAGAGCCAGGGAGGGGGTTACACTGTATCATATATAGTAAAATACTATAATATGCAACATCTGAAATTGATTCTGTACATAACAGCCTTATTCAGGGCTGGGGAGACGGCTCAGGAGCTAAAATCACTGTTCTTGAAGAAGATTCTAGTTTAATTCCCAACACCCTATCTTGTGACTCATAACTGCGTCTAAGTCCAGCTCCAGGGGGAGCCATCACCTCTGTCCTTCACAGGTCCCACATGCATGTGAGCAAACCGACATGTACATATACAAAATTAAAAGGGGCTAAACCAATGGCTTGGTCATTAAGAACACTGGCTGAGCCGGGTGGTGTTGGCACATGCCTTTAATCCCACCACTTGGGAGGCAGAGGCAGGCGGATTTCTGAGTTCGAGGTCAGCCTGGTCTACAGAGTGAGTTCCAGGACAGCCTGGGCTACACAGAGAAACCCTGTCTCGAAAAACCAAAAAAAAAAAAAAAAGAACACTTGCTGATGGAGCAGACTTGATGTACCACAGTGGGGGTGAGGGGAAGGGGGGGAACGGGACACCCAGGGGGAACCCCGTACTGGGGGCAGCAAATCAAATGGGATATAAATAAAATTAATTAATTAATTAATTAATTAAAAGCAAAAACAAAAAGAGCACTGGCTGCTCTTCCCTCCCAGAGGACCTGGGTTCAGTCCCCAGCCCTCACATGGCAGCTCCCAGCTGTCTATAGCCCCAATTCCAGAGAATCGGACACTCTCACACAGACAGGCAAAGCACCAATGCACATAAAATAAAAATAAATCATGAACATTTCTCAATTAAAAGTAAATTTTTAACATAAAAACAAGAGCCTCATTCACCAAAAACAGGTCCTTTCCGTCTGAGAGGTTCAAGCCACTCTACAGCAAGTGGTCACTCTGCTGCCCCTCGGAGGGCCCACAACGGCAGCCAGTTTCTCTGCCGCACTCATCCCTCTGGCCTGGCCTGGGACTGAGCCAGCTCTACGACAGCTAGCTCCGCAAGCTCTCTAGCTTTTCTTGCCTCTCCATGACTGCGGGTTCATGAACACCACTGGCTCAACAGACTGATAGTATACAGTCACCATACTTCTGTTGCTATGGTAGCTTCAAGACTGGCAGGGCAGCACCTGGGCCACTTCCACGAAATGAAATCTACTCGGTCCTCGGGATCTCCAGCAGGTCTCTAATGTCTGTCTGAAGAGTAGGCCAGAGTGAAACCACTGCTTGATAAGACATCGAGTATCCGAGACCTGGGACAGGGCCTGCCAGTCCAGTTCTGAGACAGGTTCTGACATATCCCAGGTTGGCCAAGATCCATGGAAGCTGCCAGGGATGACCTTGAACTTTTGAGCCTCTGACCTCCCCTTAAGTGCCAGGATTACAGTATTCCATCAGGCCCCTGGGGCGTCCAAGTCAGGGCTTCCTGCCTGGCAGGGGAGCACTATCCCAAACAAGCTACAACTCCAACACCCATTCATATTTTCAGAGGCTCCAGTCTGCACCTTTTTCAAAGAGCTGGGTGCATTTAAATGTCCAAACTGTAATAAAATGTATTAAGTTTGAATTTGTAGCCAGGCTGCCATGGTGCACACCTTTATTCCCAGAGAGACAGGAGAATCTCTTCAATTTAAGGGCAGCCTGATCTACAGAGCCAGTTCCTGGACACCCAGATCTGCACAAGGAACCTCTGTCTTGGAGGTGGGATGAATTCATTAAATGGTTACAACAAGTACCTCTTGTTAACTGAGCATTACGAAAAGCACTTCAACTCCTAAGTTGGAGAAGATACTTCATAATAAACAGCATGATAAGAAATCAGGTGTAGCCGGGCAGCAGTGGTGCATGCCTTTAATCCCAGTACTTGGGAGGCAGGAGCAGGGATTTCTGAGCCTGGTCTGGTCTACAGAGTGAGTTCCAGGCCAGTCAGGGCTATACAGAAAAACCCTGTCTCGAAAAAAGAAAAAAAGAAATCAGGTGTAGGGCTGGAGAGATGGCTCAGTGGTTAAGAGCACTGCCTGCTCTTCCACAGGTCCTGAGTTCAATTCCCAGCAACCACATGGTGGCTCACAACCATCTGTAATGAGATCTGATGCCCTCTTCTGGTGTGTCTGGAGAGAGCAATGGTGTATTCGTATACATAAAATAATAAATACATCTTTAAAAAAAAAAAAAAGTCAGGTGTAGTGGCACAGCTTTAACCCAGTACTGTTCAAGGCCAGTCTGGTCTATATATCTTTTTTTTTTTTTTTTTCTCGAGACAGGGTTTCTCTGTATAGCCCTGGCTGTCCTGGAACTCACTCTGTAGACCAGGCTGGCCTTGAACTCAGAAATCCGCCTGCCTCTGCCTCCCAAGTGCTGGGATTACAGGCGTGTGCCACCACCGCTGGTCTAGATATCTTGAGTTGCAGGATAGCCAGGGCTACATAACAGAAACCATATTTCAAAGACAAACAAACATGTGAGCAAGTTTCTTCAAGCTCCTGGTAAAACCGTGTTAAGCCTACATAGAAATTCAGGGCCCAAAGGTTGTCTCACGTGTTTACAGGGGCAAGCTAAAGCAGGCGTCAGAATGCCTGCAAACGCTAGCATAGATCCCAACACGACGCATTAGCTCCTTGAATAGACAATGAAATTAATCACTGTCTGTCTTGGGTTTTTTTTTTTGTTGTTTTTGTTTTTTTCACTGCATATAATTGTAAGATTTTCTTGCTATTGATCCAAAAGCACATGGGGGGAAGTCTCAATGCATCTCTCTGCTCCTCAGCTTTCTACCAAACTGGTATGCTATACAAAACATCAAAAACCAGCCAGGCAATTGGTCCCAAACAAGGACCAGAAAAACAGGGCCAGGTGTCTTACAGGGCTGTAAGAGTGTGATACAAATACAATGAGTAGTCTCCAGGGACAGAGCTACCTACCTACCAGCACTGCAAAGACCAGCTGGCACAGGGCGGCAGCAGCCACACTTGGCCCAAGTCCTCCTCAACAGCTCCCCTCCTTTCTAGCTAAGTCCTTTTACAATGCTCAAATCCCCCTTTTTCTATACTTGTAGGCTGAATTACTTTGTTGGGCTATTTCCCAGCCTTAAACCATCTCCCGGAGGGAACAAGTTGATAGGACATCTAAACAGCAAGCGCAAGTTTCTGTCTTAAAACAAAAGAAAGTGGGGGCAGCGCCGCTGGCCTGGACTCCCTGAAGGCCACCTGGCCACACTCTATTTCAAGTAAGACTTTCTGAAAAATGGGACACCTCCTAAAACAAGGTGAAGAGTGGTGTGGCCAATTAACGGCTACAAGGAGGCTGGGTGGTGCTGAGCTAGGACATCAAAGTCTGTTTTAAACTTGTGCACACATTTATCAAAATGAAAATGACAGGCAAACATTAAGATTGCAAAGCATTTATTTGAAAGGGATACATTTTATCGAACTCCACTTTTCGCTTTAAAGGCAGTTTAAGCAGTTCATCCCCACATGGTCTTCCCAGGCTCCTGAAAATGTTCTTTATCAACTACTCAAGCCTGTAATTAAAGCCACATTTTTTAAACTACAGAAACGAAGGATCCTCTTGAACCATGTCCTAAATCTTACTGCCAAACATAACGTCACTAAAATCACTCTGTGGTATTAAATACGAGCGGCAGTCGACGAGCGAACCCGCCGAGAAGCTAAGTCCATCTTTGCTTTTTACTGAACATCCAAAAACAAAGCCAAGTGGGCAGCAAAAGCCTGGCCGGTCACGGCACAGCCCAGGGGCCCAAGTTCCAGCCCAGGCCACCTTCTGCCCCTCACTGGGCCCACTTCCTTTGTGGCCCCAGCCCGTCGCGTGGGGAAGGCGGGCCCCCTGTCAGACCGTCTGGAGCAGGCCGGGGGCGAGCAGCAAAAGGGACCTCCCCACCGGAAAGGCGCGGCACTTCCTCCGGGAGCCGCAGGCCCACCTGACCACTGTCCCTGCCCGCTCCGCCGCCCGCCCACCCCGAGGGACCCCCACCCACGCCCCCGCCCGGCGGCAGGACGCGCCGGTGAGCGCTCACCTTCTTGCCCTTCTTGCCCTCCTCCTCCATGTCGCCGCGTGCGGCCCCCGCGGCCCGCCCCGGGAGCCCCACCGCCAGCGGCCGCTACATGCTCGCTCTGGGCCCGCCACCCCCGCGCTCACCGCGCCGCCAGCCCGCCCGCAGTCTCCGCCCCGGCCGCGCCCCACCCGCACTTCCGGACCTAGGAAGCCGGCCCACCGTCGAGACCCCGCCCCCTCGTGCCCCGCCCACAGCCTCTGCGCTCCCGCACTTCCGCCCAGAGGAACCCGCTGGGCCCATAGAGGGCGTTGCCTTGCTGGGCAAAGGAGGCTTTCCCGAACACCCGTAAAAAGACCCAAGATCACTCCGGACCCCTCCACACCTCCTCAGGGCGGAAGGAGCACACCTGCCTACCCTCCAGTCCTTCCCATCCCCTCTGGAAAGGCGCCCCAATACCCCCCAGCTCTCCCGAACCCTTCAGGGCCGCGCGGGAGAGGCTCCAACTTTTCAATTCTGCCGCCATCTTTAGGGAGGCCGACTTCCCAGCCTGCCCCGCGATCAGGGAGGCGGGCCTCCAACCAGGGTTCTGGGCGCGCTGCCACTTGGCATTTCTCGCTCTTTACTCTGAGCCACAAGGAAACCCTTTTCTAGTAACTTTCTGTTCTGGCTGGGCGTGGCGGCGCACTGCTGTATAATCCTAGCACCTGGCTGGTAGAGACAGGAAGATGAGTTCAAGATCCACTGTAGCTACAAGAGACTTTGAAAAAAGAACCCAAAAATGTACAATAGCTGCCAACAGCAACCTCCTTGGTAGTTGTATGCAACTTGTTGTCGGTATGAGTTGTCCTAAAACATCTTGAAGATAGTATTCTGGTGAACATTCACGTTCCTGAGCTTATGATGTTTCTAATCTAGGCTCCAGCCATGCACGCACATATGCTAGGTGCATTTGGGAAGCTGGAAAGTAAAATGTAACCAGGATTCACAATGGCCAGGTCATCATGTCCATGCTAAAAGGAGAATGTGGTAGAGGCTTTATGCAGGATCAAGTTCAAATTCTTTGGCCTCCAGAAGGAATGTCTAATGGAAATAGATTTAAAAACTCAGTAGCTGAGAGACAGTTCATGGGGTGTGGATGTGGGTTTCCTGCAAAGTTATGGACCCCATGGTCCACCCAACCCTCTGCTCACTTATCTCACACCCAAGCCAAAACTATATATATGTGTGCATACATGTGTGTGTGTGTATATATGTATATGTATATATATCTAATTTAAAAAAAACTTTATTCTCTCCTACCCTTAGTACATCGGGAAGGTAAAAAATACAACAACAAAGGCATTTGGGCCCTGCCAGAGAAAAGTTGTAGAATTTTTTTTTTCGAGACAGGGTTTCTCTGTGTAGCCCTGGCTGTCCTGGAAATCACTCTGTAGACCAGGTTGGCCTTGAACTCAGAAATCTGCCTGCCTCTGCCTTCTAAGTGCTGGGATTAAAGGTGTGCACCACCACCACCACCACCACCACTACCACCCAGCTAACTTTTTTTAAAATTATTTTTATTTTATGCACATTGGCGTTTTGGCTGCATATGTATCTATGTGAAGGTGTCAGAACTCCTGGAGCTGGAGTTACAGATGGTGGTAAGCTGCCATGTGGTTGCTAGAAATTGAACCCAGGTCCTTTGGAAGAGCAGCCAACACTCTTAACCACTGAGCCATCTCTCCGGGCCCTACATAGTAGAATCTTAACAGTCATCATTATGTAGTTACCACATGTACAGAACAATTTCAGAGGATCAGGTGATTTTTCAAAAGCATGCTGCAAGCTGGCACCCCAACAGGTCTCTGTTTTGCTTTTATGTCAACCCACAGTACAGACTTTACTGATCCTAAATTAATACTAAACTGGGCCATGATGGCACATGCATTTAATCCCAACACTGGGGAGGCAGAAGCAAGCAGATCTCTGAGTTGGAGACCAGCCTGGTCTACAGAGGAGCTCCAGAACAGCCAAGGATACACAAACTGTGTCTGGAAAGAGAAAAAAAATACTAAATGAAGCCAATGTTTATTTTAAGATACTAAGTATCCTGCTAACTGTAGTATCTTCTCTCAGGGCTACATGCACATCTTTACATCAGGGAACCATGCCCTCAAAGAAATGACTCCTCTCCTTCCGGTCCACAATTCTGGGGCAAGCTCATGAATCCCTTCTTAGTCCATGCATGTTGACTGGCTTGATCTTGTGCAGGTCTTAAGCATATGTCCACAGCTGCCTTGAGCTCTTGAGTGCAGGAGTCCCGACAAGTCCAGAAGACACTGTTACTCAGCTCCAGCACTTCCAGCCTCTGAACTTGAGTCCCTATAGAAGTCTCTCCGCCTTAGGACTTGCTGTGTAGAGCAGGCTAGCCTAGAATCAGAGCTCTGCTGTCCCTGCCTCCTGAGCACTAGGAAAGGTGTATGCCACCACCCTGCACCTCTGACTTTTATAATCTACCTTCTCTTCAGAGATGGCTCCTGAGCTTGGGGGATGGGGGAGTGATATAGATGTTCCATTTGTGGCTGAGCACCCCACAGATACTTATTCTATGCAGTGTTCTCATCTTAAGCACTGAGCCCTGGCTCTAGCCCCTATGGCCTGGATTTTATTTCATCTTTTCACAAACTGTAGTTGCTAGAGGGGAGGCTGAATGAAATGGAGTTGTTCTCTTCCCAGTTCTGACCGTAGCTATAAACAACACTGAGGCAAGGAAACATAGGAACTATTTCATAGCCTAGGACTCGATCTGCTTCTGAACAGTCCCCTCTTCCACTAATGCAACCTCAGTCCTTCACTGTGCACACTGTGCACAAGCACCCTCTCTGAATAATGCATCTAGCAACCTTGCACCAAACCTGCATCAGGCATACACTCCTCTCTCTAAAAATAGTATAAATTTCTCTGTCCCAATACAATCAAGTGTAGACAGTTTTACTCAGATACGTCTCTGATGCATCCTGCCACAGGATAGGGGCATTATCCAGCCTGAGCTCTTTCAGGATGCATGCACAGTACTGCAGATCTGTGCCCCAAACAAACTTTCAGAGAGAGTTCCCCATTTACTAACCTACACCATTGCACAATTGGGTGTGCACATGATTAAAATTGGTATTATAGAATGGGATGTGTGCAGGCGAAAACATTAGTATCTGGCCTAATCTCTCAGTCGGACTAGAGACCTGGCCATCCCAGACCCCTCAGGCACCAAGCTCCCACCCTTGAATCCTAAAAGGAAGCCTCAAAAGGTTGGGGCCTTGAGTACTCTAACTCATAGGGCCTCTCAGCTCTGTACTGTAGCTTTGTTCCCAATAAACTTACTTGTTGCAAATCTGTGTGAGCCATTATGTGCTCATTAGTGTCCACCAATGTGACTCAAACTAGAGTCATATGGGAAAAAGGAACCTCGGCTGAGGGATTGCTTCCTTCCATCAGATTGCCCTGAAGCACGCCTGCCAGGCATTTTCTATTATTTATTTTATTTTATTTTATTTTATTTTATTTTATTTTATTTATTTATTTATTTATTTTTTTATTTTTTTTTTTTTTGGTTTTTCGAGACAGGGTTTCTCTGTGTAGTCCTGGCTGTCCTGGAGCTCACTCTGAAGACCAGACTGGCCTCGAACTCAGAAATCCGCCTGCCTCTGCCTCCCAAGTGCTGGGATTAAAGGCATGTGCCACCAACGCCCGGCTTACTATTTTTTTTTAAAAGATTAATTTTATGTGTATGAGTGCTTTGCTTGCATGTATGTAACTGTGTGTACTGTGTGTGTGTGTGTGTGTGTGTGTGTGTGTGTGTGTGTTTGTGTGCCTGCCCATAGTAGGCAGAAGAGGACATCAGATTCCCTGGAACTGGAGTTATAAACACTAGTGAGCTACCATGTGCTGGGAATCTGAGCCATCTTTCCAGCTCCAGATTTTCTAGATTAGTGATGATATGGGGGAGAGGGGTTCCAGCTCACCGTAGGCAATGCCATCTATGAGCAGGTGATCCGGGTGGTATAAAAAAGCAGCCTAGTAGGGGCTGGGGAGAGGACTCAGTTTGAGGCATTGGCAGCTCTTGCAAAGGACTCCAGTTCATTTCCCAGTTTACACATGGTGTCTCACAGACTGTGGCTCCAGTTCCAGGGGATCTGACACCCTCACTCGGACATGCACAAAGGCAAAACACCAATGCACATAAAACAAAATAAATACATTATTTAAAAAAAAAAAAAAAAAGGTAGGCCGGGCGGTGGTGGCGCACGCCTTTAATCCCAGCACTTGGGAGGCAGAGGCAGGCGAATTTCTGAGTTCGAGGTCAGCCTGGTCTACAGAGTGAGTTCCAGGACAGCCAGGACTATACAGAGAAACCCTGTCTCGAAAAACCAAAAAAAAAAAAAAAGCAGGCTGATAAGCCTGAGGAGAGAGCCACTCCACCCACTCCACGGCCTCTGCTTCAGTTTCTGCCTTGAGGTTTCTTCCCTGTCTGTAACCTACAAGCTGAAATAAAACTTTGTCCCACAATCGTTTTGGGCCAGTATTTTATCATAACAAGAGAAAGGCAAATACAACCAGCACCACATTTTAAATTCTTGGACAAAACAGCCAAGAACTAAGAAACCTAGACTGCCAGGAACAGACTCATTTCCTTTCACAAATTTCTGTCTGTTTTTTGGTAAGGGGCAGTAAGCCTTAGATTCTGCTTATAATGCCATAGAAATCCTCTGGCCTCTAGCACTTCTCAAAAGTGTGCATATTTCCACCACGTGGCAGATCGAACTGCGGTATGGGAAGTGCCCTGTGAGTCTTCCTTCTGCAACAATCCACAGCCACAGACAAAAGAGGACACTTAGTCTTTGAACGCTTAACATCAGGTGCCTGGCATTTAAGGCATTCCACAATCCTGCATTAATGGGCCTTTCCAGATATATCACTCTTGGTTTGTTTTGTTTGAGTCTCCTATAACCCAATCTGGTCTCTAACCCAAAAGGGCCTTGAATTTATAATCTTCCTGCCTCTATCTCAAGAGTTCTGGGATTACTGACATGTGTCACTGGATGCAGGGTTTATTCTGTGCTTGGGAACAAACCCAGCGCTTCCTATACACTTGGCAAGCCCCCTACCCAATGAGCTGCATTCTTCCATATTTATTACTCTGTAACACAGAAAATACTACTACATCCTCTCTTAGCATTTAGGCTCCCCTGGAGCTCCTGAGTCTCTCTTCTCCTTTTGAGCCACTTGACATGCCCCCATCTTTACATACACAGCCCATGTTTCAAGTAAAAATCCATCTGCTGATGATCATATAGTGCTATCTATGTAAATAAATTAAAATGACCAAACCAAACAAGCAGAGGCTTTTCCAGAGATTTGTCCAGAGCTTGCTATACTAGGGAGTTTGCAACAAGCATCATGTTTAAAAACTCGAAGACACACAGAGCGGGGAAAGCTTTGTACTAGAAAACATTTTGAGAAGATTCTAATTTCTGGTCTCGTGGCTCGCAAGATCCTAGCACTCCGGAGGCTAAAGCAGGATGATTAGGAACTCAAGGCCAGCCTTAGCTACACAGCATGTTCAAGGACATCATGGGCTACAAGAGATACTGCCTGAAAAAAGCAACAAACAAAAATGTTCTGGTTAACAATAGTCTTGTGTGGGAAACCCTGCAGGAATGGGCAGGTGAATGAACCTCAAAGACATGAGAAAAAAAAAAAAACCTCAATTCACGTTGATTTCATAAACCTGGATCAAAACTTCTAGACAGTCTGCTGCCAGGAGACTTACTGCCAGTATATTTAAACCCAGTATAATTTGGGAAAAAGTATCCTTATGTAAAACAATCCCTGGTGCACAAGAAAGCATTAATTATACTGAAACTCAACTCAGGGTACACATTATTTCTTCCAAGAAGATGGGTTCTGGAGATAGAATACTTATATTAGCCTAGAGTCCCAAGGAGGATACAGCCTGATCTCTGTCATACAGATAGTGTAAAGGTCATCTGGGCTATTGGCTACCTCTGATCCTAATTCTGGGATCTTAGGGGAGTCTCTGGCTATACAGATAATGTAAGAGTCATTTAGAATATTAGGTATCTCTGTTCCTTGTTGTAGAAACTTGGGGAGCCCCTGGGCTGAAAGGGTCATTTAGATTACTAGGTATCTTTAATCCTGGCTCTAGGAACTTGGTATGGCCTGGTCCAACAGGTCATGCAACTCACAGGGCTAGTAATCACCTCCAATTCCCAGCTTTCGAGATGGAAGGACAGGTTTTACACTCATTCCTTTGAGAGGACAATCCTGTGCCCTCACCATCCATGGTTTTCCTGGAGGTCTGTGGGCACAAGGACCTTCATGCTGTGCTCCCAACAGGCTTGGTACCTCTCACGAAAGAGGCTGAATAGAAAAAAAAAATTGCCAGGAATTTGAGGTTTGAACCCAGCAGGGGTACACAGCAAGTCTCTGTCTCAAAGTATACAAGCAAACAAACTCAAAACAAAAAGACAAAAACAAGGACAAGGCAGGGATGGGGAAGAGGAGACCCTGATTAGATACTTGGAGTCTGTTCTCTGTGGATACCTCACACACTTGGTTAGAAGCTCTCCACTGTGGACACCTCACACATAAGGCCTGCCTGCGATGTACACCTCACATGTGTGGTCTGTCCACGGTGGGCATCTGTTCACACATCTGATTAGGGTCTGTCCACTATGTGCTCTCCCATAGTTTGGATAGAGGAACATATTTGTCTTCTAGCTCATCTTAAATCTGAAGCAAGGGTATAAATTAGGAAAGCTGTCAATGATTAATCAGGTCCTGAATATTTGGAGCTGGCACAGAAGTTATAGATTGGCTTTTTTTTTTTTTTTTTTTTTTTTTTTTTTTTTTTAGACAGGGTTTCTCTGTGTAGCCTTGGCTGTCCTGGAACTCACTCTGTAGACCAGGCTGGCCTCGAACTCAGAAATCCGCCTGCCTCTGCCTCCCAAGTGCTGGAATTACAGGTGTGTGCCACCACGCCCGGCATAGATTGGCTTTTTGATTATCACCAGAGAGCACCCAGCTTCCTGCAAGTCTGACTTACAGCAAGCTGGCTTCCTGTGACAATGTCTGACAATGTCTGCAGCGGAGGGTTGGCTTCTTGGGCAACCTGCTGCAGGTTGTGGGTTAGACTCCCCAGTGTATAAATAAATGGTCTGATTGTTTAAGGGATTGGTGTCAATAATACACCAATGAAAACAGCTAGAATCATAATACAGTCTCACTTTCCCAAGGCACTATTGCAAAATATCCTTATTTTCAAAGATTCATGAATTTTCTTCCTTCCTTCCTTCCTCCCTTCCTCCTTCCCTCTCTTTCCTTTCTTTCTCTCTCTCTCTCTCTCTCTCTCTCTCTCTCTCTCTTTCTTTCTTTCTGAGTCAGGGCTGATCTCAAGCCTGATACATAGTCACCCTTTTAACTCTACCTCCCTGGATTTAGTGATCTGGCTGAGTTTGAGACCAATATGGCCTGCTTGGTGAGTCTCAGTCTACCAGTCCACCCAGGACTATAGAGTGATAAATTGTCTCAAAATGACCAAAGTGAGTACAGAAACAAATGAATACAACATTCCCCCTCACCCACATCGGACCAATCAAGAGATGGCCTCTGCTCTGTACACGCAGAATCAATCACAGCAAGACCACTTTGGGATGGTTTATTTTGCCAGTTCATGATTTCTATCTCAAGTAGAGCAGGTTTCTCTCATTACCATTAAGGAGTTGATAACATCCAGGACTATTAGCCCTTGAGTAGTCTGCCAGCCGGTCTCCAATAACTACAGCAGAAGCTCCAGGAAGGGCCTGGTAGAAAACCGCCGGAAGAGCTCCTGGCTCCAGCTGCCAGGAAAACTGCAGAGCGCGATCCGGGCTCTGGATGTGGAGACAGCCACTGAGATCTGAGCGCTGCTGACAGTCAGAGCCCAGAGCGGCTAACACCCGGAAGCTGCACTTCGCCTACTTTTGACTTTGATCTACACTGAGCCAAAGAGGCCAGGCATGACAGCACACCGACATAATCTTCTTAGGATCAGAAGCAGGAGGATCAGTATTTCAAGGTCATAGCAATCTCAAGGCTAGCCGGGGTTCATGAGACCTTGTCTCAAAAAACCAACTGATACTACCTGCCTGCCTGTTATTTCTACCAATGACATTTTTTGTTTTTGTTTGTTTGTTTGTTTGTTTGTTTTCCGAGACAGGGTTTCTCTGTATAGCCCTGGTTGTCCTGGAACTCACTCTGTAGACCAGGGTAGCCTCGAACTCAGAAATCTGGCCTGCCTCTGCCTCCCAGAGTGCTGGGATTACAGGCGTGCACCACCACTGCCCAGCTCTACCAATGAATTTTATGTTATAAGTTAGTTTCTTCTCTGTTACTGTAATAAAACATCGTGAGCGAAACAACTTGTAGAAGAGTTTATTTGGGCGTATGGCCCCAGCGTCCATCACTATAAAGGTGAGACCTAGCAAGCATGGAGGCAGAGCTGCGAGCTCATTTTAGTTTGTTTTTAAAGATTTATTTATTTCATGCATGCCAGAAAGGGACATCAGCCCCCACTACAGATGGTTGTGAGCCACCATGTGGTTGCTGGAAATTGAACTTGGGACTTTGGAAACATCATCCAGTGCCCATAACCACTGAGCCATCTCTCCAGCCCAGAGAGTTCAGGACTTGAATTGTAAGCACAAAGCAGAGAGGATGAACCAGAAATGGCAGGAGTTTTTAAACTCTCAAAGCCCCCCTCCAGTACACACACCCTCCAACAAGACTGAACCATTGCTCTTAAACCTCCCAAAACAGCATTACCCAGCAAGACTCAAGCGATCAAAGACACGGGTCACAGGGGCACATGTTCATCCAAACTGATAACAATGTGAAAAGGGCCTTGATGCATGAGTTTCTTTTATCCTGTAACTGTAAAAAGTCTGTGATTACCCGGCAGTGGTGGCACATGCCTTTAATTCCAGCACTTGGGAGTCAGAGGCAGGCGAATTTCTGAGTTCCAGAGGCTAGCCTGGTCTACAGAGTGAGTTCTAGGACAGCCAGGGCTAAACAGAGAAACCATCTCGAAAAAACAAACAGGCCGGGCGTGATGGCGCACGCCTTTAATCCCAGCACTTGGGAGGCAGAGGCAGGTGGATTTCTGAGTTCGAGACCAGCCTGGTCTACAGGGTGAGTTCCAGGACAGCCAGGACTACACAGAGAAACCCTGTCTCGAAAAAAACAAAACAAAACAAAACAAAACAAAAGTAAAGAAAATAAAGATTCTGAAAGACAGGGTTGACCGAGGTTTTCTTTCCTGCTCTCTTTCATCTTCTGGTCCATGCACATCACTTTCCCAAGTGTTTCCCGGGCTGTTTCCCAGCCGGGGCGCCCGCCCGATTGGGACAGCCTGAGCTGCTCTGGCTACGTCCTGTTCCAGGCCCTAGCTGTGGCACCCGTATTACTAAGAGGATATGATGTAGAAGGCGTCCACCGAGGTTGAGGTCTGCATGTGGTCAACCGCCACCACCAGGGCGGGCCCAGGGGGTGCAGCCCGCTCAGCCCGCGCTCGAGGCCACGCCCCGGGACCGCTGACGTCACCACCCTTGAGCCCGCGCACGCGGCTTTGGGCGGGGCTGCGTGGTGACGTCACGCGTGCGCGGCTCGCTGCTGCGGCCATAACTTTAAGCACACGTGTGCGTACACAGCTGGCAGCCATGGCTGGCCGGTCCTTCCTCGCATGTGCTGCTGCCCTCACCTTTTCTGCATCTTCCGTCATCAGGGCACAGGCGCTGTGCAGGGGTATTCCGAGTCCAGGTAGGGATGGCGGAGCTCGGTGGCAGGCGGTCAGCCTGCGGTGGAGCAGGGACGTTTCCCCCGGGGGAGCCACGTGCCACCGGGTGATTTAGGCCTGTTGCTGGAGGATTCCTATCAAACCCCAGCGAGTCCTGACGAAGCAAGCAGATTCCCCCACTAAAGAGATTTCTTTTGCGAGAGAACGTTTGGAGGGGCTAGATCTGAGTGATACGCGCAGGGGCTGAATGTGTCTTGTCTCCCCGCCTAGGTGGACACCGAGGCAGGTGAGTGGCCCCACGGCCTGGAAGGGATGACCGAGCTCTTCTGGAAGATGGCCTGGTAAGTCAGTTGTGAAAGCAGGGTGACCCCTTAAGCCAGAATAGAGGCTATCTGGGGCCTCTGGAGCCAAACTCCGTATCTTGGATTCACTTTCAGGACCAACTCTGTGCCCTGGAGTTCTAGGGTCTGAGAGACTGCAGTGTGGGCTGTGGGTTATGCCGGTTTAAGTGACGCACTCAGCAAGCCTCCAGCGTGCTTGGGTCTGCAGTGGCCCTGTGCATTCCTACAGTGCTTGCCAGAGCAATTTTGAAGTGGTTTGAGGCCTTGCCCTGCTCTCTCCAGAGCAAGGTTATAGAAATTTCGGACAATATGGCCACGTGGGTTAAGTTACAAGCGGGTAGAATTTACAGTGCTGCACTTTTCCTGCTTTGTTTGTTTGTTTCTTATGTGATGAAAGTTTTGCACATGGTGCAGACGCAAATAAGTCATTCCTTTTTGCTTTTTGGTTTGGTTAGTTTTCTTTTGAGGCAAGGTTTCTCTGTAGTTCTTTCTGTCCTGGAACGCAAAAGAAATCCTTTCACCTCTGCCTCTCAAGTGCTGATATTAAAGGTGCATACAGCCATGTCCAGCTGAATATTCTTTTTCTGTGCTCCAGAGTTAGTACAAAGGTTTAAACCCTTAAAACAATTACAAAATACAGCACGAGTGCCAAAGTTTGGTCCCCGATGTGCAAGTAAAACTCAAGGTGTGGTTCTGGCTCCACGTGGGCCTTGGGCCTGGTTCTCAGAAAGCAAGAAAATCAGGGGCGGAGAGGCTGCGGATGGTAGAAGCCTGGCTGGTGTGCCAGTGCCTGAGGAAGGCATTGATGGGAGGGGCTTTTTGTTTTTTGGCCAGTTAGATGAGGATGGCCTTGAACTCCCAATCTTCAAGCATGGTCCTTCATGCTTGGTCTGGGTGTTTCATGCCAGGGGTCTCTGAAGCCAGATCTGCCTGCCACTGCCTCCCAAGTGCTGGGATTAAGGGTGTATGCCACCATACCAGTCCCTCTTTTCAAATATTTCAGTATATGAGCACACTGTCACTATCTTCTGGCCAGAGGAGGGCATTGGACCCCATCACAGATGGTTGAGCCACCACGTGGTTGCTGAGAATTGAGCTCGGGACCTCTGGAAGAGCAGTCTTAACCGCTGAGCCATCTCCAGCCCCTTAAGTCAAACCTTTAATTTTATTTCTTTTGTGTGTATGTCCACCACGTGTATGGGCCCATGGATGGCCTAGAACATCAGAACATCGAGGTCAGAGAACAACTGGCAGGAATTGGTTTCCCCTTTACCCACTTGGTGGGGCCTGGAGATTACACTCGTAAGGCGTGGCAGCACGTGGCGCTTTTCCCTGCTGAGGCTGTGTCTCTGACACATTACTGTGTGAAGTGGTTGTGTGTCCGGGGGTTGGCAGGTTGAAATTTGACAGCAGGCATCATTAGACCTAAAGCCTGTGTGTTCTGGAGTGCCAGTCATGAAGGGCGGTGGGTTGTGCTGAAGGGAGATGGCCCGCCCTTGGTCTGGAAGCTTTGGGGTACGTGGGATGTGGGCAGCTGCCAGCTTAGTGATATAAATTCAGCTCGTTGACTCTTATTTCAGTCTAGGAAACCGAAGATGCTGGAGCTAGAAGAGACTTGATGGCGCTTCAGAGGCCATCTGGCTGTGTGTGGGACTTCCACCAAAGAGGTAAGGGTAACAACAAACTCTTTGACCTTTCCATGTTGTAAGTCATGTGACTGGGTTTCAGAAGGGTTAGCTGTGTTGATGCTTACGAAACTTTCGGGATAGACTTCCTGGGGCCCGATTCTCAGCTGACATTTGCCTCTGGTTTGATTTCAGCCTGAGGAAGGAGGTCGTGTGTCTAGGTGGAGTGGGAGTGGGCTGCTACAGAGTGGGCCTCGGGCCTGTTGGCTCCCTGGGGCTCAGAAACTAGAGTTGGGCTTTGTTACTGCCCCTCAGGGCAGTGGACATTCACAGCAGCCCTTAGTCTTGTGATGGTGCTGGATGGTCTTCACAGCATAACTTGATGTTTCTTATCTTTGCAGATGCAGGAATGGAGGCAAAGACTCCAGCTGTGCTGAGGCCTCGCTTCCAAAAAGGAATCCGCAGTTTCTGGTTCTTAGCCTGAACTTGATTCTTTGTGTTTGCCCTCCCAGACTCCTTCAGGTTTTGAATAAGGACCCCAGCTGGCTATCTCCAGAGGCAAGAAGATCAGTCCAGACTGGGCTACAAAAGACCTAGTTTCTCCCCCTGCCCCCCCCCCAAAATAAATTGATTTTTTATCTATGATTCATCTTAGCCTGCTTTCTTTCCACATTACATTTGCTAAAAACAGACTCTGGTGGCAGCCCAGATGAACCAAGGCGTTCCCATCTCAATCCAATCCAGCACATGCAGGTGATGATTACATGTACCACCTCGTGCCAGGATGTGTTCTTTAAATGACCATTTGGAACTTGCACGTGGTTGAATGGGTGAGGGGTGCTGGGGACTTAGTTGGGCCGGGCGGTGGTGACACACGCCTTAAATCCCAGCACTTGGGAGGCAGAGGCAGGAGGATTTCTGAGTTCAGTGCCAGCCTGGTCTACAGAGTGAGTTCCAGGACAGCCAGGGCTAAACCCTGAGCTACACAGAGAAACCCTGTCTCTGGGGGGGGGGGGGACTTAGTTGGGGGCAATCAGGGGCTGTGCCTGAGATCCTGAGGATCTGTTCTAGGCTTAAGGACTTGGAATTGAGGGCTTAACAGTCAAGGGTATGTGTTTCCAGTACCTGTATCAGGCAGCTAACTGCAGTTCTAGAAGATAACCTGGCGTCTCTGGCTCTTCCCCATCCTGGAGTGGTGTAATCTCAGCACTGGAGAGGAGGTGGGTCTTGCATGAGTTTGAGGCCATCCTGGTTTGCAAAGTGAGTTCCAGGACAGGCAAGGCTGCTGCCCACTGGGCACTGGGTTCAATTCTGAGCACCCTTAGGATGGCTCAGTCATTTGAAACTTTTTTTTTTTTTTTTTTTTTTTTTGGTTTTTCGAGACAGGGTTTCTCTGTGTAGCTCGGGCTGTCCTGGAACTCACTCTGTAGACCAGGCTGGCCTCGGACTCAGAAATCCGCCTGCCTCTGCCTCCCAAGTGCTGGGATTACAGGCATGCCACCACCGCCCCGCTTCATTTGAAACTCTTGTTCCAGGGGTCTGACACCCTCTTCAGCCTGCTGAGCACCAGTGCACAAGACAAATGGAGGCGAAGTGCCTAAGTTTTGAGTGTCTTGGAAAACCCCTATCTTAGTCTTCATATACCAGTAAATAAGTGTCAGGATCAAGAATAGGAAGCTGAGTGAGGGATATTTCCGAGTGTCAACTATTCAGCCTAAAAGCATAGTCTGTCCATGGCTGTTCTGCAGGATCGCTTACATAGGTGGTGGTAGGAAACATGGGCAGGGCCTGGCAAAATTGGCCATTTGAAGGGACAGTGAATTTTCACTACTACTGACATAGTGAACAGAACAGCCCAGAGATACCAACCCCCCCACATCCCTGCTAGTCAACAAAAACTACCCAAAGGACCATCAATTCCTGTACCCCAAATGCACAGACACTTTAAAAATATATTAAAAAGCTATGGTGGTGCTGGAGAGATGGCTCAGCAGTTAAGAACACTGACTGCTCTTCTAAAGGTCCTGAGTTCAAATCCCAGCAACCACATGGTGACTCACAACCATCTGTAATGAGATCTGACTCCCTCTTCTGGAGTGTCTGAAGGCAGCTACAGTGTACTTACATATAATAAATAAATCTTTGAAAAAAAAAAGCTATGGTTCATGGGCTACAGAGTTAAGAACACTGCTCTTCCAGAGATCCTAAGTTTACTTCTCAGCAACCACATGGTGGCTCACAACCATCTGTATTGGATTTCTTCTTCTGGGGTGCATGGAGACAGCACTCATTAAGTTACATGTGAGTGCGCACATGCGCG
Source organism: Apodemus agrarius (assembly GCA_964023405.1). Classification (NCBI taxonomy): domain Eukaryota; kingdom Metazoa; phylum Chordata; class Mammalia; order Rodentia; family Muridae; genus Apodemus; species Apodemus agrarius. The sequence goes on along the minus strand of OZ030016.1, from coordinate 78,733,007 downwards.
CACACACACACACACACACACACATCTGATTCAATTTTATGAGGAAAACTAAGGTATTAAGTAGGACTGCTGTGAAGATGAAACTGGTGGGTGTCAACAAAAGATGCTTCATGAGCTAGAGAGATGACTATGGTTAAGAGCACTGACTGCTCTTCCAAAAGTCCTGAGTTCAATTCCCAGCAACCACATGGTGGTTCACAACCATCTGTAATGGGATCTGATGCCCTCTTCTGTGGTGTCTGTAGACAGCTACAGTGTACTCATCAATATATATAAAATAAATAAAATCTTTTAAAAGAGAAGATGCGGGCCGGGCGGTGGTGGCGCACGCCTATAATCCCAGCACTTGGGAGGCAGAGGCAGGTGGATTTCTGAGTTCGAGGCCAGCCTGGTCTACAGAGTGAGTTCCAGGACAGCCAGGGCTACACAGAGAAACCCTGTCTCGGAAAAAAAAAAAAAAAAAAAAGAGAGAAGATGCTTCATGCTGGGAGACACACAAACACCCATAGATGGTCAATTTGCCACTAAACTTGGCAGGGTTTCCTCAGACCCCAGGAGACTAGACTGGAGTGGGTGGTGGCTCCATCCTATTGCCCTATCTGCAAGTTCGGTGTGCCCTGCAAGTTTGATATAAGGACGGTGCCATGAGGGAGCTTCAAGTGGGTGCCACCTGACCCTTCTCTTAAAACAACTGGAACCTCTGGGTGTGGTGCAGAAAAGGCCCATAGTTGGTTCAGCCCAGGGAGAAATTAATATGTCAGCTCTTTTGCTTCAATAGTGTGAGAGAGTAACTCCTGTGAGGGTCATGGTAGAGGCTCAATCACATGTAGAAGCAACCAGAGTCTAATGCCACACCCGAGAGTCAACCTCTGACCTAAGAATGATCTTGGGATTTTTAAGTGGTTAGAAGAAAAACCCCCGAATACACTATATCATGACAGGTGTAATTTTTGACAATTGCAGAGTTCCGTGTTTCAGATGTTACTGGAACTCACCCACGTCCCTTCTTGTTTGAATCACCACAAGTCCCAGTGCTTTTTTTTTTTTTTTTTTTTTTTTTTTTTTTTTTGGTTTTTCGAGACAGGGTTTCTCTGTGTAGCCCTGGCTGTTCTGGAACTCACTCTGTAGACCAGACTGGCCTCGAACTCAGAAATCCCGCCTGCCTCTGCCTCCCAAGTGCTGGGATTAAAGGCGTGCACCACCACACCCGGCTAGTCCCAGTGCTTTTTAAGGCCTGGGGTTTTGCGAAGTGAAACCCAAGGGTGGGAGTCCTCGGTTTGGGGAAACCCTACCAAAGCACCACCCCAGGAGGCTGCAGATGGAATGCTCTCATGCCAGGCTTAAAAGGAAGCAGCCTGGCTGGGGCTTAAGGGCTGTACTGCCCCAGGGAGGAGCCTGAGCCCTGCTACCAACCCTCCTCATCACTAATGATACCTGCTCTTACCACACAGTGGATTAGAACCTACAACTTCATTAGTTATGTTGCATCATTAAATAATTTTGAAAATCAAATGGGGGGCTGGAGAGATGGCTCAACAGGTAAGAGCACTAACTGTTCTTCTGAAGGTCCTGAGTTCAAATCCCAGCACCCACATGGTGGCTAACAGCCATCTGTAAGGAGGTCTGACACCCTTTTCTGGTGTGTCTGAAGACAACTACAGTGCACTTAGATATAATAAATAAATCTTTAAAAAAAAAAATCAAATGGGCCGGACGATGGTGGCACATGCCTGTAATCCCAGCACTTGGGATTCAGAGGCAGGCAGATTTCTGACTTCAAGGCCAGCCTGGTCTACAGGGTGAGTTCCAGGACAGCGGAACTACACAGAGAAACCCTGTCTCAAAACAAAACAAAACAAAACAAGAAAAAACAAAACAAACAGTTGTCAGACATCTGTGAATACAAGGTCTCAAAGTTGGCCTGCAAATAACTCATATTTGGGAACATGCGGACCTACCATCATACGAGAAGGGAACAGAGAGAGCTGCCCGCTGGCGGACCCTGTGGTCAAGAGGGGGGACTACACAAAGAAACCTGAGTGGTCAGGCTTTTCAACATACCACTAATCTACAAGCTCAATGATAAGCCAGGACCTCTGAGAGCTAAGAGGCCCCAGAGCTCCGAGAGATAATGGTCTTATCTCAGAGGCTGGAAGAAAGAACAAAGCTGGGCATCTGCAAGAGGGTCCTACCAAAGGCTAGCCCACTAGAGGGCTGCATAGAGTACTCCTTCCTTACCTTGTCGCTGTGGTGAGGAATCACAGGCTACTAAGTCCCCACCACCGCCTCCTCTGCTGGATCAGGCAGGAGGTCTTCATGGTTCAAACGCTATTGTGGCCACCCCTGGCTAACGTTGAGCTCTGGGGCAGCGCCTGGGGAACCACGAGGGGCCAAGAAACATCTGTTGGGCGGGAGAGATAGACGCTCAGCTGTTAAGAGCACCGGCTGCTCCTCCAGTCTCTGCAGTTTACAGCCACCAGCCCTCCAGGCCTCTGCAGACACCCCGCATGCACGCGGAGCAATTATGCATGTAGACGAAGCACTCATATGCAAAACAGATGTTGAAGAGTTTTTGAAAGAATCATCCCTTTTTACTGGGCCTGGTACAATCCTAGCTACTTTGGGGAGGCCTGAAGAAGAGAGAGAGAGAGAGAGAGAGAGAGAGAGAGAGAGAGAGAGAGAGAGAGAGAGAGAGAGAAAGGGGAATCCCAGCCTGCTCTTAGTCTTTGGAGTGCTTGGGATTGCAAGCATGTACCACCATGTCTAGCTTGGGAAGAGCTTTGAGGAGACCAACAAAGATGCCATCAGAACAGACCGTTAGGCATGGACCTTGTGGGCCAGGGAGCAGGAAACAGTGTCTGAAGCACCCAGGCAAGGGAGTAGCAAGTGGGCAGGGCCAAACTCCCCGGGCAGAAGCCACTTCCTACTTGACTCAAGTACTGCAGGAGTTAGGCGGGGCTGGGCCTCCCCTCTCTGTCTTCCCCTTCACCTCTGTACAGAAAGCTCTGGTGCCCTGGCCTGGATGCTTCCGTGGGCACGATGGAGGACGAAGAAGGGCCTGAGTATGGGAAGCCAGACTTTGTGCTTTTGGACCAACTGACCATGGAAGACTTCATGAAGAACCTCCAGCTCAGGTAGATGTGAGGTGGGGGTGCTGGGGTGCTGGGTTTCTTTCCTTCCTTTCCTCCCTTCTCATCCACACAGACCAGAGAAGCAAGGAAGGTTCCCTGGTCCCATCGTCAGGAATGGAGACAGGGCTACACATACCTACCCAATACGGGAGGAAATGATAGCATCTCCAGGAGATCGCGGGCACTCAGAAAGTAACCAGCTGTCAGAAACGGAGCTGCCCATTCACCCTTGCCACACCCTAGCTGACAAGCCCAGAGCGTGATAACCCCTGAGAAAGATGGACAAAGGCATGCGGACCAGGAACTGTACTGCATCTCTGCTCTGTCACCTGCTCGTGTGGGGCCTGACTTGAGTCTCCTTAGGAACTCCAATGCGGAGTGGGCTCCACCCCAGAGTAGTAATAATCGAAGCAAATTGACATGATGCTCTGGGCTGGGAGTCGTTCGTGGGAGGGGGGGTCACAGGCTATGACTACTAGGATTGACACAGCAGCCCGCTTTCTCAGAGAAAAAGGCAGGGAGGGGTCCAGGAGCTAGAAGCATAGTATGTCAAATGGCCTTGTGTGCGGCTAGACTTCATGCCCGCCTCCTAGGGAGGTCTGCTGTGTGCTAGGACGCTCCTTAGAGAGCAATTGAGGACCAGGGATCTTACTAGGCACAGAGAGGGAGGCCCCGGGCTGACACATGGAGAGCACTATCCAGGAAATGAGTTCCACGCTTTGTTGCTCTACCTCATTCTCATGAGCAGCAAGCTCACGAGCATGTCCTCCCTGCTTCGTACGCAGAGCCGAGGAGGACGGTGGATTCAGGTCACACAACTTGTAGTCCCTGGGAGTAACTTGTCAGAAGGGGCAGAGAAAGAGGAACCCTGAAGAGGCCTGCCAGGGGTTGGGCGGGCCCCACACACAGAGGATGGTTGGGGCCCCAAGGAACAGGCAGGCTAGTACTGCCAGAGCACGAAATCCAAGAGCGGCACAGCCCGGGGCTTCTGCTCACTCGGCTCTTGGTTTGTGAACGGAAGGGTGGAGGCGTCTGAGATGTGCTTGAGAGGGGCGGTGGCCATGGTTAGGGGCTGCAAAGACTAGCAAATCACCACCCTATAATTTGGGTGGGGCAGGGCGAGTCCCCTTCCGGATCTGGTCCCGCCTAGACTCTGAGACAGGAAACAACCAAGGCCCCCTGCTCTAGGAGAGTCCCCTTTTCTCAGCCTCAGCCCAACTGCCCTGCAGGAGTCACCTGGGACCAGCCCTGATTCTTATGAAAGACCCAGGGTCCTTTCACAAGTCCATTGCCTTTGTGGAATGGATATTCCTGGTCCCTGAGACCTGAGCATCCTGGCAGCGAACAGTGTGGACCACGCCCTTTGCCCTGTGCTGGGGACCGCTCTGGGTGGCTCTGCTTACTCAGGATGGCACCAAGGGGTCTTAAGTCAATGAGGTCCCTTTTCTCTATGATCTTTCTGGGAGAGGATGCTGGCTGCTCGAGGCCTCCCATGTGGGCCTCTCATGGACGTGAGTATAGAGGTCTTGTTCTGCTATACTCAGGTTTGAGAAGGGCCGTATCTATACCTACATTGGTGAGGTGCTGGTATCCGTGAACCCCTACCAGGAACTGCCATTGTATGGACCAGAGGCCATCGCCAAATACCAGGGCCGCGAGCTCTATGAGCGACCACCTCATCTTTATGCCGTGGCCAATGCTGCTTACAAGGCCATGAAGCGCAGATCCAGGGACACCTGCATCGTCATCTCAGGTACCTGTCCCGGTGAACCAGGTGCCAGAGCCATGCCTGACTAATAGATAAGGGTGATGGTGTGCCGGGCAGTGGTGGCGCATGCCTTTAATCCCAGCACTTGGGAGGCAGAGGCAGGCGGATTTCTGAGTTCGAGGCCAGCCTGGTCTACAGAGTGAGTTCCAGGACAGCCAGGGCTATACAGAGAAACCCTGTCTCGAAAAACAAACAAAAACAAACAAACAAAAAAAAACCCAAACAAACAAACAAACAAAAAAAAAGGGTGATGGTGCTTCCAGGTCTATGGGTTGGGCTGGGACAAGGATCTGGGCTAGAGGTACCCCACCCAGTTGGTTCTATGGCTTCCTATCTTCTCGGCAGGGGAAAGTGGGGCGGGGAAGACAGAAGCCAGCAAGCACATCATGCAGTACATTGCTGCCGTCACCAACCCAAGCCAGAGGGCGGAGGTAGAGAGGTGAGCACTGGGGGGAGGGAGGGGTGTGTTTCCCAGCTGGGTTGAAGCTTCTTGGCCAGGGGAAGGGGCTTGGACTAGAAAGGAAAAAAAAAAAGAAGAAGAAGAAAAAGGAAGAAAGAATAAGAAAAAAAGAAAGGTAAAGGCCAGCTTAAGCCAGTTTCTGTTGGGAAGGCTCCAAGGCTGCTCCCCGAGTTCTAAGGCCACACGGAGGACCTTTCAGATGTAGGAGGTGGGATCCAGCCAAGGTATGTACATGCCAGTTGGGGGGGGTGGTATCAACAGGTAGTTACCAGAAGTGTCTCAGAGCTGGACAGGGAAGATCTTGGGGAGCCCACAGAAGCCTGAAGACATTGGCAAGCTAGTGAGAGGGTCAGTCAGGCACACACATTCCAGCTGCCTGAGCCAGGCAATGGGCTGGTCATCCCGGCCCTCTGCCCCTCATCCAGACCCTGAAGAAGTCTAAGCCTGTCTCTTCCTGTCGTGATTGATGCTGTGGTAGAAGCTGGCAGGACACTTGTAGGACACATGTGGCCCCCAGCAAGAAACCGTCACTACTACCTCTCTGTAGCGAAAGATCTACTGCAAAACAGATGGGTCATGGGCAATGGGCACAGAGCATGTGCTGAGCACCTGTCCTGGGCTCAGAGCTACCCAGACAACGTGGGTGACACCAGGCCTCATGGCCGGGGAAACTCTGAACACGGTGGACCACTGAGTCCCTCGCAGGCAGCTCGGCTTCCTGGCCCCTCCTGAGAGGCTCTGACTGCTTTCTGGATGTGGATGCCTGAGCGCCCAGCCCCTCCGTCCACAGGGTGAAGGACGTGCTCCTCAAGTCCACCTGTGTGCTGGAGGCCTTCGGCAATGCCCGCACCAACCGCAACCACAACTCCAGCCGCTTCGGCAAGTATATGGACATCAACTTCGACTTCAAGGGGGATCCCGTTGGAGGACACATCCACAGCTACCTGCTGGAGAAGGTGGGCAGCCCGGCTACGGAGACCCTTCCCCTCCATGAAAGGCCCCGGGGAGTGGAAACATACTAACTTGATGTTGCGTGTTAGGAAAACAGAGTTCTCGGTGGCTCTTCCCTGGGCTTCCGTGTCCCTGTGGTGCAGCGTTCTTTCTCCCAGGCCGCTTTCCACCTGGGTAGCACGTGATGGGGTCACTGGTACAGGCACCCCGCCCCCCACACTGGACTCCAACCACCCCTCTTGCCTCAGTCTAGGGTTCTCAAGCAGCATGTGGGTGAGAGGAATTTCCATGCCTTCTACCAGGTAAGCCCCTGTGTGGAGAGGGGTGAGCCAGCAAACATGAGAAGTGTGTGTGTGTGTGTGTGTGTGTGTGTGTGTGTGTGTGCAGGAGGCTGGACCTGTCCTCCATTATCCCTTCCTCACTACCCCCAATTATCCCTCCCTATCCCACACTAACCTGCCCCGCCCCCAACCACTGATCTTATTCCTCTAACCTCTACCCCAAATAATACCTTAGCCTAGACACCAAAGGGTGGGAGAGCCTTGAAAGATGTCCCCAACATCGGACACCCAGAGAATACGAGCATGCCCTGGGACACAGTTTTTCCTATAGGTTCTGTGTCTGAGTCATCCTGTGTCTGTTGGGGCATGGGCTTGGTAGAGGAGGGTCCTAACCAAAGAACGTCTGTGCTTCAGTTGCTTCGAGGCAGTGAGGACCGAGAGCTGCAAGAACTGCATCTGGAGAGAAATCCTGCTATGTATAATTTCACGCGCCAGGGAGCTGGGCTCAACATGGGTGTGCACAATGTGAGGGCAAGGGGTATGGGCCTCAGTCAGACACAGGGAGTGGATAGTGATTGACTTAGGCCAGATACGGGATGAGCAAGGGGCGGGGGTGGAGGAATGGGGATTCATGGAGGAGAAGGAATGGGGTGAGCTGGGACCGGAGATGGAGACCTGAGATCTTTAAGGGCAGGTGTCCTGGGCCCGTGTTAGCCTGGGTGGTAAACACCTTCTCCCCTAGGCCTTGGACAGTGACGAGAAGAGCCACCAAGGAGTGATGGACGCCATGAGGATCATTGGCTTCAGTCCCGAGGAGGTGGAGTCCGTCCATCGCATCCTAGCCGCCATATTGCACCTGGTGAGCTTGGCTTGGAAGCCCCTGGGAGGGCTAACTCCCTGCCTGCGAGCTTCCAGAGGGGATGGCTTGGACTCACTGGGGATGTTCCTGCTAAGCTGCCTCCCTCCTCTGCGGAGTCGGAGTTGACAATGCCCAAGAGGGGTCTGGAACAGGCTGGGCCTTGAAGATCAAGCCTCTGGCATCAGGCCTGTTAGCTATTCCTCAGCAACTATCTGCTTTGGTTCTCTTTGAGAGGCCCCAGTTGAAGGCTTTAGAGCTCTGCCATGTCTGTGGTCCACGGTGATTAGTAGACAGTACCATCTAAGTGGAAGCTGGGACTCCCACATCCACACCTTCTGCCTTTCTTCCCTCTCTCCATCCAAAGGAGAGCCAGACTCCTTGGAGACACGGAGCCTAACCCATTTCCTGGTCCCTTTGTCACCAGGGAAACATCGAGTTTGTGGAGGCAGAGGAAAATGGACCAGAGAAAGGAGGCCTGGCAGTGGCTGATGAGACCCTGGTAGGATATGTGGCCACGCTGACAGCCACCCCCAAAGACCTTGTTCTTCGAACTCTGCTGGCTCGAACAGTGGCTTCGGGAGGCCGAGAAGTCATTGAGAAGAGCCACACTGTGGCTGAGGCCAGCTATGCCCGGGATGCCTGTGCAAAGGTATTCTCAGGTGGGAGGTTGGAGGTGTGGTAGGAGCGGTGGGCGTGGAGCACAGAACACCATGCTCTGCTCCAGGCCATGTACCAGCGGCTGTTTGAGTGGGTTGTGGACAAGATCAATGGCATCATGGAACCCCGGGGCCGGGACCCTCGTCGCGATGGCAAGGACACTGTCATTGGGGTGCTGGACATCTACGGCTTTGAGGTGTTCCCTGTCAACAGGTAGGCAACCCAGTCAACCCCATCTGTGCCTTTGACCCTGTAACCACTGTGGCCACCAGAAACTTTGGTTACTCCAGGAAGAAGAAATGTTTAGAATTTCCTGTTGGTCCTTGAGTACTCTAAGTTGCCTTGACTGTGCCCTCAGTTTGATGGCAGGAAAATCTTGGGGGCTCACCTACCTCTCTCTCTCTCTCTCTCTCTCTCTCTCTCTCTCTCTCTCGGTTTTTTTTTTTTTTTTTTTTTTTTTTTTTTGAGACACAGTTTCTCTGTAGAGTTCTGGCTGTCCTGGAACTCACTCTGTAGACCAGGCTAGCCTTGAACTCAGAAATCCCACTGCCTCTGCCTCCTAAATGCTGGGATTAAAGGCTTACGCCACCACTGGCTGGCTTGTTTTGTTTTTTAAGACAGGGTTTCTCTATGTAACAGAGTCCTGACTATCCTGGACTTGCTTTGTAGACCAGGCTGACCTTGAACTCACAGAGAGTGGCCTCCCGAGTGCTGGGATTAAAGACGTGTACCACCTCACCCAGCCTTTCACTTGTCTTGATGGTGGCTCCCAAGTCCATTCTGGGTTGTGGAGTCGTAGGGTGGAGAGTCCGTAACCTACGGTGCAGAGACGTTAGAAGAGAGGCTGCTGTCCAGTCACTACCCACCTCCCGAGGAGTGAGCACCCCTCTAAGTTCCCACCCCGCCCCCGCCCCCCAGCTTTGAGCAGTTCTGCATCAACTACTGCAACGAGAAGCTCCAGCAGCTCTTTATCCAGCTCATCCTGAAGCAGGAGCAGGAGGAGTATGAGCGGGAGGGCATCGCCTGGCAGAGTGTGAGCACGGCAGCCGGGCGGGGCGGGGGAGGGGAGTCGGCGGCAGTCAGGGGGGAGGGGCCTTAGGAGCCGCCTGTGACCTGCAGGCTGCTAAGGCAGCACGGTGCCGGGGGTGGGGGCGAGCGGGGGAGCGGGGTTGGGGGGGGTGGGAACATGACTGGCTGGTGTCAGGAGTTTTTTAGAGCCCCCCTTCTGGCGGTCTCCACTTCAGATCGAGTACTTCAACAACGCCACCATTGTGGAGCTGGTAGAGCAGCCCCGCCAAGGCATCCTGGCTGTGCTGGATGAAGCCTGCAGCACGGCAGGCCCCATCACCGACCGGATCTTCCTGCAGACCCTGGACACGCACCACCGCCACCACCCACACTATTCCAGCCGCCAGGTGCTTTAGCTGTCCCCGTGCTGGGACGGCTCAGAGGGTGGGACACCCAGACCGAGTTCCGAGGCTATGCCTCCTGGGGTTCTTGGCCAACTTAGCCTGATGTTGGCCTAGAGTCACAGTTACCTCTGTCCAGCAAGGGTGACTGTAGGACTGTCCCTTCGTGTAAACGACAAAGTTGCCCCCGTTGCCTGTGTCTTACCCTGGCCTGTCCCATAGCTTTGCCCTACGGACAAGACCATGGAGTTTGGCCGAGACTTCCAGATCAAACACTATGCAGGGGATGTCACGTAAGTCCCACCCCAAATCCCAAGAAGCATAGATAAAAGAAAGGCACAAAATTTTATGTTTCACTGCAGCTGTGTGCATCTAGAAGCTCTTCTAAAATACCCAGGTCAAACCGGGCATGGTGGCATATACCTTTAATCCCAGCACTTGGAAGGCAGAGGAGGCAGATGTCTGTAAATTCAAGGCCATCCTGCTTTACATACTGACTTCCAGGACAACCAGGGCTACATAATGGGAAACTCTGTTAACAAGAACCTCAGAAAAACTAACAACAAAATACCCACTCAGAGCCCTACTCTATCCCTGTTATTTGAGGGATTTTCAGGTTGGAAGGTGAACCCCAGAAAGCCAGAATCCTGCATTACCTTTCTTTTTCTTCTTTCTTCCCTTCCTTCCCCTTCCTTTTGTTCTGTTTAAAGATTTATTTATTTATTTATTTATTTATTTATTTATTGTACACGGTAGCTGTCTTCAGACACCCCAGAAGAGGGCATCAGATCCCATTACAGATGGTTGTGAGCCACCATGTGGTTGCTGGGAATTGAACTCAGGACCTCTGGAAGAGCAGTCAGTGCTCTTAACCACTGAGCCATCTCTCCAGCTCCCCTTCCTCTTCCTTTCTTCCTCCCCTTCCCTTCCTTTATTTCTTCTTTCTTTTTTCGTTCTGAAGGTCAAACTTGGGGCCTTGTGTGCATGGTAACCAAGCACTGTACTCATGTCATGAGCTGTATCCCCAGCCTTTATATGGTCTACATAGGTTGTTACTACAGAGCCCAGTCTGACCAAGAACCTGTGGTTCTCCCACCTCGGCCTTCCAGTTACTGGAATTGTACCATCATGTCCTGGTTAAGATTCTGCATTAATGGCCAGGTGGTGGTGGCACACGCCTTTAATCCCAGCACTTGGGAGGCAGAGGCAGGCGGATTTCTGGGTTCGAGGCCAGCCTGGTCTACAGAGTGAGTGAGTGAGTTCCAGGACAGCCAGGGCTACACAGAGAAACCCTGTCTCGAAAAACAAACAAAAAACCAAAACAAAACAAAAAACAAAAAAACAAAAAACAGATTCTGCATTAATAATTAGTCCTCAGGTGATTTGTTTTGTTTTGTTTTTGTTTTTTGTTTTTCGAGACAGGGTTTCTCTGTGTAGCCCTGGTTGTCTTGAACTTACTTTGTAGACCAGGCTGGCCTCGAACTCAGAAATCCACCTGCCTCTGCCCGCCAAGTGTTGGGATTAAAGGCGTGCGCCACCATGCCTGGCTTGGGGTCATTTTCTTAATTGAGGTTCCCAGTTCTCAGACAACTCTGGCTTGTGTCATGTTGACAAAACCTCCCCAGCACCCTGCCTCTGAGCATCAAAGCCTAGATTTTCTTTCTGGAGTTGTCATGACGACTGATAATTTATCTCTCATTCCTCTCTAAAGCAGATTTGAGGCAACTCAGAGAAATACTGTGTTTATGAAAGCTTCCCGAGGAGAGGAAACAATCGTATAGTTGTTCACAGTCGCCCATGCCTTTGATCTTCATTGGTGCGACAAGCAGAGCCAATATTTATCAATAAACTTTCTAGAAATCCAAGAACCAGATAATTGTTCAGGGGCTCTTATGTCACAAAGTTAAAGTTCATCATTACTGTAATTGCTGGTATCTATAGAAACTCAGTAGACTTGGTGCAAGTATTTATTGTACATGGAGGAGCAGAGAGATTAGAAAGCTTTTCCAAAGCCACCCGGTGCATATGTGGAAGTGGTAGGATTTGGTGCTGGGATGCTTGGCTTCAGGCCTTAACCTCTGAGTCCTTTCCCAAGAGGGAAACTTATCCTGAGGAGAACAGGTGTAGATGACAAGGGGAATGCAGATGTGAGGGACCCAGCAGAGGGTAGCAGGCTGGAAGAAACCGAGTCAGGACATTAGAGATAGGTGGTGGACGGTGGGAGCCTTCTTGGTAGCCTGGCCCGTAATCTACTCTCTTACTCTGGCCTTGGTCAGGTACTCTGTGGAAGGCTTCATTGACAAGAATAGAGACTCTCTCTTCCAGGACTTCAAACGGCTGCTGTACAATAGGTGAGCGTGGCCTGCTGGGCCAGGATCAGACTCTTCAGGGACTCTAGGGTCTAATCCCTACTTAGCTCACAGACAGCCTGAGGTCCAAGATGACAACTATGTTGTTACTTGAGCCATACTGGGTGGGTCAGGTGGGCTTTGCCCTGCCAGGGTATCTGGGTCAATGCAGCACATGTCTTCAGCATGGATCCCACCTTGCGTGCCATGTGGCCAGACGGGCAACAGGACATCACAGAAGTCACCAAGCGTCCCCTGACAGCCGGCACACTCTTTAAGAATTCCATGGTTGCCCTGGTGGAGAACTTGGCTTCCAAGGTATTACCTTTCAAATCCTTCTCTGTGCCCCCGGGGCACACATCATGGAGGGGGCATTCTTGTTCTCTCTGTTTGAACCCTGCCTGCCCTGCTGGGCATGGAGCAATGGCAGACTTTGAAGCCAGCACAGTCCTAGCCCCCTGCCTCTTGGGTAAGGCGGGGAGTCACCCAGACAGGAAATTGGCATTAAGCTTTCTTGAGGAACTTCGGGCCAAAAGTCAGAGGAGCAGTTGGTGGGGAGGGTACGGAAGGCCGTGTTAACCACAAAACATCCAGAAATGCCAACCTCTCTGGGAAGACGGGAGGAAGTGGGGGTAGAGGGCTCCTATCTCCTTCCTGGACAGACCTAGCTCTGAGGCCTGGCTAGGCTCCAGGCCCACTTGTCTCAACTCTGCTATCCCAGGCTCTTGGGGACCAGAGAAGCCCTGGCTTCTTGCGGCAGGACCCACAGAAATGACTGACTCCGGCCCCTAAGCACCCCTTTTTCCTACAGGAGCCCTTCTATGTCCGCTGCATCAAACCCAACGAAGATAAGGTGGCTGGGCGACTCGACGAAGCCCACTGTCGTCACCAGGTTGAATACCTGGGACTCCTAGAGAACGTGAGGGTCCGCAGGGCTGGCTTTGCTTCCCGGCAGCCCTACCCTCGATTCCTGCTCAGGTACAGGCTCCCACGCCCGTTACAATGTGAGCCATGACCTCTGTGTGGAATTGGGGGGGGGGCAAGAACAGAAAGACCCTAAATAATGTTTTACATCATAATGCAAGTTAGAGCCAGTGCACCTCGATCCCCAAGGCACCAAAATGTCTGTGAGAAAATCTGGGAAGATGTGTGTGAACACATGTACATGTGTGAGCTTCTATGTGAGGGCACAAGCAGCAGGCATAGGAAGAAACGCCGTGAGGGCATGTCCGCAGTGCCACAGCTGTCCCAGGAGCATACTGGCATGATTTCAGCTCTGAGAACTCCTAGTCCCCCTACCTTCTTCCCAGGGCTGGCGAGGGAGGGGGACTCGTGTGTACTGCCTGATGCCAGGTACCCACCATCGTGTCCTGTGGTGACAGGTACAAGATGACCTGTGAGTACACGTGGCCCAACCACCTGCTGGGCTCTGACAGGGAGGCAGTGGGCGCCCTGCTGGAGCAGCACGGCCTGCAAGGGGACGTGGCCTTTGGCCACAGCAAGCTGTTCATCCGATCCCCAAGGACGCTGGTCACTCTGGAGCAGAGTCGAGCTCGTCTGATTCCCATCATTGTGTTACTGCTGCAGAAGGTGAGAGGAGAGGGTGTTAAGGGGACCCGCGCCATGGCGGCGACGAGCGTCCACACGGATCGTGAGGAATACGCCTCCCCTGTCCCGTTCCGGATGGTGTTCCTGATATTTTGAAGTCATGTGTGGGAACCCTGGCTACTTGTCTTGTAGGATGTTCAGTCTTAGTTCTGATGGCCACATTCTGGGGACTGTCCCTCCGTCTACCGGAGCCATGGAGAAAATCTCCATCCCCTCTCTCCTCGCTCCCACACAAGCTTTCTTCCTAGGGCATCTATAAGTGCCAGCTTCCAAGGCCTGGTATAGGTAGACGAGCTCCTCTTTTCTGAGACTGCAGAGTACTGAGCAGAGTTTGTCTGTCCTCGAGGGCCACATGCCTACCAAGAACAAGCCTCCAGGCAGAACCGGCTCTAAAGAGCAGAAGGCATGGAAGCCGGCCTTCTCGGAAACGAGACTCAGGGAGGACGAAGGGCCATACCTAAAACCAGGAGGCTAGTTGCTTGCTGGTGATGACCCCACGTCTATGCTGTGTGTTCCATCCAGGCTTGGCGGGGCACTCTGGCGAGGTGGCGCTGCCAGCGACTAAAGGCCGTCTACACCATCATGCGCTGGTTCCGGAGGCACAAGGTGCGCGCCCACCTGATAGAGCTGCAGCGACGCTTCCAGGCCGCGCGGCAGCCCCCGCTCTACGGCCGTGACCTCGTGTGGCCGACACCTCCTGCTGTGCTGCTGCCCTTCCAGGACACCTGCCGCGTTCTCTTCAGCAGGTACCACCCTCAGCCCACCGCGCGACGATGTCCCAGGCAGCCAGCGCCCTTGGAACACTTGAGCCTGACTGGGAGACACGTCACTGAACGCTCCACCCTTCTTCAGCAGGAAGATAGGGCGGAGTGGCATTCACTGGCCACCCGTGTGCCATGACTGTCTTGTCACTGAGCTGGGCCGGTGTCAGTCATGGTCTTCACAAGGGAAGCTAGCTAGTCACGACTGGGAAATGAGGAGTCCGTGTTGGTGTGGATCTAGTAGAAGTTCTCCAGAAGGAGGACACAAAGCCAATGTCAGAACAAGAGATGTTTGATGCTATAGGTTTGGAGGCTGTCTCCTAGCTACAGACACTGGGTCCAAAGGACCAAGGTCAGGTAGGCAGGGATTAGGACCCAAAGGGCAGTCAACATCAGATTAACAAATGGCTCTTTGAGGTAAAGGGCTTAAGAAGGGATCAACAAGACAGGCATCTTCCTTTAATCCCAGCACTTGGGAGGCAGAGGCAGGTGGATTTCTGAGTTCGAGGCCAGCCTGGTCTACAAAGTGAGTTCCAGGACAGTCCGAACTACACAGAGAAACCCTGTCTCAAAAAAAAAAAAAAAAAAAAAAAAGACAGGCATCTTCTGATCTCTGTCCTCTTCAAGGTGGCGGGCACGGCAGTTAGTGAAGAACATCCCTCCTTCAGACATGACCCAGATCAAGGCCAAGGTGGCTGCTATGGAGGCCTTGCAAGGATTGCGGCAGGACTGGGGCTGCCAGCGGGCCTGGGCCCGAGACTACCTGTCCTCCGTGAGTACTGCACAGGTCCAGGGAAACGGGAGTGCTGAGAATTGACACTGCCGTGGGGTTTTTACCAGCTATTCTGTCCATCCTGGGGTTGCCTGGCCTGCTGAACCCTCTTCTTGGTTCTGTCCTAAGGGTTCTTGCTTCAGGGTTTGGGATTTTTCAACTGTATCACCTCTTGGAGTCTGCTGAGCAGTCCCTGACCACTGAGAGGCCCGTGTTCTCGAGTATAACTGCCCCTTATATTCTCAGTTACAGTGCTCCATCAGCCACAAGCACACACTATGCGCGTGTGCACACACACAAACATACACACACACACACACACACACACACACACACACACGCCAATACTTTCACCACCCCGGCTCCCTCCCTTTCACCTGGCTGCTGTAAACTTGCCATCTCTTGTAGCTTGCCTTCTGTTGCTATGATAAATACTGTGACCAAAAACATCTCAGAGGGACAAAGTTCCATTTCAGTTTACAGATTACAGAGCATCATCCAGGGAAGTAAAAGTAGGAACCTGGGGCAGGGTCTGAAGCAGAAACCATGGAGGAATGCTACTCACTCTCCCTGGCCTACTCAGCTAGCATTTTAGGCACCCCAGGCCCTCCTGCTTAGGAATAACACTGCCCACAGTGGACAGGGTCCTCCCACATCAGTTAGCAACCAAGACAACGCCACATGGATGTGGTCACAGACCAATCTGGTAGAGGCAATTCCTAAATTGAAGTTCCCTCTTTGTGGGTGTGTCAAGTTGACAATTGAGGCTAACTATGACACCATCACACTTAGGGTTGGGTAAGACATGCAACCTGTTCTTGCCTTCCAAAGGCTTTCTCTAGAACTTACGCATATAGACCAGGGCAGCCAGGCTAGTGTACAGGAAAAGGAGACGGGCCAGACTGTCAAAACAGTGAAGCTCCTGCCAGGCAGTGGTGGTTCACATCTTTAATCCCAGCACTTGGGAGGCAGAAGCAGGAGGATTTCTGAGTTCGAGGCCAGCCTGGTCTACAGAGTGAGTTCCAGGACAGCCAGGGCTGACAGAGAAACCCTGTCTTGAAAAAACAAACAAACAAACAACAAACAAAAAACAGTGAAGCTCCGTGCCCTGCGCTCTCATAGACGCCATATGTTCAGCTGCTACGTACAGGGCCTTGACTGAGATTTCCCACGGTGAAGGATAGTTGTGTTTTGGTGAGAGTTTCTCTCAATCATGCACGATCCCAGACCCCATCCCAAACACCCCCTTTCCATCGTCTGTCCTCAGGACACTGACAACCCCACAGCTTCCCATCTGTTTGCTGAGCAACTAAAGGCACTTCGGGAAAAGGATGGCTTCGGAACTGTGCTTTTTTCCAGTCACGTGCGCAAGGTTGGTACTTGGCCTGGAGGTCACGGGGGACAAAGTCTGGAAGGACTCAGGAGAGAGGCCTGAGACAGCCTCGGCCCAGGTCTGGTTGCTTCTGATACTCTAGACACCACCATCCTTGGTCAGCCAGTGAGGAAAGAACACAGAGAGGGAGGAATTGTTGGGTCTGGAGGAGGATGGGCGGTACCAGCCTGGGCTCAGGCATCTCTTCTGCAGGTGAATCGCTTCCGCAAGAGCCGGGACCGGGCCCTTCTGCTCACAGACCGGCATCTCTACAAGCTGGAGCCTGGACGGCAGTACCGGGTGATGCGGGCTGTGCCACTGGATGCGGTGAGCACTGTAGCCATGCTACATCACCTGTGTGTGTCTATGAGGGCCCTGGGAGCCTTTACCTCTCCTCTCCATGGTTTGCTGTTGATAGATAATGCAGATCATCCTTAGCCAATGGATGTCAGCACGCCTCTGACAAACCTCTCAGGTGCCTTGAATCCACCACACACACACTTCATACCTTCACGCTCCAGTCACGCCAAATGGTCCCTCTCTCTGCCTTTGCTTTTTTAGGGGGTCTTGAGCCTGTGTAGATCTGAGCCCTCACCAGAGCTTTCAGTCACCTCCTGTGGGACGCCGTCCCCTCCTCCGCCTGGCTCTATGGCTACCTGGTTCTTTGGTGTCAGCTTTGTTCACAATATTTTTTTTTCTCATAGGGCAGGGAGTAGCCAGGGTCAGGGATCAGGCTGTGTCACATCTGAGTCTCTCACCTCTGGTGGCTTCATTGCTGTGAGAGTCAAAGGACCGCTGGTGTCACCCTCTGTGATACAGTGACTTCATGCCAGTGTGGCAATAAAAATGTTCCCAGCCGGGCGGTGGTGGCACACGCCTGTAATCCTAGCACTCTGGGAGGCAGAGGCAGGCGGATTTCTGAGTTGGAGGCCAGCCTGGTCTACAGAACGAGTTCCAGGACAGCCAAGGCTATACAGAGAAACCCTGTCTCAAAAAAAAAAAAAAAATGTTCCCAAAGTAAAATAAACCAAACATCAGCTCCCCAGTCACAGTAGCACACAACAGGAAGAATGAAAACTTTTCTATTATGGCACACACTTCCACTACAAGACGTCATGCCAATCTTCCCCTCTGTTAGCAGGGCTCAGAGAGGGAAGCCAAGAATGGCAGGTGGGTGGACCCTGGAGTGGACACTCTGCCAAGGGTAGTGCTCCCCAGGTGGTGCTCCTCCTGGAAGGAAGTGGTTGGCTTGGTGTGACCCTGACCCCCAGCTGTCTTCTCAGGTGACAGGGCTGAGTGTGACCAGTGGAAGAGATCAGCTGGTGGTGGTACATGCCCAAGGATATGATGATCTTGTAGTGTGTCTACACCGTTCCCAGCCACCACTAGACAATCGAATTGGGGAGCTGGTGGGCATGCTGGCTGCACACTGCAAGGGGTGAGTCTGGGCTCATTCAGGGATGTGGGCATACAGAGCTCTGTCACTCTGACCCTCTCTGTTCTTCCTGTGGCAGGGAGGGACGAACCTTGGAGATCCGTGTCTCTGACTGTATCCCACTGAGCCAGCGTGGTGCCCGGCGCCTCATTTCTGTGGAGCCCAGGCCAGAGCAGCTTGAGCCAGATTTCCAATGCAGCCGCAACACCTTTACCCTCCTCTGGCCAAGCCACTGAGCAAGCTCAAGCCAGGGTAGCCTGGTCTCCACGTGGTTCTAAACACCAGCTCTTGACCATACTAAAGGTTAGAATTTGTTCACTCTTACCTGTAACATCATAAAATAAAGATGCTGTATTTGTGCCCAGTGTGTCTGAAACTGCCTTGGCCAATTTACCAATAATTCCCTGATAAAGCACTGTGGGACCACATAAACTAAAAGAGGAGACCCCCGAGGTTCCAGTCCTGAAGTGAGTGAAAAGACCTCAGACCTCAGGACCCCGACCCAGACCCAGAGGTAGGCTGGATGTAGAGGCCATGGTCTGAGAGAAACATTCGACATTAACATGCCTCCCTGGACACCCAAGGCTGCTGAGTCCAGCTTGGCCATGTAAGGGACAGTATGATGTGGTTTCTTTTTTTTTCTTTTTTCTTTTTCTTTTTCTTTCTTTTCTTTCTTTCTTTCTTTTTTTTTTTTTTTTTTTTTTTTTGGTGTTTTTTTTTTTTTTTTTTTTTGGTTTTTTCGAGGCAGGGTTCCTCTGTGTAGCCCTGGCTGTCCTGGAACTCACTCTGTAGACCAGGCTGGCCTTGAACTCAGAAATCCACCTGCCTCTGCCTCCCAAGTGCTGGGATTACAGGCGTGCGCTACCACGCCCGGCATGACGTGGTTTCTTGACTCTGAAACAGAGGCAGCATGGTGTGGGCCTCCGTGCATGTTGATGGTCGCTGTGGATTGTTTTTAAAATAACATACGTGTTCCTCCTGGGAGGAATGTCCTCTCTGCCAAGGTTAATGACTTTATGATAATCTGAGATAGCACGAGTCTAGGAGGCAAGGGTGTCTATGTCTCAGCAAAATGATAGAGTTGGTGTTCAGGAATTCCCACACAAACCGTATGAGCACTGACCTCAGTTAAGCGAGAGTAGACTATTGAACACACACCCTAACGCCAGTCAGACAGGGACGTAGCTCAGAATTATCTGAACAACAGATGTCTTCTTCTGTCAGCTTATAAGGAAAGAAATACAAAAACCACAATGAGTTCATACACAGGTGCAGGAAGTGCTGCCCGGTGGTCAGCCCCGACTCAAGATATTTTAGACATAAGTTTCCCACTTCACCCCCCCACCCCCACCTAGCACCACCACCCCCACACCCCCCACACCCCCCACCCCTCCCACCCCCCCAGAACTGTGGCTTTATTAGCGGGGCAGGATGGCAACAGGACTTAGGAATTAGCATTGGGGTCCTTCTTCTTGCCAAAGGTGGGCACAACAAAAACTATAAAACACTTCACAAATTTGGGCGTCATCCTTGTACAGGGGCCATGCTAATCTTCTCTGTATCGTTCCAATTTTAGTATGTGTGCTGCCGAAGCGAGCACAGACATAACACTTTATTTTGAACTTTTATTTGGTGGGTCCTATGTAAAGTTTTGTGGAATTTCTTAAGATTAGCAAAGCTCATGCAGAACATTCAGAACATACAGAACAAAACAGGGGTTGTGGTCAGCAAACATGTCCTTGATCTGAGCTAAATCACTTCTCTGTGTCAATGACTGGCAAGCATGTTATAGCAGCAATATGTGATAGCCGGCAGGCATGGAACAAAATGGCTACAGCTACTCTGGAGGTGGGGTTGTCAGAACATAATGGATATAACGTTTCGATCTTTAGGACAGCCCTTAAGGCTGTGGAAAAAAGTGCTGAAAAGATGAGTTTAAAAATATACAATTTCAGCCGGGTGTGGTGGTGCATGCCTATAATCCCAGCACTTGGGAGGCAGAGGCAGGCGGATTTCTTTTTTTTTTTTTTTTTTTTTTTTTTTTGGTTTTTCGAGACAGGGTTTCTCTGTGTAGTCCTGGCTGTCCTGGAGCTCACTCTGTAGACCAGGCTGGCCTCGAACTCAGAAATCCTCTTGCCTCTGCCTCCCAAGTGCTGGGATTACAGGCGTGCGCCACCAACGCCCGGCTAGGCAGGCGGATTTCTGAGTTCGAGGCCAGCCTGGATTACAGAGTGAGTTCCAGGACAGCCAGGACTACACAGAGAAACCCTGTCTCGAAAAACCAAAAAAAAAAAAAAAAAAAAAATACAATTTCAGCCGGGCGTGGTGGCGCACACCTGTAATCCCAGCACTTGGGAGGCAGAGGCAGGTGGATTTCTGAGTTCAAGGCCAGCCTGGTCTACAGAGTGAGTTCCAGGACAGCCAGGACTACACAGAGAAACCCTGTCGCGGAAAAAAAATATACAATTTCTCAACTATACAAAATATAAGATCGTGCCGGATAGTGGTGGCACACGCTTTTAATCCCAGCACTTGGGAGACAGAGGCAGACAGATTTCTGAGTTCGAGGCCAGCCTGGTCTACAGAGTGAGTTCCAGGATAGCCAGGGCTACAAAGAGAAACCCTGTCTTGAAAAACCAACACACACACACACACACACACACACACACACACACATATGATCACAATATGAATTGTATAAGGAGCTTCACAGATTCCAAGATACAGAGGCAGCTGTACTATGAGTAAGCTTGTCAAAAAGATACTAAGGAGGGAGATAAAGAGATTTAGGGGCCATTTGCACTAGGAAGCCAGGCAGCTCCACAGCCTTCAGTGCACTGCCCACCAGGAGAGAGTGATCTCCCCAGCAACGCTTTCACTTCTGAGCACAGAGGTGAGAGCGCCACCTTCTCTCTGGAGGGGAACAGCTAGGAGCACACCAGGGTATGCCATCAGTGGAGATGCTGGGACAGGAGTCTTCCAGCCGCCATTTGCACCAGGGAGCCAGGCGACTCCACAGCCTTAGTGCATGGCCCGCCAGAAGAGAGTTGGTCTCTCAGGAGTACAGACACAGGCTTACAGGCCCACAGGAGGGACAAGCTCCAGCCAGAGACAGGAAGACCGACTAACACCAGAGATAACCAGATGGCAAAAGGCAAGTGCAAGAACCCTTCCAACAGAAACCAAGGCTACTTGGCAACATCAGAACCCGGTTCTCCCACCACAGCAAGTCCCAGATACCCCAACACACTGGAAAAGCAAGAGTTGGATTTAAAATCGCATCCCCCCCCAAAAAAAAACAAAACAAACAAACAAACAAACAAACAAACAAACAAAAAACCAAAACGCCGGGTGGTGGTGGCGCACGCCTTTAATCCCAGCACTTGGGAGGCAGAGGCAGGTGGATTTCTGAGTTCGAGGCCAGCCTGGTCTACAGAGTGAGTTCCAGGACAGCTAAGACTACACAGAGAAACCCTGTCTCGAAAAACCAAAAAAAAAAAAAAAAAAAAAAAAAAAATCGCATCCCATGATGCTGATAGAGGACTTCAAGAAGGACATAAATAACTCCCTTAAAGAAATACAGGTGAACATGGGTCAACAGGTAAAAGCCCTTAAAGAGGAAAAACAAAAATCCCTTAAAGAATTACAGGAAAATACAAACAAACAAGAGAAGGAGCTGAATAAAACCATCCAGGATCTAAAAATGGAAGTAGAAACAGTGAAGAAATCACAAAGGGAGACAACTCTGGAGATAGAAAACCTTGGAAAGAAATCAGGAGTCATAGATGCAAGCATCAACAACAGAATACAAGAGATAGAAGAGATAATCTCGCTGGGCGGTGGTGGCACACGCCTGTAATCCCAGCACTTGGGAGGCAGAGGCAGGTGGGATTTCTGAGTTCGAGGCCAGCCTGGTCTACAGAGTGAATTCCAGGGCAGCCAGGGCTACATAGAGAAACCCTGTCTCAAAAAAAAAAAAAAAAAAAAAAAAAAAGAAGAAGAAGAAGAAGATAGAATCTCAGGTGCTGAAGATACCATAGAAAACATTGATTCTACAGTCAAAGAAAATGCAAAAAGCAAAAGAATTGTAACCCAAAACATCCAAGAACTTCAGGACACAATGAGAAGACCAAACCTATAGATAATACGTATACGTATAGAAGAGAGCAAAGATTCCCAATTAAAAGGGCCAGTAAATATCTTCAACAAAATTATAGAAAACTTCCCTAACCTAAAGAAAGAGTGCCCATGAACATACAAGAAGCTTACAGAACTCCAAACAGACTGGACCAGAACAGAAAGTCCTCCCGGCACATAATAATCAAAACACCAAATGCACTAAACAAAGAAAGAATATTAAAAGCAGTAAGGGAAAAAGGGCAAGTAACTTATAAGGCAGACCTATCAGAAGTACACCAGACTTCTCACCTGAGACAATGAAAGCTAGAAGATCCTGGGCAGATCTCATACAGACCCTAAGAGAACACAAATGCCAGCCCAGACTACTATATCCAACAAAACTCTCAATCACTATATATGGAGAAACCAAGACATTCCATGATAAAACCAATTTTACAAAATATCTTTCCACAAATCCAGCCCTACAAAGGATAATAGATGGAAAATGCCAACACAAGGAGGGAAACTACACCCTAGAAAAAGCAAGAAAGTAATCTTCCAACAAACCCAAAAAGTAACTACACAAACATCAACATAACACCAAAAATAACAGGAAGCAACAATCACTATTCTTTAATATCTCTTAACATAAATGGACTCAATTTCCCAATAAATAGGCATAGACTAACAGAAGTATTTTTCATGTAAATCTTCAATTTTATCAAAAAAATGTTTGTAGTTCCTTTTCCAATTAATTTAGTAATTTTTTATGTCTACCATTTTATCTGTATTATTTTCCATATGATAATCTTCAATTTTAACATCTTTTTCTATATATTTCTTCAATTCTATCAGAAATATTTTCCATGTAAATCTTCAATTCTAGCCAGGCGGTGGTGGCGCAAGCCTTTAATCCCAGCACTTGGGAGGCAGAGGCAGGTGGATTTCTGAGTTCGAGGCTAGCCTGGTCTACAGAGTGAGTTCCAGGACAACCAGGGCTACACAGAGAAACCCTGTCTCGAAAAATAAATAAATAAACAAACAAATAAACAAACAAACAAATAAATAAATAATAAAAAAAGAAAAGAAAAAGAAATCCACCTGCCTCTGCCTCCCAAGTGCTGGGATTAAAGGAGTGCACCACCACCTCCCAGCTTCTTTATATTTTTTCAATTTTGTCAGAAATATTTTCCATATAAATCTTCAATTTTATCAAAAAATGTTTTTGCTTTCTTTTTCTTTTTCTTTTTCTTTTTCTTTTTCTTTTTCTTTTTCTTTCTTTCTTTCTTTCTTTCTTTTTTTTTTTTTTTTTTTTTGTTTTGTTTTTGTTTTTCGAGACAGGGTTTCTCTGTGTAGTCCTGGCTGTCCTGGAACTCACTCTGTAGACCAGCTGGCCTCGAACTCAGAAATCCACCTGCCTCTACCTCCCAAGTGCTGGGATTACAGGTGTGCGCCACCAGCGCCCGGCTGCTTTCTTTTTCAATAAAAAAAGAAAAACAAAAAAAGAGAGAGATTTAGGGAGAGGTGATCGCAAGCAAGATTCCCACTCAACTAAACTTTTTCTGCGTATGCTTACAAAGGCAGGTGGATTCCTGAGTTCAAGGTTAACCTGGGACAGAGCTAATTTAGGTCTAGACCGAGGCATGGTAGGAGTGGTAATTTCAGAGTGGGATTCACCCAGCTATCTTATTATCTGGGCTTGTGCTGAATCAAGGGGCTGGGGTTATAAGATGAAGATTCATGGGATAATCAAAAAAACTTGGGGGCCTGGAGAGATGGCTCAGCGGTTAAGAGCACTGACTGCTCTTCCAGAGGTCCTGAGTTCAATTCCCAGCATCCACATGGTGGCTCACGACCATCCATAATGGAAACAAAGGCTCTCTTCTGGTGTGTCTGAAGATGGCAACAGTGTAGCCACATTAAATAAACAAACAAAAAGGAACGTGGAGTAATGACTGAATTGATACATAAATAAATACTAGGTTTTTGATCTGTAAGAGATGAACTGTCCAGGGAGTTTTAAAAACAACAGAGGGGTTGGAGAGATGGCTTAGCAGTTAAGAGCACTGACTGCTCTTCCAAAGGTCCTGAGTTCAAATCCCAGCAACCACATGAAGGCTCACAACCAACAGTACAGCTACAGTGTACTCATATACATAAATAAATAAATAAATGTTTATAAAAAAAAAATTAATGCCGGGCGGTGGTGGCACACGCCTGTAATCCCAGCACTTGGGAGGCAGAAGCAGACAGATTTCTGAGTTCGAGGCCAGCCTGGTCTACAGAGTGAGTTCCAGGACAGCGAGTTCCAGGACAGCCAGGACTACACAGAAAAACCCTGTCTCCAAAAACCACAAAAAAAAAAAAAAAAAAAAAAAATAGCAACAGAAAGCTGTCTTGAGCTCATCAGCTTGTACCCATGATATGACCTCAAGTACCTTGTTTCGATGCTCCCAGATACCCCTTCTCTCAGGAACCCCTCTGCAAACCGAGGCAGCTCTCATGGTCTTGAGGCTTTATATGTCAGCATCCTGTGCCTCTTGCCAGGATTATAGCCTTTGGTGCTCCAGCGTCAACAGGACAGAGCAGCCCTGAGGTCTCACAGGATATGATGCTGGATAGCCGTGGTCCACGGTGGGTGCCGGGTGTAGGTATGGCATCTGAAGTGATATAATCTCTTCTAGAAGAACCATAGAGGGCTGGAGAGATGACTCCGCGGTTAAGAGCACCGACTTTCTTACCAAAGGTCCCAAGTTGGTCCTGAGTTCAAATCCCAGCAACCACATGGTGACTCACAACCATCTGTAACAATATCTGACTCCCTCTTCTGGAGTGTCTGAAGACAGCTACATATAACAAATACATAAATCTTAAAAAAAAAAAAAGAAGAAGAAGAAGAAGCCGGGCGTGGTGGCGCACGCCTGTAATCCCAGCACTTGGGAGGCAGAGGCAGACGGATTTCTGAGTTCGAGGCCAGCCTGGTCTACAGAGTGAGTTCCAGGACAGCCAGAACTACACAGAGAAACTGTGTCTCGAAAAACCAAAAAGAAAAAAAAAAAAAAAAAAAAAAAAAAAAAAAGAACCATAGAAAACAATGCTCAACAGCCAGGATCACTTTCACCAGGAAGCAGGGCTGCATCTAGATCTACGGGCCAGCCACTCAGGGGGGCCAGGGTAGACACATTTCCATGTCTGGTCAGCTAAGCACTTTTATAGCACTGTACACACCTGTCAGGCTTTAGTGCCTCTCAGCCCTCCAGCTTCCTTCAGCTTTCAACAGCCTTTCAAAGCTCTTCTGTTCTCCTTCCCTTCTCAAGATCTTACTCTGGAGTCCATGTTAGTGTGGAGCTAGCTCTACAGCCCAGAGCAGCTTCAGACGCCTCACAGCATTCTTTTTTTTCTTCTTTTGATTTTGTTTTTTTCGAGACAGGGTTTCTCTGTATAGCCCTGGCTGTAGACCAGGCTGGCTTCCAACTCAGAAATCCGCCTGCCTCTGCCTCCCAGAGTGCTGGGATTACAGGTGTCCGCCACCACCGCCTGGCTTTTGTAACAATATTCTTGCTTTGGCCTCCCAACTGCTGGCGTTATACACGTGCACTACAATGCCATCAGTTTCTCGGCCCTTTGGTCCTCAGTCCCAGAACTCCTTGGACTCCTGGGCTCCATAGCGCCATCTCCATGGTCTCCAAGTCTCTTGGACTCCTAGCTCCCAGATCTACAGACCTACGAACCTTTAACTCACGATACTCTTAAACCCTTAGTCCTCTCTCCTGAGACCATCAAACCCTCATACCAGCGAACCTCATACCCACAGCCTCTCAGCCCTTCAAATCCGCAGACTCGCAGACCTTCTGCCCCTGTGCCGGCTGGTTTTTGTCAGCATGACACAAACTGAGAAATAGAGGAAGAGGGAAACTCTACTGGGGAATTACCTCCATCAGACTGGCCTTTGGGCAAGTCTATGGGGAATTTCCTAACTAATGATTGAAGTGGGAGGGCAACCCACTGTGGGCGGGGCCACCCCTCGGCAGGTGGTCCTGGGTTGTATAAAAGCTGAGCTGGGAGCCTGGTGGCACTCACCTTTAACCCCAGCAGTCTGGAAGCAGAGGTAGGTGGATGTCTGTGAACTCAAGGCCAGCCTGGTCTACAGACAGTTAGTTCCAGGACAGCCAGAGCTAAAGCAAGCAAGCAGGCAGGCAGGTAGGCAGGCAGAGCCCAGCAAGCTACAGAAAGCAAGCTGGTGAGCAGCAGTCCTCTGTGGTCTCTGCTTCAGTTCCTGCTTCCGTGTTGCTGCCTCTAGTTTCCTGCCTTGCCTTTCCTAGACTATAATGTATAAGGCAAACAAGCCTTCCCCCACCCACCCACCCAAGTTGCTTTGGGTCGTGGCATTTATCACAGCAACGGAAGGCAAACACCGGCTGGCCTCCCAAGTCTTCAGGCTTTCACCTCCTCCCTCAGACTCTACAAGTCTCTCAGCCGCTCAGTCCAAATCCTCTTCTCAAAGGTGTGAACCCAAGAGCCTCATAGCTTCTGCCATCAGTACCTCAAGCTTCCCTTTTATTTTATTTTTGTTTGTTGAGACAGGGTCTCATGATGTAGTCCTGTCTGTCCTGGAACTCACAAAGCCTTTTATTTTATTTATTGTGCGTGTGTAGGGGCAGGGCCCCTTGTTCCACTATACAGTGTGTTAGGAGGTAGTTTCCCTAGTTCAGCCATCTCAGGAATGAGTTCCACCCTCCTGGCAGAATCAAAGCAGAGCTCATTTTCCCAGGCCATGGAATCCGACTCCTCTCCTGCTTCTCAAATGTTTCCTGTTTGTTAACCAGTGAAGGGTGTAACGAGAAAAGACGCTGTCATGCCGTTATCTACACTAAGGCACACAGGTCATAAATGGGCTGCTTGTTCTGCCTTAGCTCACTGGGTGCTGCCTGCCCAATCCTTTGTGCCTTGATCGCTCTAGACTCCAGATCAGAGTCCAGGAGAGGATCTTACTGCAAGAGCTGACTCAAGGACCCTGAAACCAGGGGACCCAAATAAGGCCCAGTCACCAAGGTTAACTTCCTTGCTTAACCCCTTGTGTCAAGATATGATTGGTCCATGCAACAGCCAGCCCCCTCCTCCTCCTCGCTTTGTGTTCCCATCCTATAAAAATGTTGTGCAGGGGGCTGGAGAGATGGCTCAGCAGGTAAGAGCACCAACTGCTCTTTTGAAGGTCATGAGTTCAAATCCCAGCAACCACATGATGATTCACAACCATCTGTAATAAGATCTGATGCCCTCTTCTGGGGTGTCTGAAAACAGCTACAATGTATTAACATATAATAAATAAATCTTTAAAAAAGGAAAAGAAAAAAGAAAGAAAGGAAGGAAGGAAGGAAGGAAGAAAGAAAGAAAGAAAGAAAGAAAGGAAGAAAGAAGGAAAGAAAGAAAGAAAGAAAGAAAGAAAGAAAGAAAGAAAGAAAGAAAAAAAGTTGTACAATCTCCCTTCAGGGACGCAGTTCAGACCCTGAACTGGCTGCCGCCTTGTGCATGCAGAAAATAGAGCTTTCATTTTAAAGCTCCTAGTGAGCGTTCTCAGCTTCCATTCCAAACCCAACACACTCAGGCTTTGAACTCAGGCTGTTGAGCTTGCACAGAAGCGCACCGGGCTGGCCTGAACGCACAGAAATCTGCCTGCTGCCGCCTCCCAAGTCCTAGGACTAAAAGTGAGCATGGTTAGCTGGGAGGTGGTGGTGCACGCCTTTAATCTCAGCACTTGGGAGGCAGAGGCAGAGGGATTTCTGAGTTCGAGGCCAGCCTGGTCTACAGAGTGAGTTCCAGGACAGCCAGGGCTACACAGAGAAACCCTGTCTCGAAAAAAACAAAAAACAAAAACCAAAAACAAAAAAAGTGAGCATGGCCGCGGCTCACTCCTTTATGTGTCCGGGTCCTGTTAAGCTGCTCAGGCTGGCCTTGAGTTTGCCCGCATCCTGCTTCAGCCTCCCAAGTAGCACCATCACACCCTCTTCTGAGACATAAATTAGGAGGAGGCTGTTCTTTGATACCATTTTATTGTGGAGGCCACCATCTGTCACCATGACCTTTGGCTAAGGCGTGAGGACACAGAACTGTCTGGTCTCCGCTCTCAATTTGCCAAGGCTTTCTCGGTCCAGATGGCCAGGCATCTGCAGGTACCACTAGTCTGGGTCACCCACCTCCCACAGAACGCCAACATTGCCCACGTACCCAACCTTCAGAGTCCGCAGCAGCGTCCAGACTGGGCCAGGCTTCTCCCTTACAAATCATAAAAGGCAAACGGGTAACATACAAACGGGTAACATATGGAAAAAAATTGTTTTGGAGACAGAATCTCACAATGTAGCTTTGCCTAGCCTGGAACTTGCTATGTAGACCAGGCTGGGCTAAACTCAGAGAGATATGCCTCACTCTGCCACCCAACTGGTAGAAGGAAAGGGGTGTGTCACCACTCCAGCAAAAGATTTTTTGTTTTGTTTTGTTTTTGTTTTTTGTTTTTTGTTTTTGTTTTTTTTTTTTTTTTTTTTTTCGAGACAGGGTTTCTCTGTGTAGCCCTGGCTGTCCTGGAACTCACTCTGTAGACCAGGCTGACCAATTGATATTCCATTGTCCACCCTAGTTATCGCAGAGCTCTTCCTAGAGAGGCAGCATAATCCAATACGGCCTTTGTTATACTTACTATGTGTATCTGCCCTCCTGCTGTGACAGTAGTTTGGTGGGTGGCACAGCGCTTGCCTAGCGTGAACAGGCTGTGGGTTTGCTCCCCAGATCTGCAAAGCAGGGAAAGAAAGCAAAAGCCGAGGTGACGGTGGCATGAACCTGGGCTTCAGCTACCCCTGCTGACTGGGCCAGGGGTTCAAGGTCAGTCTGGCAACAAAATGAGATCTCGTCTGTTAAAAAGAAGTGTGGGCAGTGGTGGTGCTTGGGACCATAGTGCAGCATAGGGCGTTTGCCAAGCATGCTTAAACCCTGGGTTCAATCTCGGGCACTATAACAGAAAAAGTAATTCATTTTTCTAAATGAATCAAGTTTTATTTTTTATTATTATTTCTTTTTTTGTTTTTTTGTTTTTGTTTGTTTGTTTGTTTGTTTGTTTGTTTGTTTGAGACAGGGTTTCTCTGTGTAGTTCCTGCTGTCCTGGAACTCACTCTGTAGACCAGGCTGGCCTCGAACTCAGAAATCCACTTGCCTCTGCCTCCCAAGTGCTGGGATTAAAGGCGTGCGCCACCACCGCCCGGCTTTATTATTATTTCTTAAAGATTTTTTTTTATTTGTTATATGTAAGTACACTATAGCTGTCTTCAGACACAGCAGAAGAGGGCATCAGATCTCATTATGCACAGTTGTCAGCCACCATGTGGTTGCTGGGATTTGAACTCAGGACCTTCAGAAGAGCAGTTTTTAATCCCAGCACTTGGGAGGCAGAGGCAGGTGGATTTCTGAGTCCGAGGCCAGCCTGGTCTACAGAGTGAGTTCAGGACAGCCAGGGCTATACAGAGAAACCATGTGTGTGGGGGACCCTACTCTGGACTCTCCCAGAGTGTAAGAGCTGAGAAATTGGGTCCTATGAATAGATACAATGGCTCTTTGCTAGGTAAATCATGAAGAACAGGAGACACAGTGTCTGAGAGTGTGTAGGGCCCAGTGACGGAAAGGAACCCTTTGAGGATAAAAATGCAGCTAACGTGGTAGAATGGTCACCTGGCCCGCGTGGAACCCAGGCTGGGGATCCCTAGCACTGTACAGACCGGCGTGTGCCGCTCACTTACAATCCCACCACGCCGGAGGTAAGAGCAGGAGGGTCAGAAGTTCAAGGTCATCCTCAGCTCCGTATGGAGGTCGGAGCTAGCCTGCACAACCTGAGACTGTCTCACAAGAAAGTCTTGGGGCTGGAGAGGTGGCTCAGCAGTTAAGAGGTGACACAGCTGCAGAGCCCCGAGCTTGCTTTCCAGCCCCTACTTCAGACAGCTCAAAAGAGCCTAAAACTCCAGCTCTAGGGCATCTGATGCCCTCTTCCTGCTCCACAGACACCAGACATACACGTGGCATAAACACACAGACTAAAGAAACCTCTATGTATTTGGGGATAAATAAGATGACCTTTATCATAGGCACACAACAATACACACGTACACATACTTAAAAAAAAATCTTAGGTTCCTCCTTGAGCCGAGGTAACTTTGTGTGTCGAGTGTCCTGTCCTGTCCCATCTACCCTCCTTATGGTTCTTGTTCTTTATGTTCATTTTCTTACCTCCTCTTATTAATCTCTGCACGCATGAAGAGATGCTACCTTGATCTGTCCTATGCCTGGAGTCTTCTCCAGGATCCTCACCTGCAGGCTTCTGTTAGGGAGAGACAGGAGGGCAGCCTTGGGGAGACAGGCTTGGGACCGTAGGCAGGAATTTAGAGTGTGAACACTGTGATGACCCTCAGCATAATGAAACATAACTATTGTTAGACTAACTTCATGTATCTACCTTCTTGTTCATAATAGCTACACACGCATTTCTCTCTCTCCCTTTTGTCCTTCCTTCCTTCCTTCCTTCCTTCCTTCCTTCCTTCCTTCCTTCTCTTTCCATTTTTCCATCTTATTATACAGACCTGACTCACCTGGGACTAACTCATTATGTAGAAAAAAGCGTGTTGAGCCATCAAGTCCAGTTTCTTTATCATTAAAAAGGTCTACTTTTATATTGTTCTTAGAGTTGTCACAGTCCTGTTGAAAGTTGTGGAAAAACCATCATCTCTGGGTTTGACCCACTTGGAAGTCAACTCTTTAACCTAAAGCCAATATTCTGAGTCCAGATAAAACCCTACCCCAAGTTTCCCTCTTGCTTGTGAGCCAGGAGGAGAGAAGGCTCAGCAGTTAAGAGCAGTGACTGCTCTTCTGAAGGTCCTGAGTGAGTTGAAATCCCAGCAACCACAAGGTGGCCCACAACCATCTGTAATGACATCGGACGCCCTCTTCTGGTGTGTCTGAAAAACAGCTATAGTATACTTACATATAATAAATAAATCTTTTATTTTGTTTTGTTTTGTTTTCGAGACAGGGTTTCTCTGTGTAGCCCTGGCTGTCCTGGAACTCACTCTATAGACCAGACTAGCCTCGAACTCAGAAATCTGCCGGCCTTTGCCTGCTGAGAATCCCTCTGTCTATTGTTCTATGCTGTGGGAACAAAGAGGTGGCATTGTGATCTGACTAGTTCCAAGGCTACGTAGGCACGCCTGTTCTGTAGGGGGCACCCTGCTCCATCCAAAATCCTCTCCTGGGCTCCCAAGGGGACAAAGCTTTGCCCATTCTGGAACCAGCTCTGTCCCTCCCTTAAGATGCTTCAGTGACTTCCAAAAGCTTATAGTTGCTGTTGACGCTCAGTCCCAGGGACACCAGGAGTGGGATCAAGCAGGGAGCCTTGGTCTGCTCCTCCTAACGTCCTCAAGCTACCTGGAAGTTTACGTAAGAGTGGCCCCACGGGCTATTGTGTTTGAATGCACAGTCAGTCTTCAGGGAGTGGCAGATTTGGAAGCGATTGGGAGGTACAGCCTTGTTGGATTGGTGTGGTCCTGTTGGAGGAAGTGTCACTTGGGGGTGGGTTTTGGGTTTCAAAGGCCAGTCAGCAGTTTTTTTTTTTTTTTTCTGCTGCCTTCAGATTTGGTCGTTAGGACTCCCGACTTCTCCAGCACCAGCCTGCACACTGCCACGCTCTCTGCTATGATAATGGACTAAACTTCTGAAACTGTAAGCAAGCCACAATTCTTCTGTAAGCGTTGCTGTGGTCATGGCGTCTCTTCACAACAACAGAAGTAACTAAGACAGCAACTCACAGCCAGAGACCCCCCCACCCCCACCACCCCACCCCACCCCACCCCACCCACCCCGTGAGCGCTGTGTGCCATCAGACCTCCCCTAGGCCTGCCTGCCAGGCTTTGCTGAGTGAGAAGATTGAATAGGTAATGTGGAGCGTGCCCGCCAGAGAGGTTGTGCAGGAGGAGAGAGTCAGAGCAACACGTCCCACAGAGCCCAAGCGCAAGAGGATTACCCGGGGGACAGGCAGAGAGAAACATGGAACTCCGAGAGCTTATGTTTGACTTGCATCTTAGTTTTGTGAGCGTTTTTCCTATTTTCTGCTCAAGTCCTATACTAAATGTTACCAGCAGTGTGAGCTCCTGGATGGTGATGCACTACACAAGCTAAGCTCTCCCTGAGCGCAGGGGTCCATGGGTCGTTTGCCAGCCAAGCCCCACTGCAAGGGCAGAATTCTCAGGAAACTCCACAGCATTCCCCTGGGTAGGGCCAGTCCACTCCTGTGTGCACTAAGCCCCTAGGACTCCCAGCAGCAGCGGCAGTGGCAGCAGCGGCAGCAGTGGCAGCGGCAGCAGCGGCAGCAGCGGCAGCGGCAGCAGCAGCAGCAGCAGCGGCGGTAGCGGCAGCGGCAGCAGCAGCGGCAGCAGCGGCCACCCAGGCTCTTCAGCCACTGCCCTGTCCTCACCCAGTCTGCCCATCAGGACATGGCACTCGGCTGCTCATTGTCCATTGGTGGGTGGTAACTTCCCGGGTTGGGCATGTGGAGTTTAACCCGCCTGTGTCGAGAGTATGGGTTGATTGTCTTCATCTGCGGCCTGAGAGGCAGAAATAGGGAAGACTTCTGCGGAGCATCTCAGCCCCCCAGCTCCTGTTAGCGACGTCCACGGGCGCCCGCTCCCACAGGGCAGGGGGAGAGAGAGGAACCTGAGATTCGCACGGAACAACCTGGCAAACACCCAAATGCCAGCACGGTGTGCTCTTGCTCTCATTTTTTGTCTTAGGGGAAAGAAAAGGTCAGAATATTCCAGAAGCAACTTTAGACAAGCAGAACCATCTGTTCAGTTTAAATCCTCACTAAGAATAATCCTGCAGATGGAGACAGCAGAGATTGCGAGGTCCCCGGCACAGCACTGAGGGATTATTAGTTCCGTAACTCCGTTTCCCGTGTGTCACATGTTACTCTGCCCTACTTATCAGGGATGCAAGTGTGCCACCAGAAAAGCCATACACCGTCCAAGTGACCAAAACAGGACAGGAACCTCACAGCCTTGCAGCTCTTCCCCCACTGAGATCTGGCCTGTTTGTCCCCCAAAGCAGGGACCTCTATTACCCCAAGCTAAGCACGGGCAGACACAGAGGGTAACTGTGCACAGGCGCTGTAGGTCAAGTTGGGGACAGAAGTGATAGTGCGGGACCACGGGCAGCCCTGGGATATGAAAGCCTCATTCATTATTCTTTTTTAAAAAGATTTATTTATTTATTTATTTATTTCCTTACTTATTTCATATATGTGAGTACACTGTAGCTGTCTTCAGACACACCAGACGAGGACATTGGATCCCATTACAGATGGTTGTGAGCCACCACATGGTTGCTGGGAATTGAACTCATTACTCTTCCAATAAAGCCAACTATACGATATGATACGATACGATACGATACGATACGATACGATACGATACGATACGATACGATACGATACGATACGATACGATACGATACAGGGCACATGCAGAAGAAGAGGGGAATAAGTAGAGAGCAAAGGCGAGCGCTCCAGACAGTTCCTGGAGGCTTGGGAGCCCAGGACAGACAGTGATGGTCACCAAACAGTGTGTGATAGTTGATCTTGGTTGTCAAATTGATGGGATAAAGAGATGTCTAGGTGCCGGGCGGTGGTGGTGCAAGCCTGTAATCCCAGAACTTGGGAGGCAAAGGCAGGTGGATTTATGAGTTGGAGGCCAGCCTGGTCTACAGAGTGAGTTCCAGGACAGCCAAGGCTACACAGAGAAACCCTGTCTCAAAAAACCAAGAGAGAGAGAGAGAGAGAGAGAGAGAGAGAGAGAGATGTCTAGGGATGGTGACATGTACTTGTGGGGGACTGAGGGGACATTTCCAGAGAGTATTACTATGTAGCAGGTGATGAGGATCCACCCTGAATGTGGGTGGCACGATCCAAAGGACAGGGGACACATAGAAGGAGAAAAAGGAGGCAGAAGAAGCCAGAGGATGTGAGTGTGTCTGTCATGATTGCCATCGCCAGGGGACATCGGCCATCAGCATCTTCAGCTTTTCCACATGGACCTCAAACCAGTGACTCCTCCAGATTTCAGGCCTCCGTTGTTGGACAAAACTGTAGAAGCCTTAGCTTCATGCACTGAGAAGCTACTGCAGTCTCTGCCTCTCTAGCACACAGATGGCCATCTCTAAAGGTGTACTGTGTCAGAAAGACAGGTATGTCTCTTTCCACAACATCAACATTTATTGGATAACAATAAACTCACATGTTAAATTGCTTTCATTGGCTAAAATTTGCAAGTAGTCCTGATTTCCTTTGACAGCTGGTCAAGGCAAACACGGGTTCATTTACTCCCACGGCATCTACATGTAGGCTACAGAATGGCTACAAGAGCCATAGGACACAGCAGAGTTCAAGAATGTCAAGGGGGGCTGGCGGTGGTGGCGCACGCCTGTAATCCCAGCACTTGGGAGGCAGAGGCAGGCGGATTTCTGAGTTGGAGGCCAGCCTGGTCTACAGAGTGAGTTCCAGGACAGCCAGAGAAACCCTGTCTCGAAAAACCAAAAAAAAAAAAAAAAGAAAAGAATGTCAAGGGGGCCTTATTGAGACTCAGAAATCATGAAGTGACACATGCAGAGAAAATCACTGCACTGTGGCCAGTAGGAGGTGCTGGTCCCAGAGTCAAGCCAAGACTCTGTCTAGGTCAGTGACCAGGCCAGCACAGTCAGTCAACTGGTTCTCCAGGGCAGGAGCAAGCTTAAAAAGAAAAAAAAGATAGCCGGGTGGTGGTGGCGCACGCCTTTAATTCCAGACCTTGGGAGGCAGAGGCAGGCAGATTTCTGAGTTCGAGGCCAGCCTGGTCTTCAGAGTGAGTTCCAGGACAGCCAGGACTATACAGAGAAACCCTGTCTCGAAAAAAACCAAAAAAAAAAAAAAAAAAAAAAAAAGTAAAGAAAAAAGATAATTAGCCAACACTGTATGTTGCCAGTATGATGCCAGCCAGTTCTGGGACTGAGGCGGGTTTATTTTTTTTCCAATCTGCTTTTATACAAGTCAGCGAACCAGTGAGGCAATAAACAAACTCCCACATTCACTGTCTCTAGGGGCTTGTCAGGATGACATCTGAGCCTACTTCCCTGTCCTAGCCCAAAGTCAAACTCTTGCCTGAAGCCTACTTCCTTGTCCAGGCCCAATGTCAAATTCCTGCCAAATTTCTAGAAGCGACCCCAGAAGCTCTCCACAGTCAGCATTGAGCAAAGCTTCTGTGAAAGGTGCAGGGCCATAGCCAGACAGACAAATGGGGTAAAAAGGTAAATGAACAGCGGCAATTCAAGTAGATTGCGTTAGCAGTGGGGACCAAGAGGAGCTGCAGCTCCTGGGATGGTCAGGAGTTCTCTGTCAGTCCCTTGATGACCACGGTGGGTGATCGGACGACAGGCTGTTGGCAACTATTGCCATCACAGTGTTAGCACTGTCATGAGCTTTATGGGGTCCACTGAGCAAGCTTCACTCTTTGTTTTTTAGTTTTTTGTTTTTTCCAGACAGGGTTTATCTGTATAGCCCTGGCTGTCCTGGAACTCACTCTGTAGACCAGGCTGGCCTTGAACTCAGAAATCCGCCTGCCTCTGCCTCCCAAGTGCTGGGACTAAAGGCGTGCGCCACCACCGCCCCGGCTGCTAGACCAGTTTCATGGGCTCCAGTGACCATCCTGCTCCAGCCTCTTCCCTAGCTGGCTTTACAGGCATGCACTACTATACAAGACGTCAGGCAAAAATCTCTCCCAATGCTAGGTGACTAATTACATTCTAGTGTGACTAGAGCACCCAGGAGCTGGCCATCTCCCTCATAATCAGCAGCTTGAAAAAAATCAATGACTGGAATGGCAGGACTCTAATTATTAACTGGAAGAAGAGACCTGAGGCAGAGCTCTAGCCCTGACAGGCTGAACTGCCCTGACCTGGGACCTCCCAAGGTTACTTCCAAGACCCTAAACCTCATTGTCTGCAGGAAGCTTTTCTGACAAAAAAAACAAAGACGGGCAACCCCTGTGCTGTCCTCCAGGGGCCAAGCTGACGCAGGTTTGCTGGCCACTTGGACAGGGCAAAGTCCCTCAGAAAAGGTATTTGTTACAGAGACTTGGGAAACTTAGAGCTCCCTGAAATGCGGCTTCCGCAGCAGTCCCCTGAAGGCACTGCCTACTCCCAGCCTGCAGGGTGGGCTCACTTCTCTGCTCCCAACTCTGCTTATCTTCTACTCCCCACCCTGTTTGTCTCATCAGAATTCCTTCCTCCGGAGATCACCAGGACCCTGAAGCTAGGGGAATCCAGAGCGAGATCCAGGGACAGCCGGAACTTCCCAGCCAGGGTGATGACTAAGGGGCCTCATCTGCTGGGAAAGCCACACACGTACTTGGATGGCAGACCGAGGCCATCCAAGCGAGGCAGTTTACCAAGGCGGTACCAAGCTGCTACAGCAAGGGGCACCCAGCTCCTTGCCAGAGAGGAGACTGAGGCAGACATGTGGGGAAGCTCCACAGAAATGAGGAGGCCGCACGAGTTCTGCTCTCTCGGTGGTCCAAGGAAACCATTGAGCTGACCAGAAGCCAGGCATTCATTCACTAAGGGTGTGAATAAGGCTGTCTGAGGCTAAACCCTGCTGTATAAGTGGACAAACAATAGGGCAACCAGATAATGATCAAGGTCTAGCCTTTTGGATCTGAGAGAGAAATTCTTGGGCTTCCTGGAATGGCACTAGATAGAACAGCTGGCGCCCTGTGAAACAGGTAGCACATGCCTTTAATCCCAGCAAAGGCAGGCAGATCTCGGCGTTTGAGGCCAGCCTGGTCTACAGAGTAAGTTTCAGGACAGCCAGGGCTACACAGAGAAACCCTGTCTCAAACAAACCCAACAGAATAAAAGAAAACCCAAAACAAGGGCTGGTGAGATGGCTCAGAGGTTAAGAGCACTGACTGCTCTTCCAGAGGTCCCGAGT
Source organism: Apodemus agrarius (assembly GCA_964023405.1). NCBI lineage: Eukaryota > Metazoa > Chordata > Mammalia > Rodentia > Muridae > Apodemus > Apodemus agrarius. Next base: position 78,696,030 of record OZ030016.1, on the reverse strand, counting down.
TCAAATCCCAGCAACCACATGGTGGCTCACAACCAGCTATAATGAGATCTGATGCCCTCTTCTGGTGTGTCTGAAGACAGCTACAGTGTACTTACATATAATAAATAAATAAATCTTAAGAAGGAAAGAAAGAAAGAAACCCAAAACAAACCAAACTGTGATTCTACAAAAGTTAAGTTAGAAACTTAGGCTGGGCAGTGGTGGTCCATGCCATTAATCCCAGCACCTGGGAGGCAGAGACAGGTGGATTCTCAATTGGAGACCAGCCTGGTCTACAGAGTGAGTTCCAGGACAACCAGAGCTACACAGAGAAACCCTGTCTTGAAAAACAAAACAAAACAAACAAATAAAAAAGAGGCTTCTTAAAGCAGATTTCTGAAACTCCCCATTCATGAACAGTTTTGTGGGAGAACTTGCAGTGTCTCCAATGCTGTTTAGAATTAATCAGTATTTTTATTATCTTTTTTTTTTTTTTTTTTTTTTTGGTTTTTTCGAGACAGGGTTTCTCTGTGTAGCTCCGGCTGTCCTGGAACTCACTTGGTAGACCAGGCTGGCCTCAAACTCAGAAATCTGCCTGCCTCTGCCTCCCAAGTGCTGGGATTAAAAGCATGCACCACCACGCCCGGCTAATCAGTATTTTTAAAAATATTATTTATTTTTATTTATACAAGCACACTGTAGCTGTCTTCAGACACCCGAAGAGTGCATCAGGTCCCATAACAGATGTTTGTGAGTCACCATATGGTTGCTGGGAATTGAATTCAGCACCCCTGGAAGAGCTCTTAACCACTGCGACATCTCTCCAACCCGGTATTTTTGGTTTTTATGATCATCTGTGCTGAGAGTATCGATTCCTATAATGGCAGTATACTTAAGGCCACTTCAGAAATTGCTCAAAATGCTATCTTAATCTCAACCCCAAATTCTTTCCTTGTGAAACTCAAGTCAGCAACTTAAACTACAATTTTCAAAAATCAAACCCTTTACACAGTTATGACCCAGACACACCAATTTGATGAATGATGTTGGGAAAGAGTTAAATCTTTGTTCTCTGTAGTTAAACCATTAGGTGGCTATAAGGAAGAAACTGTGTGTGTGCAGTAGAAACCTTGCAGTTTGTAACTCACAATAGTCTCAAATCTTAGGGAAGTGTTCTGTTCTCGGGTGGGGCCTGGGTCAATTGATCTGAGAGAGAGAGAGGCCCTGCAGGATGGGCTTAGGCTTCTTAGCAGCAGGAGAAGCCTGAACTCTGAAGGACTGAACTCTTGAGGCAGAGCCTCTGGATTGATACACAAAAGGCACTTTTAGCAAGTCACTTCCCGCATACCAAATCTTATCTGAGCTGGGAGTTGTCTGAAGGAACAGTTACCTAAGCAATTCTCAGCCGTAGGGGGACTTCCTGGTTTGCCTGTGAGTCTCAGTCAGGACTAAGTTATGCAAAAGCTCTGTGAATCACTCAGGAAGAGCAACTCATCAACCTCAGAAAACAACCACTGACTACTTTCAAAAGGCTGATTCCAAGCCTAGGTGCCACCAACGGAAGTCATGGCAGACACACTGGATCTGCCACATGTTCTGTTGGCAGCACATGGTCTGAGGGCACGCACAGCGCAGAGTGTGCCTGTTGCGTGTTCAGAGCCAAGGATGCAGTGAAGCCACACACTGCAACACCAGAGGGCACAGCCAGAAACACCTGGCAGTTATTTTGAATTTTTTTTTGTTTGTTTTTTGTTTTTTTTTTTTTTTTTGTTTTGTTTTTTGAGACAGGGTTTCTCTGTGTAGTCCTGGCTGTCCTGGAACTCACTCTGTAGACCTGGCTGGCCTCGAACTCAGAAATCCGCCTGCCTCTGCCTCCCAAGTGCTAGGATTAAAGGCGTGCGCCACCACCGCCCAGCTTGAATTTGATTTTTAATGAAGTTTTTGATGCATATGCTCAAAAAAACCTATTATTGCTGACAACTCTTATGTATTGAGAAGCCGGATGTGGTGATCCATCGCTTTGATTCAGCTTTTGGCAGGCAGAGGCAGGTGGATCTCTCTGAGTTCCAGGCCAGCTTGGCCTACATGGTGAGACCCTGTCTCAAAAACCAAAGACAAAGCCGGGCGGACGCCTGTAATCCCAGCACCTGGGAGGCAGAGGCAGGCGGATTTCTGAGTTCGAGGCCAGCCTGGTCTACAGAGTGAGTTCCAGGACAGCCAGGGCTACACAGAGAAACCCTGTCTCGAAAAACCAAAAAAAAAAAAAAAAAAAAAAAAAAAAAAAACCAAAGACAAAGTTAAACAAAACAGCTCCCTTTCTTTGGAGTCCCAGTTCATAATCCAGGACGTGGAAGGCTGGGTCTGGAGAGACAGATGCTGGGGGTCAGGAGCACTGGCTGCTCTTGCAGAGAGCTGGGGTTGATTCCCAGCGGCTCACAAACACCCAACACCCATTGCTCCTGCTCCAAGGGATTTGACGTCGTCTTCTGTCCTTGTAATGGAGTTTGAGATGACCAGAAAAAAGACTAACAGACTTAATTCCGATTATAATTAGCAGAATTTATTAGAACTGCTGGCAGAGATGCAACTCAATCAGTCAGAGGGATCAGGAAGGGCATTTAAAGGTTAAAAGCACAGGAGCTGTTCTGCTCTAACCAGGATTAGATAGCTGGTCGTGGCAACTTCAAAACAGTCCTTGAATGTCTGCATAAGCAAGTTACAGAAGCCAAATCAGCAGTCAGTCATAGCATAACAAGCAGATGGTCACCTCTGTACATGTCTGGGTGGGGAACAAGGAGTTGGGGTTGCCAAAACTTACCTTCCAAGAGCTTGACTCAGAGACGAATGGCTATTTGGTACCAAGATGGATTCCCAGCATAAAATGGAGTTTCTTTTTTTTTTTTTTTTTTTTGGTTTTTTCCGAGTCAGAGTTTCTCTGTGTAATCCTGGCCGTCCTGGAACTCACTCAGTAGACCAGGCTGGCCTCGAACTCAGAAATCCACCTGCCTCTGCCTCCCAAGTACTGGGATTAAAGGCGTGCGCCACCACACCCGGCAAAATGGAGTTTCTTTAGTTATCGCCCCCCTCAGTGGGCACTAAGCATGCAATGCACTGACATACCAACAGGCAGGACACCCCTCTTCCTGAAATAAACAAGTACACATTTTAAAGAAGCAGAGGCAGCTGCATCTTGGAAATCCTCCCTTCCCTCTAGGACATCAGCAACTGCTATCTGTAGGGGAAATATCCCTGTCCTCTGCCTGCAGACAGTGTTCTGGGATCAGAGTGACCATCCTTTCCTGGACGGTGAGGTGAGCAGGATTTTTCTTTTTCTAGGGCTGGGGTTTGAACCCAGGGCTTTGCAAATGTTAGGCCAGCTTTCTACTGCTGACCCCCAGCCCCACTTACACTTTTTATTTTGAAACACAATCTCATGGATACTCATGTGGAGAGCTTTTGGGGCCGCATGGCAGGAATTTGACTTTGGGCCTAGTCAAGGAAGTAGGCTTCAGGGAGGAATCTGATAATGGGCCGGAACACGGAAGTAAGCTCAGGCAGGAATCTGATTTAGGGCTAGAACTAAGAAGTAGGCTTCAGGCAAAAATATGATTTTGGGCTAGGACAGGGAAGTGGGCTCCAATAGGCCCTAGAAATTTTGATCACTGGTCTTTACTGCCTTGCTTGTTCCTTGACTGTTTGTGTTTATTGTCCTGCTTGTTCCTTAACCTAGAACTGACCCTAGTACTTGCATGTAATTAAAATGGAATAAAAGCAGATTGGGAAAAAAACCAAACCTGACTCAGCCCCGGAACTGGCTGGTGTAATGCTACAGTGTTGTCTAATTATCTTTTTTTCTTTTTAATCACACTCCTACCCTGGAGAACCAGTTGACTGACTGAGCTGGCTTGGTCATATCCAGTCTGGCTTTGAAGTAGTGCAGGTAGTCTAAGACCGACCTGCATTTCTGATCTTTCTTGTCCTTGAGAGCTGGGCTTACCCATGCACCGCCAGGCCAGTATGAGCAGTAATTTTCAAAGCACCAAACAGAGAGCTGGGAGCAGTGAAGTGGACACATTGCTTGTCTTCGTGATCTGAATGTCCAGGATCTGATGATCCAGAAGAGCACTCCCTAACAGAAGCAGAAGTCAGCCTGGAAAGAATGGAAAAGCTTTCTGGCAGACATATCAGGAGCAAAGAGAAGCAGACAAACTATACTTTAATCATATTTTATTTACCATAACTTATCCAAAACATTAGCAGTTCAGTGCACAGTCAATATCAAAATGATCACTATATTTTATTTTATTTTATTTTATTTTTTGGTTTTCAAGACAGGACTTCTCTGTGTAATAGCTCTGGCTGTCCTTGACTGGCTATATAGACCAGTCAAGGGTCTGGGGTTAAAGGCATATGCCTAGCTAAATATATCTGTTCTTAAAATATAGGTGCATGACTTTAGCCCCAGCACTCTGGAGGCAGAGGCAGGCAGATCTCTGTGAATTCAAGGCCAGCCTGGTCTACAGAGCAAGTTCCAGGATGGCTTAGAGAAAAACCATCCAAAAACCAAAAATCAAAACAACAACAACCCCCAAAACAAAACAAAAAAAGCAAATATATACTTTTAAAAATGTGTACGAGTGTTACCTAGATGTATGTGAACCACATGTGTGCAGGTGCTCAAGGAGGCCAGAGGAGGCTGTTAGATCCTCTGGAACTGGAATTATACATGGTTCTGGGCAGACATGTGGGTTCTGAGAATCAAACCTGGGTCCTGCCAAAACAGGCAGTGCTCTTAACCACTGAGCTATCGCTACCGGCAACACCACCCCACCCCCACTTTACTTTTTTAAAATGCTAAGTCTTTGACATAAACCACGGTTTACACCGACTGCCGTCTCAGTCTGCATTCATTACTCTTCAGGTGTCATGGCGTACATGGTTGCCACACAGACCACACAGCCCAGGGCTCTGGGGGTCTGCTGGTGCTCAGCAGAGATTTCAGGCACACGGGAATGAAGAGATGCCAAGTTCTGACTGTGAAGACAGGTCCAGTCCTGTGCCACTAAGACAGGGTGGCCATTAGGGGGCAGGAGAGCACACGTGGACCTCTGTCCTGTGCCATGCCTGCCTAGAGCTCTGGGTGAGGACCTCTTTCCTGTCTGTGCTCAGCCCCTCCCCGGTAAGCAGGGTAAGAGAAGAGACACTGGCTGGGAAGGCATAGGTGTGAGGTCTCCGGGAGGATAGGAGGACAGGAGGCCCTGGATTCACATGTCCTGGGCCTGGCCTTCACCGGGCCACACAGGAAGCATTAAGTAGGGTCCATCCTCACTCAAGCTCTGGCTATGGGTAGGAAAGTTGTACCATCCCTTCTTGGGGCCGTCTTGGGTGTGCTGAGGACACACGGATCACCCTGTCCCCTCGACCAGGTTTGCAGCAGCCCCACCTCACCCCACCTCTTTTCCAGGCTGCCACACCTCAATTACCCAGAACAGTCCAAGAGGCTCTTTCCTGGAGACAGATGCCTTCTGCTCTTCCCAGGTGCTACTGCAGCCTGGTTCCTCCCTTTGAAAGGGCTGGGTTGTTTTCTACTCCATGGGTCTGGGGACACTCCCTGACTGCACTGGTTTCTCTCTTTTCTGAGGCACAGCTCTGAGGAGGGTTATGGAGGGGCCTGTTGTTCCAGAAATCACTCTTGGGTGTCTCCATCAGTTAAGTTGGGTTTCCTGCCTGTCCTCCAACTCTCTGGATTTGTGAACCCACCTCTTGTTCCCCATGAAAGACGGTCACCTTTTCAGAATGCCACTCTTAGCAGGTGGCCAATACATATTCATAGGCTAAGCGAATGCCACACTCACTGGGAAGCCAAAAGCAGTCCTTGAATGGATGGATGAGTTTCTCCACAGCTCTCCTGCCTCCGTGTCTGCGTGTGTGGGGCCAAGTACATGATTTGCCTGAAGCCAAAATTAGGATGACTCCCAGACATTACAAAACCACTTCATAACTTAGTCCAGTTTATCTGAACAACTAGCCTGCTAGGTAAGTGTTGTCTCCTTCCTCATGAGGGAAGGATCTAGGCCGGAGATGAAATAATTAGTGTTGGCTCAGATCCCCTAGCCAACACACAGGCCTCTCAGGAGAGTGCTCTTTATTTGGTCACAGAATAGTTCCCTGCCTGTGAATTACATGTTTTCAACTGCATCTTGAAAAGCTCTGATAAGTTATTTCTCCATCAGTGAAATAAGGACAGCCGGGCGGCGGTGGTGGCGCACGCCTGTAATCCCAGCACTTGGGAGGCAGAGGCAGGCGGATTTCTGAGTTCCAGGCCATCCTGGTCTACAGAGTGAGTTCCAGGACAGCCAGGACTACACAGAGAAACCCTGTCTCAAAAAAAGAAAGGAAGGAAGGAAGGAAGGAAGGAAGGAAGGAAGGAAGGGGCCAGGGAGGTCACCATGGGGAAAGAAAAGGCACACACACAGAGAGAAGGAAAGACCAAAATGTCTGGAGAAGCCTCTGATGAAGGGTAGCCCAGCGCCCCCCCCCTCCCACACACACACTGGAGAGTTCAAGGTTGGGGTTCAGGGGACTGAGGGATACTGGGAGAATCTGGAGGACAGGTCTGCTTTGATATGTAAAATATGCACCTTGGTCTCTGGACCCAACAAGCATTTTTTATTTTTTTGTTTTTCTTTGAGACAAAGTTGTTATTATATATCACTGGCTGTCCTGGAACCTACTATGTAGACCAGGCTGGCCTCAGACTCATAGAGATCCATCTTCCTCAGCCTCTTAAGTGCTGGGATTAAAGATGTGTGCCGCCACACCTATATGTTTGTAAGAAATTTAAATCAAATGGAAGAATCAAGTGGAATTTCCCACACCTCCAATTAAAACCGCTCCTTTTCTAGGTTGCCTTCTAGTCTTCTCTGGGTCCACAGAAGGATTCTCAGGGGGTTGTAGTGAGGATTTGCGTTTCTTTTTGTTTGGTTGGTTGTGTTTTTTTTTTTTTTTTTTTTTTTTTTGGTTTTTCGAGACAGGGTTTCTCTGTGTGGTCCTGGCTGTCCTGGAACTCACTCTGTAGACCAGGCTGGCCTCGAACTCAGAAATCCGCCTGCCTCTGCCTCCCAAGTGCTGGGATTACAGGCATGCGCCACCACCGCCCGGCAGGATTTGGGTTTCTTAAAAGCCCAGTTTTGTGAGTGTTGGTTTAATCCCGGGTGTGGGATTGAAAGGATGAGAATTACAGGCTAAAATCCCCCTTGCCTAACTCTTAAATAACCTCCAAAAGTCAGAAGTTTAGCCCACTCTTTGTTAGAAACTAGGTGAAAGGTCACATTCCTTGAGCCCACCCAGGAGTGCACACGTCCCACCCGCCTGCGGTGTCCAGCTGCGAACTGCAGGCCTGGGAAGGTCCCTGGTGTCTCTCCTCCTCTGAGCTGGGGCACAGAGGAGCGGGGCTGGGCCGGCGGGGTCACCGCGTGGGCTGTGGGGCTCAGGCCTGGTGGGTGCTCAGGTCCCCAAGCGCCTACTACTAGTTGGAGGGCCTTGAATACATGATCCTGGCCCCGCAACAGGAAATGCGTAACAGGAAATGAGCTAACTAGTTGCTATCTGGCTTCTATAAGAAACTGATTGGTCACCGGGCAGTGGTGGCCCACGCCTTTAATCCCAGCACTTGGGAGGCAGAGGCAGGCAGATTTCTGAGTTCGAGGCCAGCCTGGTCTACAGAGTGAGTTCCAGGACAGCCAGGGCTATATAGAGAAACCCTGTCTCGAAAAAACAAACAAACAAACAAACAAACAAAGCAAGAGGAATTTATTGTTCTGCCGTGTGGGGTTGTCCTACACCAAAGGTGAGGTGGCGAGCCTGGTCGGCCCGCGGTCAGTTTTTATACCGTTTTCAGAGCTGCAGCCATTCCGCACGATGTGACTGGCAGAACAGTGTGACGTTTAAACTGATTGGGCTTTAGGGAATGAGGTGGCAAGGACTTCCCTTGTCTGTAGGCACCTCCCCCCTAGCCCCCAACACCCCCCCCAACTCCATCTGAAGAATGTCATTACCTCTCCCTTCCAGAGAGGAGGGGTGCCTAAATGTTCCATGACCTTTCTCTTCCCCCGGAGGGGTGGGGGAGGGGTCAGGTGGAATTTTCCAAAGTTCCTGAGCTGACCTCTTCACTCTTCTGTCTAATGCTGTCTTCAGTCGTGTCAGCCTTGCCAAGAATCCAAGTGGTGGGATCCCAGAGTAAGAGGCAAGTAGGGGGTGGGGGCAGGTATACGTAGCATACACTCATATACATAAGATGCATAAATAACTTTATAAAATAAAATAAATTGCTAATCCCTAGGACAACAGAAACAACACGTTCATGCAATAAGGTAAGCAGGGAGGAGAAGCTGCTGTGTTCGGGGTCTTATATCTAATGATATACTATATAATTACAGATGTATTGATAGAAAACAGAAACAGAAAAGTAGCAAGTTGGAAAAAATATTAGGGAACAGGTCCATCTGGGTGAGAGCACTATGCATGATTTTTTTCATTTAAAATTGTGTTTAATATTTTAGTAAGTTTTTAATAAACTATCCTTTAAAAATAAACAATTCAACTGGAGAACGAAGAGGTTAGGTGCCCCCCACAAGCAGGAACAGTTATCAAGTGGATACTTTGTTTCAATTTCTGTTTTATACTCCGAAGCCGCATCCTAATAAGGTATGTTCAAGGCTTTGGTGAACTGTTGGTGGGCTTCTTTTCTGATCCTGAGTAAATGCAGACACAGCTGGTGATTCCAAAACAGATGGTATGGATAGACATCTGACAGTGGACAGTGGGGAAAGGGACCACAGGGAATTCAATGGACAGGTCTCAGCCACATGTAATCCAAGGCAGAGGTAACAAAATCGGCATTCAATTCTATGCAAGGCAGGGCAGGACAGCAGGGGTGCTAGGAGCTGAACCGGTCCCACGGCAAATCACTGAACGCTCAGAGAACGCTCCAAGCTTACGGGCCAGCATGGCTGTAGGGCAGGAGGTCAGCTGGGCAGAGCTGGCAGTGGGAGGTGATTACAAGATGCACAGTGTGGTACTGGGCACAGAGTCAGTCTTGCCAAGAATCCAAGTGGTGGGATCCCAGCTTCGCAGGCAAATCGGGGTTCCGGCAAGGTGGGCATCGGGAAGTGACTTGCATATTGAAGGGCTCCAGGAGGCTGGGGCATGGCAAACATGGTGCAGACAGCTTTGCCTTTTGCTCTTGTCTTGCTAACCTTTTTTAGTTTTGTTTTTGCTTTGTTTTGTTTTTTGAGACAGGGTTTCTCTGTCTGCCCTGGCTGTCCTGGAACTCACTCCGTAGACCAGGCTGGCCTCGAACTCAGAAATCTGCCTGCCACTGCCTCCCAGAGTGCTGGGATTACAGGCATGCGCCACCACCGCCCAGCATCTAACCTATATTACATTAGTAAAGCTAGTCCTCAAGGTCTAGCCCATTATTCGGCCTCTTCCTCTTCCTGAACCTGACCCCTTAGGTCCATCTAGTGCGGCACTGAAGTGAGGCAATCAAAAACCCCCTTTTGGCTTCTCTGACACGCCCAATAAAAACAAACCAACTCATCCCAACCAGGGTTTCCCCTTTCCCTTTATAAACTGCCGTGGCTACTTCTGCTTTTGTCTAGCTAGAGGCAGTCCTTTGTCCCTCTGGGGCAAATAGCCCTCCCACTTTCCACGTTTCTTTTCCCTTCTCTCTTGTCCTCTGTTTCCTGTCTTTATCTCCCTGGAGCAAATAAGTTCCCTTTGTGCTGAGAACTAGGTCTCCATGTGTCCTGGGCCCAGACAGGTCATTTCACATATATACTGTTTGTTTGACTGAAAAGATGACCCTCACACCTGAGTCTGACTGACGAGAAGGAGAAACACAGGAGACACACAACAGACCTCTGCTAAGAGGCAGGAGTGGCCCTAGACTCCCTACAGCTAACGGTAGCCAGGGTGAGCGCAACATAGGGCTGCAGCCTTCTGTCCAGTGACTCTTGGCTTCCCACACTGTCCACTAAGGTAGCTAGAGGGACCCTAGAGTCATCCCATCCTCCTGTCACCCTAGCCCAGAGTCCTAGCTCAGAGCAACACAAGAATCTACAGGGAACTAGAGCAACACCTCAGGGACTTGGCCCCACCTCGGACTTCACAGTGCCCCACACTCTCTAGGTCATTGACTTGAGAGCCAGGGATTTTGTGGTTCCCTGTACACTGTTGAAATATACATTGGCAATTAGTCAGAACAAGCTAGCACGAGGAATGCCTTGACGTGGGCTTGGTGCCACAACCTGAAATCCCAGCAACTGGGTGAAGTGGGGGAGGGAAGGTCCCAAGATCTATATACCTGATCTACACAGTGATACCTTAATTCTTTATTCTTTCTTTCTTTCTTTCTTTCTTTTTTTTTTTTTTTTTTTTTTTTTTGATTTTTTTTTTTTTTTCCCGAGACAGGGTTTCTCTGTATAGCCCTGGCTGTCCTGGAACTCATTCTGTAGACCCGGCTGGCCTCGAACTCAGAAATCCGCCTGCCTCTGCCTCCCAGAGTGCTGGAATTACAGGCATGCGCCATCACTGCCCGGCTTTTTTTTTTTTTTTTTTTTTGAGACAGGGTTTCTCTGTGTAGCCCTGGCTGTCCTGGAACTCACTCTGTAGACCAGGCTGGCCTCAAACTCAGAAATCCGCCTGCCTCTGCCTCTGCCTCCCAGAGTGCTGGGATTACAGGCGTGCGCCACCACCGCCCAGCTTCTAACACATTTTTTTAAAAAAATCTATCCCTGGGGCCGGGCGGTGGTGGCGCACGCCTGTAATCCCAGCACTTGGGAGGCAGAGACAGGCAGATTTCTGAGTTCAAGGCCAGCCTGGTCTACAGAGTGAGTTCCAGGACAGCCAGGGCTATACAGAGAAACCCTGTCTCGAAAAACTCAACCCTTGGGCTGGAGAGATGGCTCAGCAGTTAAAAGCACTGACTGCTCTTCCAGAAGTCATGAGTTCAAATCCCAGCAACCACATGGTAGCCCACAACTATCCACAATGAGATCTGATACCCTCTTCTGGTGTGTCTGAAGACAGCTGCTGTGTAGTTACATATAATAATAAACAAATCTTTAAAAAAGAAAACAATTCTTTGAGGATTTTATACAGTGTATTTCAGTCATTTCACCATATCTTCTCCCTCTAACTCCTGACCAGATCCACCCCCAACTTTGTGTGTGTGTGTGTGTGTGTGTGTGTGTGTGTGTGTGTTTTTCATTGTTTTGTTTTTATTTTTTATTTTTCAATTTTTTTGGTTTTTCGAGACAGGGTTTCTCTGTGTAGCTCTGGCTGTCCTGGAACTCACTCTGTAGACCAGGCTGGCCTCGAACTCAGAAATCCGCCTGCCTCTGCCTCCCAAGTGCTGGGATTACAGGCGTGTGCCACCACCGCCCGGCCTGTTGTTTTTTTTTTAAATAACTCGTCCAGCCCAGTTTCCGACACCTATGTTGTCCTGGGTATAGTGCTATCCACCAGAGCATGGCAGGTGGTCACACCCTCCCCCGGAAAGCCAGTGACTGTCCATGATTCTTCAGTTAGGGGCGAGGACTCCTGAGCTCCTCCTCCCTTCTGCTGCTCCTGCTGGAGTATTCATGAAGTTGATCCGGTAGGCACCCGAAGCTGCTGAGTCCATGGATGGAGTGACCTTTCCATGTTCAGAAGACACTGCTTTGCTTCAGTCCTTCTCAACCTCTCTCTCTCTCTCTCTCTCTCTCTCTCTCTCTCTCTCTCTCTCTCTCTTTTGCTCTCTTTTGGTTTTTTCGAGACAAGGTTTCTCTGTATAGTCCTGGCTGTCCTGGAACTCGCTCTGTAGACCAGGCTGGCCTTGAACTCAGAAATCTGCCTGCCTCTGCCTCCCAAGTGCTGGGATTCAAGGCGTGCGCCACCACCGCCGCCCGGCTTCAACCTCTGTCTCTTAAGCTCGTTTGGATGAGCCCTGAATCTTGAGGGTGGGGAGGGCAGGAAGTAGAGATGTCTTATTTGTGGTTGAGCCCTCCACTGACCCTGTCTGCAGTTGATCAGTTTTGAGTTTATGCATTAGCCATCTTCCACTGCAGAAAGAATCTTATCTAATCAGGTCTAGAGCCTGGGATGGGAGAGAAGGATTTAGAGGGCAGGTTGATAACTGTCCATTTGGCAGAGTAATCGGAGTAGGTACACCCCTTGGGCTTGTGAGCTCTTAACCATGGGTGCTTGGCTAGATTCCCGGCATCAGGCATGCGCTTCCTCCTGTGGAGCAGGCCTTAGATCTGACCAGAATGTGCTTGGTTACCCCTCCAGCACTCAGGCCACCACTGGCACCCCTTGCATGTTAATCATTATTACAGCTCACAGGTTTCACAGGTGGGTAAGCTTACTTACACACACCACCCATGCAGCAGCCTGCTGTAGCGCCTTCTCTTAGCATACAAGCAAAGTATACAACTAGCTAGCAGGTAGGAAGTTCCCTAGTCAGTACCGACTTGATTTCTCTAAGTCCTGTGACTGAAGAGTGTGGTTATCTCTAGCAGTAGGCTCTTGTCAAGTTCTGGTGAGCAAACAAACAAAAGCAGTGACAATAACCTGCATTATCTTGGGGGTGAGACCCTATTTCTTGGAAGGAAGGATGGAAGGGAGGGAGGACATCTGGAGGAGCACAATGCAACTATTTATATAGAAGCAGTAGAGACACTTTCAAAGATTAAAAACAGAATTAGCCTATGCTCCAGCTATCCACGGCTGGGCTTCTCTTTACTTTGTCGTTCTTGAAACTGCACCTTGCGCGTGCTAGGCAAGTTCTCTATCCCTCTACACTGTCCTTAGCCCTGAAGCCGGATCTCACAGAGGTATGCCGCCATGCTCATGACAGCATTGCCCACAAAGCTCCAGGAACTTAAATTCTCATAGATGGATGAGTGGAAAGACAGTGTGACACATTACACATGTTCAGCGAATCGGCCGTAGGAAGAAATGCAAATCCGCAATCTGTAACCAACAGGGGCAAACCTTGAAAACATTGTGCTCAGTGGAGTAAGCCAGTCACAGATGCACAAACGCTGCCTGGTACCACTTACATAAGGTCTTTAAAGCAGCCAAACTCAGGCCAACATGGTGACTGTCAAGGGCATGAAGAGGAGGGACTGAGGCCTGCTGAGCCAGTATGTAACGTCTCTGTTCTTCTAGATAAGTTAGTACTACGGAGCCAGCACTGTGGCCCATGCCTATAATCCGAGGGCTAACGGAGGGGCAGGGGCATCCGTAGGCTCAAGGCCAGAGAGAGCTAGAAGGTTCACTCCAGGAAGCCTGAGCAACAAAGAGCTGTTTCAAAACAAAACCATCACTTTGCTATGCACTAAAAATAGTCAGTTAAGAGAGTAGATCTCTCCCAGAACTTTGGGAGGTAAGAGGACCAAAATTTCAAGGTCATCTTGAGCTATAGAGTAAAATCATACCTTGAAAAATTAGAGAAAATATCCACCAAATTTGCAATTTTTAAATGTCTTTACCCTGTGTGTGTGTGTGTGTGTGTGTGTGTGTGTGTGTATGTGTGTGTGTGTTTGTATATATACCATGTGTGGATGGGTGTACACATGTGGAGGTGACAGGGCAAATTTATGGAGTCTTGTCTGTCCTTTCTTTCCTTCTTTTTTTTTTGTTTTTTTGTTTTGTTTTGTTTTGTTTTTTTGTTTTTGTTTTTTTTTTTTTTTGAGACAGGGTTTCTCTGTATAGCCCTGGCTGTCCTGGAACTCACTCTGTAGACCAGGCTGGCCTCAAACTCAGAAATCTGCCTGCCTCTGCCTCTGCCTCCCAAGTGTTGGGATTAAAGGTGCGCGCCACCACTGCCCGGCTTGTCTGTCCTTTCAGGTTGAAACAGGTTCTGGTATCAACTCTGGTTGTCAGGTTTGCAGGGTAAGCATTCCCACTGAGCTCCCCTCCCAGCGCAGGGACTGGGGGGGTTAAATACTCTTTCCTATATTCCTCCAGCTCAGGGCATTTTTAAGGACGACAGGTCCTGCTCAGGCTGCCGTGCTTCCTCGGTGGCCCCAGAAGCCCTCTCCCTTGCCACATGGCTTTCCTCATGCTCAGTACAGACTTGAACACCAGCCAGCCTGTGGGAGACCCTTGCTCTAATCAAGCAGAAGGGCAGACGGAGTAACCAGGCAGGGGCCTGAATCTAAGCCAGTCGGCCTTCTGGAAGGTTCAGGGGAGACAGAATCCCCAGGAATTGGGGGTTGCCAGTGGAGAAGAAGACTGGGCTTCTCTGGGTGAGTGAGAAGCCGGAGCAGATGGGCTGTTGGCCGGCTCCGCAGAAACCCCACAAATGACCTACAGTGTGCCTGGAAAGGGCAAACCTGTTCCCCACAACAGCTGGGGTGAGAATCCTAACTGGAGGCTTTGTGGACACAACAGCTGGCTTCAGCCAAGGCTGGCCGGCAGCGGGGAGTCTACATGAAGGCTCTGTAAAGTCAGCTGCTGGCAGAAGCCCACGAGAGGAGAGCCGCCCATCAGGACTGTGTGTGCACCCTTCCCCTCACCGCCCGACACCTGTCCCTTCCCATCTACCATTCTCTCTGACCACCCATGCCAAGATCTTTCATCCCATTTGAAGTTTCAGCTTTTTTTTTTTTTAAACAAATATGTATCCCAAGAAGGATAAAAGTGTGTCTGGATTTCATTTGTATGTTCTCAAATATCAACATTAGCTGAAAACCAAACATTTTCTTTCTAGGAGTCAGATTTTTGGAGGAAGCTATGTAACTTCCATGAAGAACATCATCAACAGAAAGTGGTTTTGACTGCGGAGAAGGAGACCTGTCCACGGAGCCATGGCGCGCTCAGGTAGCTCCGTGAGAGGCATATGAGCATCTTCCTCTGCAGGTGAGGAGTGGGAGTGACCTACAGAGCGAACCAAGTCACTGGGGCGAGGCAGTGGGAAGTCGGGCTGTGGGAAGGCTCTGGGGACCGGAGGCAGCTGTGCTTCATGTGGCATCCCAGCCTTTCAACTGTGACAAAAGCCATGTGACAAGAGGTGCCACAGCTGACTGCTAAGGCCAGAGGCTGAGAAACTATGCTTCCTAAAACCCAGTGCTCATGCGAGGAATCCATTTTCCACCTCACAGAGGACAAGTATGCCCAGAATAAACAGCAGCACACCTGCTGCACAGAGTCAGGGTGAGACAGTGACTGTGAACTGTGAATACGGGCCACAGACTTGCCTTCAGTCACGAGAGTCTAAGGTCTCGATGGAGACCTGAAGTGTACATTTGGCCCACAACCGTCAAGCTAGCATATGTCTGCAGCATGGGAGGCCTGGCCTGGGACATGGACTGCCCTGCTCTCCTGGCAGCACAGGTTACTTTGGAAGGCTTCACTGCTTTCTCCTGGTCTGCTTTTACCGCAAATGTGAGAGGGCAAAAAAAAAAAAAAAAAAAAAAAAAAAAGACCACAGGACCTTGGAGTTAAACATGGTTCCACTTCAGATACAATCACAACCCCTTTTGTGGGGCCCCACATCCTCCTGCCAGCCCCTGCCCTGATGACTCTGAACTGCAAGCATCTCTTCCCCCTCCTAGCTTTCTGGCACAAGCTGGCTGGAACATGGGTGACCTTGAATGCACTGTGTGGGGTTGGAGGGGCCAGGGCAGCAGACAGTTCCAGAGTGCGGCCAAAAAGCACCTCTAAACCCAGAGTAGAGGGATCTGTCTACAAGATAGCCAGCCTTCATACTTCAAAGTGCTGCTGATGTGGAGAACAGAGGCCCAGAGCCAGCCTCGGAGTAAGGAGCGCAGACTCCGTGACCTGAATCTGTAGGGGTCTGCAGGCTGCAGAGGGCGCAGTCTGGCCGCTTGGCACAGTCGTCTTGGGTCTGCAGATGGGCTAACGGCAGGCGTGGCTGAGCTCATTTCTTGGGTTTGACCATGGTGCTCCAGTTAGCTAAAATTGTCCTCGTTCTGTTAAACAGACACAGGAATGTTGCGGTGTGAATGGGCATACTAGTTTACCCCAAACAGCTCAGAAGGAAATCCAAACACAAAGACAGAGACAGGGACAAAGACAGAGACATGGAGAAATGGAAAGGGACAGGCATAGAAAAATGAAGACCAAGACAGCCATGAGAGAAAGAGAACAGTGTGGAGACACGTTAATATTTGGGTGGATTTGTGTGAAGGCCACTCCTCTTTTTGTTGTTGTTGTTGTTTTTTGTTTTTTGAGACAGGGTTTGTCTGTATAGCCCTGGCTGTCTTGGAACTCACTCTGTAGACCAGGCTGGCCTCGAACTCAGAAATCCGCCTGCCTCTGCCTCCCAAGTGCTGGGATTACAGGCGTGCGCCACCACCGCCCGGCTGAAGGCCACTACTCTTAAAACTAGTATGCTATATGGTGTGCTACATATGTGTGAATAGGTGGATGTGGGTGAGCTTATCCGTGCCTGCAGATGTGGGGGCCAGAGGTGGGTACTGGAACATTTTCTCGCATCACTTTTCCATCTTATTTCTGAGAGTCTCTTGTCACATGAGAGGTCACTAGTTCAGCTAAATTGGCTAGCCAGACAGCCCCCAGGTTCCTCCTGTCTCTGACCTAAGTATTTAGGTTACAGGGTTAGACTATCCCACCTAGTGTTTACACGATGGCCAGGAATTATAGGTTAGACCATCACACCAAGTGTTTACGCGATGGCCAGGGTCACAGGTTAGACCATCACACTTAGTGTTTACCCGATGGCCAGGGGTCATGCTTATGCAGCAGAAACTTACCCACTGAGTCATATTTGGGCCATTGCAAGTATTGTTTCTTTAAATTTCAAGTTTAAGAGGAAAATTGGGTTGAGGAGGCCAAGACCACTCACTCCCTATAATATATGGTCCCTTCCTCTGTCTCTTGGCCCAGCTCTCGCCAAAGTGTGGCTCTTTCAAAACTACCCATCCATGGCTCTTTCTCCTGACCTGCCACCTCAGTCTCGTAAGGTTCATTCCCATCTGCTTCCCAGAGTCCAGCCTCCTCCGCTCCAGAGCGTGTGTACCCAAAACACCGCTTCAGTCTCCTCACCCTCCTCCCTAGACGTCAAGGGCTCCTCTGCGGGCTTCTATCCAGATTCTTCTCCCCTCCCCGCAGAGCCAGCAGAGGTCCCAGCGTTGTCTCTTCTCTCAGGAGGCCTCCGGATACTTCTCGTTTTCTGCCCTGCCCCTTTCCCACGTGTCCCCCTCCTGCGACTGCTCCAGGCTTCACATGAGATGATGGATGAGTCTTCATGTCCCCCTTCTTCAACCTTCACGCCACTGCCACTAGGGTTTCTCCAGGCACTCGTTTTCACCTATAGCGCTCTGCCCCTTTTGTGTGGGGGTACCAAAGCCACCCTCTTACAGGGATTGCACACCAGATATCATTATAGTTCATAGCAAAATTAGTTATGAAACTACAACAAAAAATAATTTTATGGTTGGGTGTCTCCACAATATGAGGACAATATTAAAGGGTCGAGCATCAGGAAGATTAAGAACCACTGCTCTAGAAGAGGCCTTGCCCTTTGGCCATTCCCTTCCTTTCCTGCCCTGTCTCATGGTGGCTCCTCAACCCACACTTCCTGCCCACATTTACTGCTGAGTGCTTTGACATCTGTCTTCCAACAATGTGAAATAGGGCTAAAGAGACAGAATTTAGAATAGGGAGATTTGAGCAGTGTGTCCTGTGGTGCAACTTGATGGGGGAGGATATTAACTGTCACACGATCTCCGGTCATCCAGTGCATCATCCTTACTCTATCCCCATTTTGCTCACCTGTCCCTTGCTTTATGTGATCCCCACCCCACTCCGTGCCCCAAGGAGAGTGGCGTCCAGTTTTCCTATCTGCTGACAGTCTCTAAGCCTCCTCTCTATTATCCACCACAAAACTAGACTGACGGTTGGTACATCTGCACAGAGGCATCCAGCCAGCTTCTCAAACAGTCAAAGGATCTATCTCACATACACTTAATTTGCTGAAAGGCAAGGCTTTAAGTCCACCAAGAAAGAAACTGAAGAGCCAGGCGGTGGTGGCGCACGCCTGTAAGCCCAGAACTCTGGGAGGCAGAGGCAGGCAGATTTCTGAGTTCGAGGCCAGCCTGGTCTACAGAGTGAGTTCCAGGACAGCCAGGGCTATACAGAGAAACCCTGTCTCGAAAAAAACCAAATTAAAAAAAAAAAAAAAAAAAAAAGAAAGAAAGAAAAAAAAAAGAAAATGAAGAAAATAACTAATATCCCCAAAATGCATTAAAGTCCCACTTTTCATTGATACCATGTCCCCAGGGATGGGGGTGGGGAACATCTAACACCCTCGCTGTCTCAGGTTCTGTGAGGTCTGTTTGGTGTTGGGTTATTATCCTCACACACAAAGCTCACGCCCTGACCAGGCTTCCCCGCTAGCATTCTCCTCATCCTCTGGCCACTAGAGCCCTCAGCTCCAAGTACCACCTACTTTTTTCTCTTGGGCCCAAATAGTTTTAAAATCCTGACCCAAAGACCACAGTCTCCCTCCTTTCCAGCCAGCACTGCTCAGCCATCAAATCTGAAAATGGAGGCCTATTTTACAACATAGTTACTGTTTTTAATCAAGGGTTTGTGCTGGGTACCACTGTCGCCTACCCATATTCCCCTTTGCCCTGGGTCACTTTCTTGAAGTACAAAACTAGAGAATGACTCCTGTTTCTACAGTTTATGGTGGCCCTGTCCACTGAATCAAGGATCTCCCCTAGACACCAGAGAACAGCTGCGCCCAGTTCCATTGGTCACCACCCACTCTGCAGAGAGCCTGGGCCCCAGCCAAACCGCACACCTCACCATCTGGAGACATATGTTCCTCTGCCCAAAATAACCTACCCCTGTCTCCACCTGTCGACATTTACCCTCCAAGGATCACTCAGTAAGTAGCGCTGGGCCAAGGGGTTAGTCATTTGAAGGAGATTCCTTAGATTCTTCACTTCAAGCCAGACACTGTGATACACTTCAGATAACTAGAGTTAAATATAAACAGAGCCACATAAAAACCAAACCATACAGTCTCTCAAAAATATGCCCTTACTAAAAAAATTAAAAGAAAAGATTCTAGGCTTAGATGCAAATGAAAATTCTGAGGAGACAAAATAACGAAAATGGTCCACCAGAGAGGACACAGGCTAGAGGGGCAGTTAACTGCTTATCATGGAGACACAAGCTTGAATCCCTAGCAGCTGAATAAAAAAGCAGGGTGCAGCAGTGTACTGCAATCTCAGCCCTGGGAGAGGATCCCTAGGGCTCGCTGACAGCCAGTCTAGCTCAGCTTAGTTAGCTCCATGTTCAGCCAGAAACCCTGTCCCAAAAAATAAGGTGGAGGGTAACATTGACACTCGTCTATTTCCGGCCTCCACACACATGTACCTGTATAGCCACATGCACATACAAAAATATTTAAAACACTTTAGAGGAACTTGATTAACGAATTTTTTTCTTTTGGTTTTTGGGATTTTTTTGTTGTTGTTGTTGTGTTTTTTCGAGACAGGGTTTCTCTGTGTAGCCCTGACTGTCCTGGAACTCACTCTGTAGACCAGGCTGGCCTCGAACTCAAGAAATCCACCTGCGTCTGCCTCCCAAGTGCTGGGATTAAAGGCGTGGGCCACCACCGCCCGGCTTGATTAACGAATATTAAACTGATGCTAGAACTCATGTTCAAGCCAGTAGAGCTTAGTGAGATCCTATCATTAAAAACACCTAATTGCAGCCGGGCTACACAAAGAAACCCTGTCTCGAAAAACCAAAAAAAAAAAAAAAAGAAAGAGAGAGAAAGAGAGAGAGAGAGAGAGAGAAAGAAAGAAAGAAAGAAAGAAAGAAAGAAAGAAAAAGAAACACGGGCTTATTAATTGAAGGCTTAAGACTCTGACCTAATCAATGTATTAGTCCCTGAGGATTAATAATCTAGTAGCATTACTGAGAAGTAGGATCTCATTGGAGGAAACAGGTTAATGGAGTATGCTCTGGAAAGATCCCTGGTCCCGGCCCTTTCCTGTCTTCTCTGCTTTCCCAGGCGCCATGAGGTAAGCGGCTCCACTTTTGAGTAATTCATGTGCTGCTTCTCAGCATAATGTTCTGCCTTACCACATCCCCAATTCAACAGAGTAATCTAATCATACACTAAATACTCTGAAACCAGGAGCGTCAGTAGAGCATCAAGAAAGCGGACCCCTAAACCAGCGCACAGAAACAAACAGAGGCTCGCCCCGGGAGCCGCAGAGCGCTTTCCCAGCGCGGCCAGTGACGTCACCTCTGCGCCCCGCCGGCGTGGTGTGTGGCTCTTCCGGCCGGCAGGCGGCGGCGGGCGGGGCGGAGTGACGTCACGAGAGCCGCGCGCCGGAAGCGGGCCGTGCTGCACGGAAGCCGCGGGGGCGGGGCGCGGAGGCGATGGGGGGCGGCGGCGGCCGGCGATGAGCGGCGGGCGCGCGTGAGGAGCCGGCGGGCGAGGCTGGGGGGCCCCGGAGCGCGAGCCGCAGGGCGGAGGGCGGGGGCGCGAGCGCAGCGGGCGGCGGCGAGGCGGCGGCCGAGAAGATGGCGGACGGCGACAGCGGCAGCGAGCGCGGCGGCGGCGGTGGCGGCGGCGGGCCCGGCGGCTTCCAGCCCGCGCCCCGCGGCGGCGGCGGCGGGCCCGGCGGCGAGCAGGAGACGCAGGAGCTGGCCTCGAAGCGGCTGGACATCCAGAACAAGCGCTTCTACCTGGACGTGAAGCAGAACGCCAAGGGCCGCTTCCTCAAGATCGCCGAGGTGGGCGCGGGCGGCTCCAAGAGCCGCCTCACGCTTTCGATGGCGGTGGCCGCCGAGTTCCGCGACTCGCTGGGCGACTTCATCGAGCACTACGCGCAGCTGGGTCCCAGCAGCCCGGAGCAGCTGGCGGCGGGCGCCGAGGAGGGCGGCGGGCCGCGCCGCGCGCTCAAGAGCGAGTTCCTGGTGCGCGAGAACCGCAAGTACTACCTGGACCTCAAGGAGAACCAGCGCGGCCGCTTCCTGCGCATCCGTCAGACGGTGAACCGCGGCGGTGGCGGCTTCGGCGGGGGGCCGGGGCCCGGCGGCCTGCAGAGCGGCCAGACCATCGCGCTGCCCGCGCAGGGCCTCATCGAGTTCCGCGACGCGCTCGCCAAGCTCATCGACGACTACGGGGGCGAGGATGACGAGCTGGCCGGCGGCCCGGGAGGCGGCGCTGGCGGCCCTGGGGGCGGCCTGTACGGAGAACTCCCGGAGGGCACCTCCATCACGGTGGACTCCAAGCGCTTCTTCTTCGACGTCGGCTGCAACAAGTACGGAGTGTTCCTGCGAGTGAGCGAGGTGAAGCCATCCTACCGCAATGCTATCACCGTGCCCTTCAAGGCCTGGGGCAAGTTTGGAGGCGCCTTCTGTCGGTATGCAGATGAAATGAAAGAAATCCAGGAGCGACAGAGGGATAAGCTTTACGAGCGACGCGGTGGGGGCAGCGGCGGCGGCGACGAGTCCGAGGGTGAGGAAGTGGATGAGGATTGAAGCGGGCAGCTTCCCGTACTGGCCTACCCCACCCCACCACCATCCCCTTGGCTAGAGAGTTCCCTTTCCTACTCGTCCCCAGTGAGCTAGTGGAGAGGGATCAGGGGAGGCCGCAGACGAAGAAAACAAAAAATAAAAAATAATATAGTTAAGAGAAATAACCATAAGAAAACAGTCACAGACAATTAGAGAAAAGCAGTTAAGTTCCAAGGAACTGCCAGCAACCTGCAAAGAGGCCAGCAGCATCTCCTCACCTGCACAAGAGTCTCAGCTTCTGTTGTTTAAAACCGAGGGTTGTAAATTCATCAGGAATACATTGGAGGGAATAGATAGATCTTCGAACGTCTGGGACCAAAACCACATCTGGGTCACCCGGACTCATCCATTGGTGATAGTTGAATTTGTGTTGTACCTGGGTAATCTGGTCCTAGGATCCCTCCAGGCCTCACTACTGCAGCATCTATCCCTTAACCTCCATCAAAATCAGCGTTTTGGATCTAGGCTTGATGGAATCTTTGAGAAGAGAGAGGCCTTTGCAGTTACCCAGTTCTGAGGGTACAGGTTTATGAAAAGGAATGCAACTTTACACAATCATGGACAGGGCAAGAGAAGAATTCAAGAAGCCATTGGAGAATTCAAAAATTGGATCCATTTTAAAAAATGGTTTTGCATGGAACCTGGACCAAGGCCCCTGTCTTTTCTTTGCAGAATTGTTTTCCGGGATGCAAATGAATTCAAATATCAAAGCTTGAACTAGAATCCATTACTAAAATAGTTGAAAAGTTGGCAAAAATTTCTTTAAAAAAACAAGCAGTTTTACACTGGGGATTGCTGAGGTAGGCACAGGAAGTCAGGCATAAAGCACAAGGCGGACTGCTTGAGTGGATTGGTTGCTGCTCACTAAAGTTCTTCCCTTGATCTCTTAAGTATGGAGGTCATTCCCAAGAAATGGCTTAGCAGGAGGGAGAGCTGAATCCCAACGGCTCCACGCATGAGCTCATGAATTATGGCTAATTCGGCTGTTACAGCCACTGGCTGGCTGCATTTTAAACCTTAAAACTTGACTATCTGCAAAAAAGGAACAGTGTGGCTACAAGCCTGAGCTTTAATGAAATATCCATCCTCACAGAGAAGTTGGAAATAACCAGAACTGAAGTCTTAATTACCCTTCAGTTTCATCTGTGGATTTATTGAAATACTGACATCCTCAGGTCCAGAATTCCAGCATCATTTATTCTTTTAAAATAAATTTTTAAGAACTTGATCCATCGAATTCAGTACCTCACAATCAACGTTGACAAATGATGGATGAATGATTCAAGCATTGCACCCGGTGGAAGCTGACTCCATCTGTGAATGGAACTGAAGTGAACACGAATGCTGACTCTATCCTGGAAGCATTTTTATACCATCTTGAAATTTCAACAAGCTGGCATTTGCCGGTTTATCCAGCTGTCTTTCAAGAATAAAAGTTGGGGTTTTCAAGGATCGCCTCTTCTATATTTTAAATGGATTTTCAGTATAAATGATTTTTCTAATCAAGTTAATCCCACCCCATCAAAAGGTATTCCTAGAAATGTCATAGACCTAGGCAACTTTGAATTGAATGGGAGCTAATGTTCTTTCCAAAGTTTTTCAGGTATTTGTGTGACACCTTCTCAAGAACCAGGAGGCAAGTAACCCCACCTCCACAATCTTAGTATTTTTTTTTAACTGCATGCCTGCCCTTTATTTGAGCTGCCTTTTTAATTTATTGCATATCCTTTTTATTATCTTATTTTGGTATTATTCAATCTATACAATCTTTTTGTATTTATTGGGAAATAAGTAATATACAAAAAGGTCATTTTTGTGTCTGTGGCTGAGAGGGAGGGAAATATTTGTGTATATAAAATTAGGCTTTGAAAAAAAATAGACTGATTCAGAATATTGCTGATCTTAGACTTAAAAATGGAAGAGCCACAAACATTGGTGCCCTTACAGACTATTTCTCTACTCTCATCATCCACAGTAGAATTTTTAAACAGATTTTTTTAAAGCTTTTCTTTTAAATTTTTCTCCGTTGCAAAGAATGTTTCCTAAATTGTATGGGAGCAATAGTATTTTTGATGTTCTAATGACATCCGTATACTTGTACTGTATTTTGTACTACAAGGCAGCTGTTTTCAATAATGTCCTGCTGTATTTACCTATGTGTTTTGAGTGTTTGTTTCTTTGCTGCGGAGAACAAATTCCTACTTTAGTAAAGGAGCTGAGAAGCTAGCATTAGGTTTGCAGAAACTGTTTATAGTTTCAAACTCTGAGGCAGCAATGAAAATTAAGGTTGCAGCTATTCGTTGATTGCTGTAACATTTTCATTTTGAAATCATGTACTATTCCTGTATAGACCAACTTGTTTTCTTGCTTCAGTGGTGGTTCTGTTGCTCAGCTGCAGTGAGCCAGTTCAATTTTGCAAAGGTGCAGTACCTCTCCTTTTCAAGGGGTTGGTTTTTGTTTTTTGTTTTTTCTTTTTATTTGGCTGAATTGCAGTAACTAGCCTTGCCTTTCTATTCTGTAGAAATGACAGGGTCTTCACAATCCTTCACCAGTGGCTACTAAGCTATAATTAGCTGAATAGAAAGAATGTGGAAGTGGTCTGAGGCATATAGAGTATATGCCAAGAACACTACCATATATGGCATCAGCTTTGGTTACCAGAGAAATTTTCGTAGTCATTAGACCATATAACAGTAATATATCATATGTAAATCTTTAGATTTCAATTTGAGAATCCTCCAAAAAAAGGAGCAAAGAATGCATAAGCTATGTGTTGGCAAAAGTAATTTATATTAAAATTTTGACCTGCCTTTGTAAGATTAAGTGGTAAATGTCATAGTGGTGGGTTTTTACGTCTTAACCGATCTCTGAGGTTTATTTCTCCTGCAGGGGATGGTTCATGGCCTCTCTTCCCACTGTAGGAAGATAGCAGAAGGATGGGGATTAATTGTAGCATTTCACTGATCCTCATCCCAGGGACTAGGGACAATAGAAATCTGCAAACATGTTGAGTCGGTCATAAATATTAGCTTTTTGAAGGCGTTGGTCTTTGTTGATTTCTGTCAGAAAATGGCATTGTACAAATTATGGGAAGCAACCAACTTTTCTATTCTGTTTTTGAAGTGCTACTATGAATGATTCAGAGTTGTATTTTTTTTTTTTTTAAATTTGGCAGATATCCCAGCTAATGAAAATAGTCACATTCCTGAGAAGTTGGAGCTAAAACTTCAATTTAAATTATTGTTGAAATGTTTCTCAGGCAACTGTGTGTAGAAATGTGTTTTTAAGAAAATCAAAGAGAGGAGAAAAAAATGTATGCAGAGGCCCTACTGCTTTGCGGTCTCTATTGTCCCTACAGGTCATTTCAGCAGGTCTCTAATGGCAGTTCTTGTCAGCAAGCTCTTCCGTGCACATGCTGCACAAAACAAGACATAGATCTGCATGGCACCAAAAACCAAACAAAAGCAAACCAAAAACCCAGACACCCTATGTATCTGTGGAGGCATGTAGGTGGTACCGATGACTAGCCATGAGCACACGTGGCTTCTTGTCATGTCACTTTCCATAATTATTTACTGCAAAGTGATTGAGAGGCTTTTGGTGCAGGCAGCCATTAGCCTCCTGCTGCCTTTGTTACCTCTGGATCACTTCGCAGTAAATTGCAGGTCTTTAAAAGATTCAAGCTTCGGTTTTCTCAAAACAAAACAATTATCCTGTCTTACCTGAAAATGCAGGGTTGTGGGCAAAAGAGGCTGGTTATAATAATGCCCTCATATTGAGTGGTCTGTAAATGGCTGCACACTTCAGGCACTAGAGTTGCTGAGGATGCTTTGTTAATGTGACCTTGACTGGCTTTACAGGGGTGTAGCACAGTCTACACAGGCGACTATTTGCATCCATCTTGCTCTTAAGGTGGATGGAAATAAGACAAGGCCAGAGTGTGTAAGTCATGCACATAAGTATTCTTCACTGTAAATTTTATTTTCATTTTTAACCCAATTATGGTACTTTGTCCAATGCACAACTGATCTCTCAGTAGATATTCATTTGAAAATAGTGTGGCCTTGACCAGTGAGAAGGGGAAGAAGTGACTTACGCTCGTGTTAAGATGACCTGTTTGCTGAGAGTGGTCGTTCTGCAGCACTCTTAATGTCATGTTTTGATTAGGGAGAGTTAATGTTTTTGACCCTGAATTGAGGTTTCTTCTATTTTTAGGAAGTATCAGAGTTGCTCTGTTGAGTAACAGAGTTAACTACTTTGCTGTCCGGTCTCAGGTTTTAAAATAGAGTGGTATAAATCCCACTGTTGCTAATTCTTAAACAGTTTTGATTTAGTATACCCTAAAAGTCACATGCATAATAAGGCCTGTTCAGAGAGCAGAGCCTCCATCTTTTTGCTCCTTTTCCATGTTGTACTTCACTTGAAAAGGTGTCAAGTGACTTTGCATTGTATATTTCCATTTTAACCCTGACATAGTTCTCAAAGATAAAGCACTTTTTGAACATGAAATACATGGCTAATGTGTGATGTGGATCATGGTTTCTCAGGCCCCTAGATAATCCACTTGTGAGTTTTGTTCTATGTAAGGAGAATAGAGATCTTGCTAAGGTTAGAAAGTGTGTGTTCTCTATTAGAATGCACTTGCTAGTTTCCAATGGACGGGAGAGTAAACAATGCTGCATTCACAACTGAACCAGTTGCTCTCCCGTGAGCCTTAAGGTGACTTTCCTTTTCTGTCAACAACAGCACTGAAGTTAGAGTAAGTGAATGAGATTATCTGTTTTCAGGGTTGGTTTTAGAGTACTGTAAATTAATTAGCTGTCTTCCTAAAGAGTCATTAACTCCTTCAATAGACTGAATGGTGGGTGTGGGGAGGGTGGCCAGGGAAGGGAGGGAGGTAGTTTGTAGAAAAGAAAAAAGGAAAAAAAGAGCTACATTTACCTTAAATAAAATACTGAGAAAAAAGGAAAAAAAATGTTCATGTCCTGTCCTGTTGGCAATTTCAGACGTAAGGTAGAAATGGTGAAGTATTTCATTTTCCCTGCTTTTAATTTAGAAAACCTAAGTTGTTTTAAAATATTAGCACCCCCCCAAATTTTGTTAGCTAGACTCCTAAATGAATTTTATAGATATCTCTTACTTTGACATTTAAAGTTACCTTTTTCAGTCCTCAAATTTTGAACCTAGTTTTATTACTGAAGTATTTAATAAACTTATATGTGAACAAATGGAATCCAGTCATCAGTTTTTAAAATTAAATTTGGAAAATGGAAAAACAAAATTGCACCATAAAGATTTATTACCCTAGTGATTCCCATTTGCTGTGTGTACTCCTGACCCAAATTAAGGCCTTTATGAATGTATTTTATATTTCCTAATGAAATAGGAAATAGCCACCAATGTAACCACTTTTTCATTTGAAAAGCAAATGCCTCTTAAATTAGACATTCCAATTGGAATAGGTAGAGCCATTTTTAAACAATAGTAAATGCCATATTTGTAGTTTCAGTAGGACTTCTAATAAAGAGAACAGATCTTTGTTAGAAGTTTAAGCCTTTTTGTGATTTTAACACTTTGGAGGAGGATTTTAACTATAAACATAGGTTCTGTGATCAGATTTATGCCCACTACATTACTATCCACTGGCATGGATGACAGGGGTCATTTTTGTCCTCTGGTCTTGAGTTCTGGAGAGAAAGCAGCAGTAGGTCTGCTCAGTGTCCACCATGAAGTGCAGAAGGCACAGGTGTGACCTTTCCCCACCTCCAGGAACTCTTCACTGGCTAACGTTTTCAACAATTTTTATTTCTTAAAAGCAAAATAGATTGTGTCTAGTGTTGCAAGATCGTGATGGTTAGTAAAATCTTAGTGTTTGGAAATAGAATAAGAAGTTTGTTTCTTCCCTTTGAAAATGTCTGTCTCAGAGAAATATAAGTCCAGGAAAGTCTAAGAAAATGAGCAGGAGTATATATACTCTGAGCACAGCGTGTTGAGTATGGAGGTCTTGTAAAACCCCTTTCCTCCAAGCCCATATCACTGAACCAAAGTCCTCAGAAGTCTGGAAAGGTAGGAGGTTGGGCAAAAAGTCTAGAAACTTGGCTGTAGGTCAGCATGACATACTTTTTTATTTTACAAACTCTGTGGTTTTGCATATTTTGGTGGCTGGCAAGTATATTTTAATTATTTTTCCGTGACCTTGATATTTGAAATTAAGATTGTCAGTGTATTTTTCCCCTGAAGTTAGAACAGTTCTATTAGGCATTTACTCTTGTGAATCTTTATGCAGATGTCTTACCAGTCTTGTGAATAAAGTGCAGATGACATACTTTGTATTGTAGGAATCTCACTGCCCATCCTGTCTGCTGGTGGCTCTGTTAGGCTAGGTTCTTCACTCCAAAGCTGGGACTTAACGTCCTTCTAGTTGGGAATCTACAGAAGTAATCTGAATGAGTTAAAACCAAATCTTGATAGCAGGAGATAGCTTCCTGGTCTAGGTGTACAATTCTCTTAGGTTGGAATTAAGAGGGTTTGGGAATGTCTTTAGTCTCTGTGTAAATCCCAACATGCTTGTTATGCACCGTAAACCAGTGTGGATGCCTGTGTGTGGATTTGTAGAGCTGGTTTCTGCTTCAAGTGAAGCTGCACCTTTGATTTTATAAGGTCCCCTCCACCCGGAACCCTATAAACGTTTGTAAATAGAACACTAAAATTTATAGCGATAGGATCAATTTGGGAAATATCTGCTGAGAGACCAAAAAGTTCATTTTTTTAAGTACCTTGGTTAAAGAGTAAAGATTATTCCTCTTTATTTTTTAAAAGAAGTATGCACTTTAACAAACACAACTGCATGGGCAATTCAAACAAATCCATGAAGTGCAGTACCCATCCAGAAACCACACTTCCTGAAAACCGTTCTAAGCAGAGTCCAGACGGGCTGGTGATCTCACTGCCTGTAGGTTGAAGCTCAGATTCTGGTGAATTGTGAGACAAGCAGGGCTGCTTCAGTGAGCAATGTGAGTACAGCCAGAAGCTTCAGACAGGTCTGTAAAATGGCGGGTCCCGTATTTACCACTAACTAGCAAAACTGACAGAAAACTCATAGAAATAAAAAGTTTAAGAATCCTTCCTGCTGGTGTGCACTCCTTCCAATAGCAGACTTTTGCAAATGGAGTTTTACAGTCTATATTTAAAAAATTGTATGTTTGTAACAAATAAAGTATGCGGAAAAGTGAATGAGAGTCTCGTGCCCTTGTCTCTTATTTAGGGGATTGCATGGTGGTTGGGGAAGGAACTGTTATCATCCTTTGTGGTTCACAAAGGGCTGGGGGTTGGAAGAAGTCCCCACCTGAAGTGACCTGAGATCTAGCCATGTTCAGATCATCTGGGTTTCTGTTAAATAAGTCAGAGCAGATTAGAAGGGCTCACAAAAGCTTGCTGCCCCAGGGCTTCTCTCGGTTACATTGAACTGACTAAGCAAATTAGGCCAATCTTGCCCAAATGATAGAGGGAAAACAGGAAGATGGTGCTCAGTGGTCCTGACCAGAGATCTCAAACTCTGTGTGTCAGGACCTGCTTTATCCAAGGGAATCTTTGGGATATATCCATGGGTACCCATCAAACTAGAAGTGGGAGATTGTTTTAAGACGGGCATACATGTGATCCACTGTCAGAGCAAAGACACCATTCCATTTGACTTCTGGAGCACATCATAGGCTTCTGAGACTTAAGTGAACCGTGAACATGTGCTATATCAGAATTTGTTGACTGGACTCCTGGAGAAGGTCTCAATTCTGGTCACCGTGGAGAACTTGTACTGTAAGGGACACTTTGAAAATTTGGGATGGATTGGGGAAGATGGAAGTTTAGCCAGGAGTGGTGGCACAGACTCACCTGAGCACGTGGATCTCAGGTAATTCAAGGCCAGCCTGCTTCTACATAACAAATAATAGGCCAGACATATAACATGGTAAGACCTTGTCTCAAAAAAAAAGTTTAATAATCCTATACACAGAGACAACACTAAAGTGCATACACATAATTTTCCTGTGACTATGCCTTTATGCAGTCTGGCGTTGGTTATTAGGGCCAGGGATAGAATAGTTTGGAGAATTCTAGGTTCTCATATCTGGGTCAACTGGGCCAGACAGGAGATCTGATGTGTGGCCGGGCGGTGGTGGCGCACGCCTTTAATCCTTAGATGAGCTAGCTATAGGGCTGAGGAGATGATAAAGCAGGTAAAGGTATATGGCCTCATGACCATGGTGTGATCCCAAGGGCCCACAGGGTGGGAAGAAAGAATTGACTTCACTTGTCCTCGGTTCTCACATCCACCCCTGCACCAGGGTATATACCCACACATATACACAGAAAATAAATAGTAAAACTAAAGCAGGGTGTAGTTGAACACCTCTAATTCCAGCTTGCTGGTAGGCTGAAGCAGGAAGATCGATGTAATTTTGAGGTAAACCTGGGCTATATAGCAAGACCATGTATCAAAAGAAAGTGGGAGGGGGGGGCTTCACTGGAGCTTCGAAGGGTTGCCAAGTTAATCTAGCTTCCCAGGAAACACTGAGACTTGGAAATGAGAGCCACCTGGTGGTCATGGCCAAAATCTCAGTAACTTTGTTTTTCGTATTTCGAGGCAGGGTTTCCTCTGTATAGCCCTGGCTGTCCTAGAACTCACTCTGTAGACCAGGCTGGCCTCGAACTCAGAAATTCGCCTGCCTCTGCCTCCCAGAGTGCTGGGATTAAAGGCGTGTGCCACCACTACCCGGCTCGATCTTATATTTTGTATAGTTGAGAAATTGTATATATATATTTTTTTTTCGAAACAGGGTTTCTCTGTATAGCCCTGGCTGCCCTGGAACTCACTCCGTAGTACAGGCTGGCCTCGAACTCAGAAATTCCCTTGCCTCTGCCTCCCAGAGTGCTGGGATTACAGTGTGCCACCACTGCCTGGCTTTTTTGGTTTTTTATTTTGTTTTATTTTATTTTATTTATGTACATGAGCACACTGTCACTCTCTTCAGGCACACCAGAAGAGGGCATCAGATCCCATTACAGATGGTTGTGAGCCACTGATGTTGATGGGAGTTGAAGTCAGGCCCTCTGGAGGAGCAGTCAGTGCTCTTAACTCCTGTGCCATCTCTCCAGCCCCTCAGTAACTGTTCTTGGAATGGATCATTCATGCATTTGGTTAATTATTGGGTAGCTGTTCTATGTTATACTAGGTGTAGAAGACATGGCCCACAGTTTAGGTGGAAGTAACAGTTTAGCCAGTAGAAAGCATTTATGAGGGTTACAACAGGGAGCATAAGGGCAAGATGTAGCTGCTGGAGTTTCCCAGTATCCCGAGAGATCCACCACTGGGGAGTCAGATCCAATAAGGCTTACAAGATTAGGTTTTAGTTGTTGCACCCAGAGATTGAGTTACCGTTGTTTCTAAGCTAAAAAAGGAAGGAAGGAAGGAAGGAAGGAAGGAAGGAAGGAAGGAAGGAAGGATTTATGAAGCACTAAAACGGCAATAGATGTCATCGGCAGCATTGTTCCTAACTCGAGCATCTGCTCCTTATAAGAGATGGCTGCAGAGAAACTGGAGGAAAGGCATGACCCCCATCCCATCCCTGTGAGCCCAGCATGCATAAGGGATTTAGATCTCATACTGAGAGAGCCAGGCTACGTGAGACTTTCTCAAATAAAACCAAACTTCAACAAATGAGTATGCTGCTTCTCTCCAAACCTCTGTGTAAAAATGGTGAAGGTAGCAGCCGTTGAAGAGTTTAGCATACATCACTTGAACATTTTGATAGGGTGTTATTAAGTCACAACATTTGAGAAGTGGCCATTGTATTTGTATGTGCATTTGTGTATTTATTATTTATTGGGT
This sequence comes from Apodemus agrarius, assembly GCA_964023405.1. NCBI lineage: Eukaryota > Metazoa > Chordata > Mammalia > Rodentia > Muridae > Apodemus > Apodemus agrarius. Next base: position 78,664,583 of record OZ030016.1, on the reverse strand, counting down.
TGTTGTTTTGTTTTGAGACAGGGTTTATTTGTACAACTCTGGCTGTCCTGGAACTCACTCTGGACCAGAAGACCTTGAACATTTCTCTCCCTCTGTATCTTGGGATTAAAGGCTTGTACCACCTCTGCATGGCTGATTTTTGTTTTGTTTTGTTTTGTTTTTTGAGACAGGGTTTTTCTATGTAGCCCTGGCTGTCCTGGAACTCACTCGTAGACCAGGCTGGCCTCGAACTCAGAAATCCGCCTGACTTTGCCTCCCAAGTGCTGGGATTATAGGCATGTGCCACCACTGCCCGACCTGGCTGATTTTTTTTTTTTTAAAGATTTTATTATATGTAAGTACACTGTAGCTGTCTTCAGACACACCAAAAGAGGGTGTCAGATCTCATTACGCATGGTTGTGAGCCACCATCTGGTTTCAGAGATTTGAACTCAGAAACTTCAGAAGAGCAGTCAGTGCTCTTAACCGCTGAGCCATCTCTCCAGCCCCCAATGCACTGATTTTTATCAAGAAAATAGGGGCTGGAGAAATTGCTCAGTGGTTACTGCTCCAGCGGAGGACCTGAATGCAATTCCCTGTACTAGGTTGGGATAACCTCTAACCTGCACTCATGCTCATACCCACACACTCACCAAATTTTAAATAAAAGCTTTGTATGATTTTAATCCCACACTTGGGAGTTAGGGAAAGGCTGATCGCTGTGAGTTCAAAGCCAGCCATATTGAATTTCAGGGCAGCCAGAGTTACATAGTGAAACCATGCCTCGAAAAACAAAACAAACCCTGGCGTGGTGGCGCACTCCTGTAATCCCAGCACTTGGGAGGCAGAGGCAGGCAGATTTCTGAGTTCAAGGCCAGCCTGGTCTACAGAGTGAATTCCAGGACAGCCAGGACTACACAGAGAAACCCTGTCTCGAAACCCCCACCCCCCAAAAAAACCAAAACAAAGCATCGTCTGCATGGTGGGATCAAAGGCCTAAGCACCACCCCAGTTTTATCATTAAACTGTGCTGCAGACACACAACTCTCATGCAGAAATTAAGTTGAAAAATAATTTAATATTTTCTTGTGTTAAATTCCACTCAGAAGCCGGGCAGTGGTGGCACATGCCTATAATCCCAGCACTTTGGGAGGCAGAGGCAGGCGGATTTCTGAGTTCGAGGCTGGCCTGGTTTACAAAGTGAGTTCCAGGACAGCCAGGGCTATACAGAGAAACCCTGTCTTGAAAAAAAATAAAATAAAAAAAAAATCCACTCAGACACAGATGCAGTGAAATTTCTTGTGTCAAGCCGGGCAGTGGTGGCGCACGCCTTTAATCCTAGTACTTGGGAGGCAGAGGCAGGTGGATTTCCGAGTTTGAGGCCAGCCTGGTCTACAGAGTGAGTTCCAGGACAGCCAGGGCTATACAGAGAAACCCTGTCTCGAAAAAAATAAAAAACAAGCAAAAAAAAAAAAAAACAAAAAAAAAAAACAAAACTTCTTGCATCAGTAGAGTTGACAGAAAATGCGTCAGAAAATCACTCTGGCTCTGATAGAGCCCATTCGATGCTTGTACCACAGGTATCTGCTCTCCCCCTGGAAGCCGACATTTCCCTTTCAGTAAACACATTTACTTAAAATAAGTACATTGGGGCTGGAGAGAGGCTCTGTGGTTAAGAACGCTGGTTGCTCTCAGGACCTGGGTTGGATTTCCAGCACCCACCTGACAGCTCACAACCATCAGTAACCCCCAGTCCAGGGGATCTGACACCCTCTTCTGGTGTGTCCGAGGAGAACCACAATGTACTCACATACATAAAATGAATTAAAAAAAAATTCTTTAAAAAAATAAAATAAGCCAGGCGGTGGTGGCACACACCTTTAATCCCAGCACTCCTGGAGGCAGAGGCAGGCAAATTTCTGAGTTTGAGGCCAGCGTGGTCTACAGAGTGAGTTCCAGGACAGCCAAGGCTACACAGAGAAACCCTGTCTCAAAAAAGCCAAAAATAAAATAAAATAAAATAAAAAATAAAATAAAATAAAATAAAATAAAATAAATAAAATAAAATATAAAATAAATAAAATAAAATAATAAAATAAAATAAAATAAAATAAAATAAAATAAAATAAAATAAAATAAAATAAAATAAAATAAGCAGTCCAAGACTGGGATGTAGCTTGACTGACTGAGTGTTTAGAAAACAGGAGTGAAGCCTTGGGCCCAATCCGCAGTACATGTAAACTGAACATGGTCATGTATCACTAGATGTGGAGTTCAAGGCCAGTCTGCAATCAGCAGTACACAACACCCTGTCTTAAAAACAAACAAATAAAAGGAAGAAGTTATTAAATAGAGTGACTCTGTGAGAATTTACTGGGTAGGTATTTGTGTTCTGGGGTCTAGCTGGCCTTGGTTTTGTGTTATAAAACTATTGTTAATGTTAAGAGAGAAGACAATTGGTGGCACATGCCGGTGATCCCAGCACTCCAGAGTCAGAAGCCAGAGGGGTCCCTGCAAGTCCTCAGTCAGTCTAATCTATAGAGTGAGTTCTAGGCCAGAGCCACATACTGACGACCCCTTCGCCCACCTGCAACCTCTCCCAAACGAAGCCAGCAGTGATTGGAGGTGGAATGCGGAGCACACGCCTGTGATGCTAGCACTTTAGGGGCAGAGGCAGGAGGATCACTACAGTTCAAGATCATCCCTGATGGTATAATGAGTTGGAGAGCAGCCTAGGCCACAGACTGTCTCGAACCAACCAGAAGAAGGGCTGAGCGTGCGGCTCAGTAGGAAGGGTACTTGCCTGGCATTAGAATAATACAAGGAATCGGAGGTCTCTTTCAATTTTATTTTACCTGCATGGGTGTTTTACTTGCATGCATAGATGTGTGTGTCATGTGTGTGCCTGACGCCCTCCAGGCAGCCAGAAGAAAGTCCTCCTGAACTCCTGACTGATTGTCCTGCATCCTCGTCCCAGATTCTGGAGTTACAGACTTGAGCCACCACGCCCGGCTGGTGATGTAATTTAAGGCAGGGATGCGCTGACTAGCACTCTGTCCTCCCAGCGTGTCATGGTCTATTATTGCTTATCAGTTGAATCGATCGAACTCCTGCTCGACTCAGAAAGAACATACACAGTAATCTCTCCATACTTGGCCCTCTTCAGACTCAGTCCAAAACGTCCTCTGAGTCAGCCAGGATGGTCCTTGCTATCAGCACGAGTGATCGATGACGGGGCAGTGCTAAACCTGCTGTCTGAGATCAGTGGTAAATCAGGGTCCAGCCCGAGAGTTCTAAATGGGCTTCAGGGGCCCTGTCCAGCACTGTGTGGCAGAAACACAATAGTTGGTTATACGATAATACTAATTATTTTCAGTTTTGCAAGAGTGGCAAGAGCAAACTTATACTTATAAAAGTAGGGATTTAATGCCGGGCGGTGGTGGCGCACGCCTTTAATCCCAGCACTTGGGAGGCAGAGGCAGGCGGATTTCTGTCTTCCTATCATGTGGACTCATCAGGAAATTAAACAGTATGTGAGTATGTTAGATGAGTGTCAAATTAATAATTTATACCATAGTTTCTTCTCTAATGCAATTATGAAGGACCTTCCAGAAACTGGTTTAGTATGTAGAAAAGTTAGTCACACTACTCCACACAATATAAAATAAGCACTTCTGTTTGTCTGGGAGAGAGACTCACCATTTTTTTGTTTTGTTTTGGTTTTTGGATTTGGTTTTTTCGAGACAGAGTTTCTCTGTATAGCCCTGGCTGTCCTGGAACTCACTCTGTAGACTAGGCTGGCCTCGAACTCAGAGATCTGCCTGCCTCTGCCTCCCAGAGTGCTGGGATTACAGGCATGGGCCACCACTGCCCGGCTACACTATTCTTTTAAAAAACATTTTTACGTGTATGAGTGTTTAATTTACATGACAGAAGAGTATGTCAGATCCATTAAGAATGGTTGTGAGCCACCATATGGTTGCTGGGAATTGAACTCAGGACCTCTGGAAGGGCAACCAGTGCTCTTCACTGCTGAGCCACCTCTCCAGCCCTCGAGACTCACCATTTTTAACTACAGTTAAAATAAGTTAACTTAAGAAAAAAATAAAGCGGGGCGGTGGTGGCGCACGCCTTTAGTCCCAGCACTTGGGAGGCAGAGGCAGGCAGGCGGATTTCTGAATTCGAGGCCAGCCTGGTCTACAGAGTGAGTTCCAGGACAGCCAAGGCTACACAGAGAAACCCTGTCTCAAAAAACAAAAAACAAAAAACAAAAAACAAAAACAAAAACAAAAAAAAAAAACAAAAAAAAAAAAGAAAAAGAAAAATAAAAATAAAAAAATAAAGCCTAATGGGTGAAACATTATATCTTTCCAGAACCAGATCTACCTTTAATCCTTCTTACGCTTAGACGGAGACTATTCATACATTAACTGGGGAGAAGTTTCTATGCAGTCACAGCTATGGAGTCACGTGGTTGTCCAAATCCTGGTGCATTGCCGCGGGAAGCTTGGAACACACTCATCCTTCCTGGCCGTCGCCTCGGAGGACTTAGACACCCAAGAAAGAGAGACTGGGTATGCATCTGTGACCTCAGAAGACTCAGCACCACAGGAACAGGAGATGGAGTGTCCTTCCCAGACAGCGAGGACGGCGGCCATGGGGAAGAGGACGCAGTTGTTACAGCTGAGAAGTTAGCCTGATGCAGCCTTCCTTTTCATGATGCATGCTGGCATAGCTGAAGCTCAATAAATCAGAAGTCTGCTTGGTCGGTTGGTTGTTTGGCTTGGTGTTTGGGTTTATGTTTGTGTTTGTTTGTTGGTTGGTTAGTTGATTGGTGTTATGTGGGAGAGTGTTTTTGTTGTTGTTTTGTGTCTTATTTTTGTTTTTTAAGACAAGGTCTGGGAATGGGGGTAAAAAAAAAAAAAGGTCTCTATGGCTGCACGGGAACTCACTCTGTAGACCAGTCTAGCCCAGAACTCACAGAGACCTGCCTACCTTTGCCTTCTAAGCACTGGGATTAAAGGCATGCACCTCTGCTGCCTGGCAAGTCAGAAAGATTAATTTCATCTTGCCTTTCTTATTATTTATTTATTATATATGTAGCTGTCTTCAGACACACCAGAAGAGGGCATCCGATCTCATTACAGATGGTTGTGAGACACCATGTGTTTGCTGGGATTTGAACTCAGGACCTTCAGAAGAGCAGTCAGTGCTCTTAACCACTGAGCCATCTCCCCAGCCCTCATCTAGCCTTTCAGTTAGCACAATATTAACAACCAAAACAGTATGATAAAACACAAAGGGAAGGGGCTAGTAAGCCTACTCTGTTACAGTCTCATGTAGCCCTGCCTGTACTAGAACTCATGATGTGAAAAACAGGCTGGGCTGACACTCACAGAAATTGGCCTTCTCTACCTCTCAAGTGCTGGGTGGGGCACCATGTATTGGGACTGCACAGGAATCCCTGTGCAGCTTTCACTGGCTCTGGAGTCCAGATCTGTCTGCCTCTGCCTCTGCCTGCCGAGTGGTAGGATTACAAGTGCCAGCATGCCTAAATACAACTTCTATTTTCAACTGGAATTTGCATTTTTCATGGAATTAAATGCAATCATAAGATCTTACATTATGGAATGTTTACATTTGGTGAAACTTAAAGAAACTGTGGAGACAACTTTTAAATTGTTTCAAAGATGGGTGCTTTGTACTAGAAATCAAAAGATAGTAACTGAAAAATACTTGCACTGAAATATCTATATATTTTCAATACAAAATCCCCTGAGAATTGAGTCTTTCCTTTATGTAGCAGAACTTCCTCTGCTAATGCACTTCTGAATGGAGATTTTTTTTCTATAAAAAATATTAGGGCTGGAGAGATGGCTCAGCAGTTAAGAGCATGGATTGCTCTTCCAGAGGTTCTGAGTTCAATTCCCAGCAACCACATGGTGGCTCACAACCATCTGTAATGGGACCCAATGCCCTCTTCTAGTGTGTGTTGGAATACAGCTGCAGTGTATTCATATAAATTTAAAAAAAAGAAAGAAAAAAGAAAGAGAATGAGTAAAATTACTTTAAAAAAAAGCATTATATTCTGGGAAATAGCTTTAATGGTAAGGTACTTGCTATGAATCCTTGGGAAGTTTGATTCTTGGTGCCCTACAAAGAGCCAGGTGTGGTGCCTTTTGTGTGTGATCCCAACACTGGATAGGCGCATTTCCTTAGCTAGACGATCTAGATGAATCAGTGAGTGCCTTGTCCCAGTGAGAGACTCTATCACAAACTAAAGGTGGATAGACTCTGAGAAACATCCAATGCTGACATCTGGCCTCCACACGCAAAGAAATTAATGTACATGTGCACCCAACCTCCAATATAAATACATGCACACATACATACATACATACAATGCAATATGGAGCTCAGTTAATAGCATGCTTACCTAGCATGCATGATGCCTGGAGTTTTAATTCCATGTATCACAAAAACTGGGCATGGTAGTCCATGACTATAATCTCAGCACTTGGGGAACAGAGGCAGGAAGATTAGAAATGTAAGGTTATCTTCAACTATTACACAGAGCATGCAAGACCAGCCAGGGCTACAGGAGACCCATCTTTAAAAAGTAAATTTTGTATATATGTACATACACATGTGTGTATATGTATCACATGCATGCCAGATGCCCACGGAGGCCAGATGTCAGATCCCCTGAACTGGAGTTATACTGATATGAGCCTCCATCTGGGTGCTAGGAATCAAACCTGGGTTCTTTGCAAAAGCAGCAAGTGCTCTTAACAGCTGAGTCATATGTAAAATGAATATTAATATTCTGCATATATTAATACAAAGAAATCATTAGGGATGCAGTTATTCACTAGCCTGCTATTTTCCAAATGAAAGACACAGAGACCTTTTAGATTTGTAACAGGCCTTATAACACTACAGCTGGCCAGATATCAAGCCCGGGAGCCATCTTGTCTGCTCCCCTGACAAAATCCCTATAAACACTGGCATCTCTTGCATTTGTGTTGCTCCTGCTTCCTCTGGCAGCCTTCAAGGCCACAGTCTCACAGTCCACATGACCTTACAGACACTCGCTTCCTCCTACCCTCACTCTCTTCACGGTCCAGCCAGGGACCACTGCCCCATCTTACCTCTCCTCTGCCCAGTCCAGGCTGTAGGGCATCTTTATTACCCAATCAGGGATAACTTGGGGGGAAGGGCAAGGTTTACACAACAAAAGCTGGTGTATGTGGGAATTCTCTGCCTGGGGTGGGGGCAACCAGACCTTAGCATACAGGATTGAGCATTGAAAAACATAACAACAGCCCGGCGGTGTTGGCACACGCCTTTAATCCCAGCACTTGGGAGGCAGAGGCAGGCAGATTTCTGAGTTTGAGGCCAGCTGGTCTACAGAGTGAGTTCCAGGACAGCCAGGGCTATACAGAGAAACCCTGTCTCGAAAAAACCAAAAAACAAACAAACAAACAAACAAAAAACCAACAACACCAGACCAACCCTATCACTTCCTCCCCTTTTCACTAAATAAAAAGGCTCTTTCTCTTACAATAACAAATTATATAAGGTAAGAACAGTTATGAAACAATTATGAAATCTATGGTGTAATAATTCCATTGATAATGTCCAGCCCATTTGTATTTGGCAACTTAGGAGAAAGTATGCTATTATCTAACCTATCTTGATAAGTTTAGAGTTTTGTATTAAATTGTTTTCTCATTAGCACATTGTCTTAGGGTTTTACTACTGTGAACAGACACCATGACCAATGTAAGTTTTATAAAAGACAACATTTAATTGGGGGTGACTTACAGCTTCAGAGGTTCAGTCCATTGTTATCAAGGCAGAAGCATGGCAGCATCCAGGCAGGGGTGGTGCAGGAAGAGCTGAGGGTTCTACATCTTTATCCAAAGGAAGCCAGGAACAGACTGGGCATCCTCAGGCATCTAGGAGGAAGATCTCAAGCTCACCTCCACAGTGACACACTTCCTCTGTAAGACCCGAAAGAAAAAAACGGGGGCACCCCAGCACCCCACACCTCGGAAGCTGTCACCCCAATCACTCATGAGAAACAGTCTTGATGCAAAAAGCAAGAGGTTTTTAATTCCAGAGCCTCTGGGGGTCACAGTCTTACCATGCAGGGTAAAAGAGTGTGAGCCACGCGGGCAGAATCGTGGCGGACTACCACAAACCACTCCATAGCTTGCAATTACCAACCTTAAAACACCTGTTTACAATTTCCTCCAGCCTTCATTAAGATATTTTCTAGTGCCTCTAACCTTCATTTACCAATCGTTTTTTGTTTGTTTATTTGTTTGTTTGTTTTTGTTTTTTTGTTTTTGTTTTGTTTTTCAAGACAGGGTTTCTCTGTGTAGTTATGGCTGTCCTGGAACTCACTCTGTAGACCAGGCTGGCCTCGAACTCAGAAATCCACCTGCCTGTGCCTCCCAAGTGCTGGGATTAGAGGCGTGAGCCACCATGCCTGGCTTCATTTACCAATCTTAAAACCTCTCCTTACACCTTAAAACATATTCTTAGATCCTTTATAACTCAAGTTTAACTGTGAAACTATGACTATCTTGTCTTCAACCCCATCAGAGACTGGAAGGGATAAATATTACCTGAGTAGGTAGGAAGTACACAAACTCAACTTCCGAGGCTAGAGATGTCAGAGATATGGCTGCCTGAACAGTTCCTCAGAATTGTCCCTATAACATTGGAGCATCTATCTTCAACTTTCTGGTCCAATATATCTGACAGACTTTTTGTGAAGTAGGAATTATGAAGGACTGCTTATCCTATCTTGGCAAAGTTCAGCAGTTGACTTCCCTGTGTCTGGTTTTTGATTTTTGTTTTGTTTTGCTTTTTTGTTTGTTTGTTTGTTTGTTTGTTTGTTTTCTGGACAGCATTCAGTCTGCAAATGAAGTTAGGATATTTTCTTTGCCCAGGGGCTAGCTTGGCATAATTGAAGCAATCCCATATGGAGGTTCTTCAATGCTCATTATCTTCTTTGAAGTAGGTTGTGAGTACTGCCAGGAGCAGCAGATCTATCTCATTGTTTATATATATATGTGTGTGTGTGTATATATATATATATATATATATATATATATATATATATATGGGCTGGAGAGATGGCTCAGTGGTTAAGAGCACTGACTGCTCTTCTGAAGGTCCTGAGTTCAAATCCCTGCAATCACATGGTGCCTCACAACCATCCATAACAAGATCTGACTCCCTCTCTTGGAGTGTCTGAAGACAGCTACAGTGTACTTACATATAATAAATAAATCTTTAAAAAATATTTAAATTTCCTCAATAGAGGAAAGAATACAGAAAATGTGGTACATTTACATAATGGAATACTACTCGGGTTTCTAAAAACAATGGATTCATGAAATTCTTAGGCAAATGGATGGAACTAGAAAATATCATCCTGAGTGAGGTAACCCAATCACAAAAGAACTCACATGGTATGCACTCACTGATAAATGGATATTAGCCCAGAAGCTCGGAATACCCAAGATATAATTCACAGACCACATGAAGCTCAAGAAGAAGGAAGACCTAAGTGTGGATACTTTGGTCTTTCTTAGAAGGGGTATAAAAAACCCATGGGAGGAAATACAGAGACAAAGTGTGGAGTAGAGACTGAAGGAAAGACCATCCAGAGACTGCCCCATTTGGGGATCCATCCCATATACAGTTACCAAATCCAGACACTATTGTGGATGCCAACAAGTGCTTGCTGACAGGAGCCTGATATAGCTGTCTCCTGAGAGGCTCTTCCAGTACCTGACAAATACAGAGGGGGATGCTCTCAGCCAGTCATTGAACTGAGCACAGGGTCCCCAATGGGGGAGCTAGAGAAAGGACCCAAGGAGCTGAAGGGGTTTGCAGCCCCATAGGAGGAACAACGATATGAATCAACCAGTACCCCCTGAGCTCCCAGGGACTAAAACACCAACCAAAGAGTACACATGGAGGGACCCGTGGCTCTAGCTGCATATGTAGCAGAGGATGGCCTGGTCAGACATCAATGAGAGGAGTAACCCTTGGACCTGTGAAGGCTCCTTGTCCCAGTGTAGGGGAATGCCAAGTCAGGGAAGCAGGAGTAGGTGGGTTAGTGAGAAGAGGGTGGGGGAATGGGATAGGGGGTTTTCTGAGGAGAAACCAGGAAAGAGGATAACATTTGAAATGTAAATAAATAAAATATCGAATAAAAAGCAAATATGCATAAAAATTTAAATTAATTAAATTAAAATTAACTAAATTAAAATAATTCAAATTAATAAAAAAATCTTCAAATGCCATTTTCTGTGGATCTCTAAGGTGTTTGAAGATCATCTATCTTTTCTTTTTCTTTTTCTTTTTCTTTTTCTTTTTCTTTTTTTTTTTTTTTTGGTTTTTCGAGACAGGGTTTCTCTGTGTAGTCCTGGCTGTCCTGGAACTCACTCTGTAGACCAGGCTGGCCTCGAACTCAGAAATCCACCCGCCTCTGCCTCCCAAGTGCTGGGATTACAGGCGTGCGCCACCATGCCCGGCCATCTATCTTTTCATAGCATATTTAAATAGGTAAACTTTGCTTGTTTCTAGCTATTTACTATCTGTTTAAGATATTTTTGTGATAATCTAGTCTAGTATCTGACATGACAGTGAATTTGATTGTTAACTTGTGTTATTTAATTATCATAAACAGTTTGTAATAGTAGCTTAAAAAGGAGTGAAATTGCCAGGCGGTGGTGGCATACGCCTTTAATCCCAGCACTTGGGAGGCAGAGGCAGGCAGATCTCTGAGTTCGAGGCCAGCCTCGTCTACAGAGTGAGTTCCAGGACAGCCAGGGCTATACAGAGAAACTCTGTCTCGAAAAACAAAACAAAACAAAATAAAAGGAGTGAAATTAAAAATTGCACTTTCAAATGAGTTCCAAAGGTCCAATTCCTTCCTTATACAAGAGTAGAAAACATGCATGCATCATATATTGTAACAAAAATAATCTTAACTTTGTATCAATATACAAAGATTTTTACCAATGAAAACCTTAAACCTGTATCAATATACAATAATTCATATCAATGTAAAAATAAATAACATTTAATCTACCCTTTCATCCTATTATTTCTTTTTTTGGTTATTTCTTTTTTGAAAAGATTTATTTATTATATATAAGTACACTGTAGCTGTCTTCAGACACCTCAGATGAGGGCATCAGATCTCATTACAGATGGTTGTGAGCCACCATGTGGTTGCTGGGATTTGAACTCAGGACCTCTGTAAGAGCAGTCAGTGCTGTTTGTGGTTTTGTTTGTTTGTTTGGTTGGTTGGTTGGTTGGTTTTTTTTGTTGTTGTTGTTGTTTTGTTTTTCGAGACAGGGTTTCTCTGTGTAGTCCTAGCTGTCCTGGAACTCACTCTGTAGACCAGGCTGGCCTCGAACTCAGAAATCTGCCTGCCTCTGCTTCCCGAGTGCTGGGATTACAGGCATGCGCCACCACGCCCAGCTTGCAGTCAGTGCTCTTAACCGCTGAGCCATCTCTCCAGCCGTATCCTATTATTTCTATGTGCTATTTCTATATTCATCCCATTTCTTTTCAATCTCCTTCCTTATCTAAGAATGAAGAGTAGAAGCTGGGCAGTGGTGGCGCATGCCTTTAATCCCAGCACTTGGGAGGCAGAGGCAGGAGAAAAAACCCTGTCTTTTCTGCCAGCCAGGGAAAGGGGGGAGAGGGAGAGGGAGAGGGGAGAGGGGAGAGGAGAGGAGAGGAGGGAGAAGAGAGAGAAGAGAGAGAAGAGAGAAGAGAAAGGGAGGATTCACCACCAGGAACGAGTCGGGAGAGACATCATGTAAAAACACCTGAAGCCCAGAGAGCCAGACCAATACTAAAATCCAGATATTTTAGGGTTTTGGCTGGGAAGTAGCCAGATTAGTTTAGAGGTATAGATTTTTTTTTTTTCCGAGATAGGGTTTCTCTGTGTAGCCCTGACTGTCCTGGAACTCACTCTGTAGACCAGGCTGGCCTCGAACTCAGAAATCTGCCTGCCTCTGCCTCCCAAGTGCTGGGATTAAAGGCATGCGCCACCACTGCCCGGTCAGTAAATTTCTTTCTTTTGGGGGCTTTTGTTTTTGTTTTTGTTTTTCTGAGACAGGGTTTCTCTGTGTAGCCCTGGCTGTCCTGGAACTCACTCTGTAGACTCACTCTGGCCTCGAACTCAGAAATCTGCTTGCCTCCGCCTCTGCCTCCCAAGTGCTGGGATTAAAGGCGTGCGCCACCACTGCCTGGAATGGAGGTAAATTTCTAAAACATTGGTTTGGAAAAATCATACCACAAGAACGAAGTCTCAAAACAGGAAAAGAAAAATAAAGGCAGAAAATTGTTTTGCTCGCAATTAACTCCTAGAACTAGTCTGTGCTTCCCACTGGGAAAAAAAATAAAGCTTTGAAGCTGGAACCAGAACAAAATCTAAGACTTCTGATGAAGGTTGTATGCAAACGACTACGTTCGCCTCAGTTTGTTTCTCCAGCTGAGAAATGGACGTGACTCTCCCAAATCTCCAGGGCTCAACGATGATCACAAAATATAATCACAATATGATCACAAAAACAATAACGCCATTTAAAGTTGTGTGAATGGGTTGGCGATAGCTAGAGAACTTAACTACGTGCCGACTACGATTTACACATATTCCTAAATTTTCACAATAACTTTGGCACGAAGGTAACTCCTCTTTAGACCTTTGACTCTGTGCTATCTGGACGATCCACTTTTCGCAATTGAAGAAAAACAAAGCAAAGTCCTGGCGGGCTCTTAAATGGGCGGGAAAGGCACAGCTGTGTCGAATCCCTCTAGTCCATTGGTTCACCGAGCTGTTGTTCCCAGCCTCCCGCCTCCGGTAGGCCGGCAATGTTTTCATTGGGTTTCCTCCTCTCTCATTGGTTAGTTCTCTGTTCATCAGAACTACGCGCAAGGAGAGAGGCGGAGAGCGTGTCAATGTTGGTGTCGGAGGCCCCGCCTCCAGGAGCCGTGTGCAAAAAACAAACAGCCGTTAGGGAGGCAGCACCGGGAGGGCGGAGTTATGTCTAGAAGGAGGCGTACAATTGGCCGGCCGCCGAGGTTCAAACGAACAACGTGAGCGGCTATTGGTAGTGGCGGCGTGAGGCGGGCCCCAGGCATTGTCCAGCTCTGGCTGTGGCGGTCCGACTGCTGGCGCGGCGGCGGCGGCGGCAGCGGCGGCTGCGCGGGGTTGTAGTGCGCGTCGCTCGGCCGAGACCATGGTGAGTGCGGGGTTGCGCGTGGAGTGGGCACGTGGAAGCCCCGAACGGCGCCTCCACCTGTGGAGCCGCGAGTGGGCGGTGTCGCGCGGCCGAGCGGGTGTACCCGCTGTTCCGGACTCCGCCTGGGGGGGCCGGGAAGGCAGAATCAGGGGGCGGGTTCTGCGCCACACTGAGGAGGTCCAGCTGCTGCCCGGCGATCGAGTTCCGAGTCTTTGCTCAGGGGTTACGTAATGCCTCTGCTAATGCTCGGAGGAGTTCTGATCCTGCCCACCAGAACCACTCGGTCCGTCCGCGGCTTGCCGGTTATTCTTTGGAATAGAACTTTATTTACCTGGCTTCATCTCAAAGTATATTTTCATTTTGTAGTTTAGATCTAGTTGAAAGCAGCTTCTAAAGAAAGAAAGTGAATAAAACTTTTTAGCCCCATTCTGAAATTCAGGGTAAGGAGAAATTGCTAAAAGCAACCGAGACGTGTGTGTTTCACCAAGACTGTTAAGAGAAATGACAATCTCATTTTGGAATTATATTTGTGTTGGTATCCTGTTTGAAATACACTTTCATGAGCCGGGCAGCTGTGGTGGTGCACGCCTTTAATCCCAGCACTTGGGAGGCAGAGGCAGGTGGATTTCTGAGTTCGAGGCCAGCCTGGTCTACAGAGTGAGTTCCAGGACAGTTAGAGCTACACAGAGAAACCCTGTCTCGAAAAACCAAAAAAAAAAAAAAAAAAAAAAAAAAAGGAAAAGAAAAAAAGAAGAAAAAAAAAAGAAAATACGCTTTCACTATTAAAGAAATAATATGCCTTCCAATAAGGACTCTCTGAACGCACTTAGAGATTAGTTAAGGAAACACTCTTTAATGACACTGGCTGGCTGAGCAAAGACCCCAGCAAGAGCCTCCCTCCAACTTAAGATATTACTAATTTATGTAATTTAGGTGTGTGCATTCCACAGACTCTGTCATCCTGACATCTCTTTTCGGTCCCGGGTTACACTAAGAGCATTTAATCGGAGACAGGAGATTGCAAGTCTGGCCACTTAAGTGGATAGATTTACACATATTACTACATTTGGCCAGTAGTATTTTTAAGTATGCCACTGTTGTTCTTTTTCAACGTTTTTACTGAGGGTCATCTTACCCACCTGTCAGAATTAAAAACTGCTAACTTTGCCGGGCGGTGGTGGCACACGCCTGTAATCCCAGCACTTGGGAGGCAGAGGCAGGTGGATTTCTTTTTTTTTTTTTCTTTTCTTTTCTTTTTTCTTTTTTGGTTTTTCGAGACAGGGTTTCTCTGTGTAGTCCTGGCTGTCCTGGAACTCACTCTGTAGACCAGGCTGGCCTCGAACTCAGAAATCCTCCTGCCTCTGCCTCCCAAGTGCTGAGATTACAGGCATGCGCCACCACGCCCAGCTGCTGCAGGTGGATTTCTGAGTTTGAGGCCAGCCTGGTCTACAGAGTGAGTTCTAGGACAGCCAGGGTTACACAGAGAATCCCTGTCTCGGAAAAACAAAACAAAAAAAACAAAACAAAAAACAAAAAAACAAAGAACAAAACAAAACAACAACAACAACAACGAAAAAACCCCCGCTAACTTGGGTAAGGTAATCTGCCTAACTGTTGGTGCTAGATCATCAGATATGTCTCCTTTGTCATGGGAATGAGTCTAATTGGGTGGTCCATCCTGGTGAAGGTTGTCTCCCAGCATCCTAAATTCCACTTATTTAACAGGCCTGGTTAGCATGCTATTTATCTTCTAGGGATTTGGGAGGCAATCTTCCTTTTGCTACATTTCACTTGGGCCAATGTCTCCTGAGCAAATCATTAGTAAATCCAATGTAACAAGTTTTATTACTTTGAGTTTCATCTACATTTTCACAAGACAGGTACATTTTTGGGTGTTTTGTTTTGTTTTATTTTTGTTTGTTAAGATTTATTTATTTATTTTATGTCTATATGAGTACACTGTAGCTGTACTGATGGTTGTGAGCCATGATGTGGTTGCTGGCAATTTGAATTCAGGACCTCTGATCTCTCCGGTCAGTTCGCTCTGGTCTAAAGACTTATTTATTATTATATCTAAATACACTGTAGCTGTCTTCAGACACACTCCAGAAGAGTGCATCGGACTGTATTACAGCTGGTTGGGAGCCACCATGTAGTTGCTGGGAATTGAACTTAGGACCTTCCAAAGAGCAGCCAGTGCTCTTAACCCCTGAGCCATCTTTCCAGCCCAACAGGTACTTCCAACAGGTGCTTCTTGCCTAAAAGTTAAAAATCAACTCCAGGTTATCATTTCTCATACTGAAGATAATAATAGTTTGTCTCGTGTTGATAGTGACATCTGAGTTTAATAGATCAGCTATAAACAGATTGGCTAATGGAAAGTCTCTAGGTTTGGTCTGTAAAATTCTCACACTTTGAGCTCGAAAACTTGTGTCCTTTGTAGTTGTTCTATGGTGATCATGAGGAAGTTCTTTGACAAGCAGCACGGGTTATTTCTTTGTAAATTAATTTGCTCAAACAGTTGATTTTCATGATCCTTGTCTTTTCTTTCTCAAAAATTCTAGTGATAGGTTTTCTTTTTTTTTTTTCTTTTTTTTTTTGGATTTGGTTTTTTCGAAACAGGGTTTCTCTGTGTAGCCCTGGCTGTCCTGGAACTCACTCTGTAGACCAGGCTGGCCTCGAACTCAGAAATCCACCTGCCTCTGCCTCCCAAGTGCTGGGATTACAGGCATGCGCCACCACTGCCCCGCTTAGTGATAGGTTTTCAAGTATCCATTTAAAAGTACATAAGCATTAACATAAAATAAAGAATTCCTGCATGCATTGGTCATCCTTGGTAAAGATGTTTTAAATTGATAAGTAAAAGTGTGTCTATTAGAATAATAGGAAGTTTTTCAGATTATTAGGAGTGAAAATAAACTTCAGGGTTCTCCTTTTTCATGTACAATTTTTCCAGGTTTAATTCATGGCACTCACATGGTAGCTCACAACCAGTCTTGAGGGATCCACTGCCCTCTTCTGACATCCATGGATGCCTAGCATACACATGGTACACAGACATACATGCACGCATAAGACACATACAAAAGGAGAAAGTTAGTATTTTTTAAAACTTTTATTTTAAAAATTTTAAGCTTTTTGCTCCTGATCTTTGTTCATAGCAGCTATCAATAGCAATATCTGAAATTCCCTCCCTAAACTCACAGATGTGACTGACACCTTTAAGGTCAGCTTCCCGCCTGGAGGTGGTGGCACAAGCCTTTAAGTTCTTTAAGCCTCTGAGTTCGAGGCCAGCCTGGTCTACAGAGTGAGTTCCAGGACAGCCAGGGCTACACAGAGAAACCCTGTCTCGAAAGCAAAACAAAAAGGTCAGCTTCCCACAAAGTTTCAGGACAAATACAAAATATAAACAATTATAATATGAATGAGACATTGAGTAGTTTATAGTATGTAACATCTTATTTTGATTCCCAATAGAATCTTTGTTCCCATCTGAATCCCTGTATCATCTTTGTTGTGTAATTCAATGTGCTCTATTCTGAACCTCTACCAAGATTGTTGGTTGAGTTCTGCGTATAACATCCCAGGGCTTCTATAGCCCACATCTCCAAACTCTCACATCCTCCTGCCAATCAGTTCCCCAAGCCTAAGAGCCACAGATCAAGTTTGGTCATGGCAACAACCCCACTCCTGGTACCAAATTTCTCTAGTACTTTCTTTTCTCATCACCATGACCAAGTCCTTGACGGAAAGATTGAGAAAAAGGAATGGCTTTTGCTCATAGTTTAGATGGTTCAGTCTGTGCTCACTTGGGGAAAGCATTATGGTAGCAAGAGTGTGTTTACTTCATGGTTGGCCAGGAAGCCACCAAGGATAATACACTCTAAGGACATACCCCAGCGACCAACATCAGCATCTTTCATTTCTACACTACCTTAAAAAGTCTCACCCCCACTTAGGAACCAGGGCTTCAGTTCAGCCCATCACACGTACTGATTCTGTTTTCTTTGGCTGTTGTAAATAATGCAGTTGTGACCATGGCTGTACAAGTACCCATCAGAGTCTAGGCTTGTTTGGGGTGTAGTAACCAGAAGTGGAATTGCTGGATCCTGAGGCACATCATTTACTTTATTGGTTTTAGTTAACCTAATTTTTTGTTTGTTTGTTTGTTTTGTTTTGTTTTTTGTTTTTTTGTTTTTTGAGGCAGGGTTTCTCTGTGGAGTCCTGGCTGTCCTGGAACTCACTCTCTCCAGTCACCAGGCTGGCGTGGAACTCAGAAATCCTCCTGCCTCTGCCTCCCAAGTGCTGGGATTACAGGCGTGCGCCACCACGCCTGGCTGGTTAACCTAAATTTTTTCATAATGTGCTTGTTTTTCCTCTCAGGAGAGCCAAATTCTCAAATTTCTGTAGAAATGTTATGTTGACTTTTTAAAAATTTAAATGTCATGATGGTACTCACATTTAATACCAGCACTCAGGAGGCAGAGGTGGGCAAATTTCTGTGAGTTCAAGGCCAGCCTCGTCTGTAGCATGAGTTCCACAACAGCCAGGGCTACATAGAGAAATCCCGTCTCAAAAAACCAATTTACATGACCAGTCAGTAATTTGCAAGATATGTCTAAATTTATAGATATCTTAAATTTTGGGTTTTTGTTTTTTGTTTTTGTTTTTGTTTTTGTTTTTGTTTTTTTGGGTTTTTTTTTTTTTTGTTTTTTTCTGTAGACCAGGCTGGCCTCGAACTCAGAAATCCGCCTGCCTCTGCCTCCCAAGTGCTGGAATTACAGGCGTGCACCACTACGTCTGACTTTAAATTTTGAATAAGTGTTTGATTTTTTTAAATATATTAGTAAAAGGATATAAACACACACACACACACACACACACGTGTGTGTGTGTGTGTGTGTGTGTGTGTGTGTATGTGTGTGTATGTATGTATGTATGTATGTATGTATATACATACAGCGAGGCAGGAGATGACCTAGAGATTAGGTTTTTAATTTTTTACTAGATATTTTTACCCAAAGTAAAGCTAGAATTTGTTTTGTGACAGTCTTTTGAGGTAACATTTTCAACTCCATATTGTTTTTAACCAGGCTGGAGGCAAAGCTGGAAAAGACAGTGGGAAGGCCAAGGCTAAGGCAGTATCCCGCTCCCAGAGAGCCGGGCTCCAGGTAAGATGGCCCACCCAGCTCATCCTTTTCTCTACCTTTTTGCTGTGTGACCCAGAGATGGCTCCTTAATTACAGAAATGCCCTTACTATGACAGACCTTGTATTTGAGATTAACTGGGTAAGACTTAAATCATAAAGTAAGCCATTAATTTGTATTTTATACGTGAACAAGATGTCTTAATAAATTTGGTGGGTTTTTTTCCCCTATTAGTATCTGTTCTTGGGCCTGGACTGCTGACTTAGCATGTACTGCTCTTGTAGCCTGGCGATGGTGATGCAGCACTTGGGAAGCATAGGCGGAAGGGTGGATCTCTGTAAATTCAAGTCCAGCCTTGGTCCACAGAATAAGTTCCAGGGCTACACAGAGAAACCCTGTGTCGACACCCCTCCCTCAAAAAAAAGTTTAAACAAATTTGTACTGCTCTTGTAGAACCCTTGAGTTCAGTTCCCAGCACCCATATTGGAAGGGTCACAACCACTAGTAATACCTGCTTCAGATGAATTTGACAAATCTCACATACACACAGACACACATATAGTTTAAGTCTTTAAAAACAAAAAACAAGCAGGGCAGTGGTGGCACACGCCTTTAATCCCAGTACTTGGGAGGCAGAGGCAGGTGGATTTCTGAGTTCAAGGCCAGCCTGGTCTACAGAGTGAGTTCCAGGACAGCCAAGGTTACACAGAGAAACCCTGTCTCGAAAAAAACAAAAAAACAAAACAACAAAAAAAAACCCTTTCAAGATTATAACTATATTCTTCATTCTTATAAACTTAAAGGGAATATGCTCTAGTTTTCCTTTGAGACCATTTATAGTGGTTCATTGACTTTCAGGATAGACTAGAACTGGAGGCCAATATTGGGTTGTTACACCATTCTCTGAATAGTTCCCAAAGGACCTCCATTCTACGCTGGGGTGTGCTCTAGACTCCTAAGGATTTTCAAATTTCTTTTTTTTTTTTTTTAAAGATTTATTTATTATATATAAGTACACCGTAGCTGTCTTTAGACACACCAGAAGAGGGTGTCAGATCTCATTATGGATGGTTGTGAGCCACCATGTAGTTGCTAGGATTTGAACTCAGGACCTCTGGAAGAACAGTCAGTGCTCTTAACTGCTGAGCCATTTCTCCAGCCCCTGATTTTCAAATTTCTTTTTTTGTTTTTGTTTTTTGTTTTTTGAGACAGGGTTTCTCTGTGTAGCTCTGGCTGTCCTGGAACTCACTCGGTAGACCAGGCTGGCCTCGAACTCAGAAATCCGCCTGCCTCCGCCTCCCAAGTGCTGGGATTAAAGGCGTGCGCCACCACCGCCCATCTCAAATTTCTTATATGTGAATTATTACAACTTTAACCTAGAGACTCAAAATTTTCCTGGTGAGTAAAAATTAAATTATTCCCTACACATAAGGAACACTTAAAAGGGATTAGAGGGTTGGCTCAATGGTTAAAAGCATTTACTATTCTTCTAGAGGACCTGGGTTTGATTCCCAGAACACACATGGCAGGTCACCGCTGTCTGTAGCTCCATTTCCTGGAGATCTAACACATTGTTTTGTTGTGGATAGCCCCGGGTTTGTGTTTTGATGTTAATTCCACTCCTGGGAGGGGCTGCAGATGAGGAGTTGCCTTGTGATCCTTCTCCTCACTTTAACTTTTCAAATAAAGGCTTGAGCCAATGATTGGGCAGGAGGAAGGGGAGGCTAGAGACGCTCCTGGCCTGGAGAAACCGCAGGTTATATGGGATAATATGGATGGCAGTAGAGTAGTGGAGTGGGAGATCCACCCAGTCTAGGCTTCTAGCTTGTATTGTTACTGATCCAGTTGAGATTTCTTTTACTGGGTAATTGAGTTGGAAACAAAGTAGCCATACTCTTCCAACATCTTTGGGCATTAGGTGTACATGTGGTGAACAGACATAAATGTAGGCAAAACATGGAAAAAAATCCTTTTGCCAGGCAGTGGTGGTGCACACCTTTAATCCTAGCACTTGGGAGGCAGAGGCAGGTGGATTTCTGAGTTTAAGGCCAGCCTGGTCTACAGAGTGAGTTCCAGGACAGCCAGGGCTATACAGAGAAATGCTGTCTCGAAAAAACCATAAAAGGATCCCTTTTTTATTTCTTTTTTTGAGACAGGGTTTTATAAAATTTTACTTATTTTTATTTTATGTATGTAGTTGTTTGCCCTGCATGTGTGTCTGTGCAGCATGTGCATACAGTGTCAGAGGAGGCCAGACAAGTGACTCAGCTACCCTGGAACTGGACTTACACATATGCCACGTAGGTGCTGGGAACTGAGCCCAGGTCCTCTCCAAGAGCAGCAAGTGCTCTTAACCATGAACCATTCCTCCAGCCCCAGGAAACCCTTTGTACACGGGAATCTGGGATTGCTCAGTGGAAGAACACTGTTGCCATCAAGTCTGATGACCTGACCTGAGTTCAGTCCTCAGGACCCAGAGTGGAAGGAGTAACCAGCTCTAACAAGTTATCTGCTATGGCAAGCATGTCCACACAGATGAAGAAAGACATCATCGGAAAGCCATACTGTGTGATGCTGTGTGTGTGTGTGTGTGTGTGTGTGTGTGTTGCACAGTGCTTCCCTTTGAGCCCCTGTTAACCTATTGACTCAGATATGCACCACAGTAGCAGAGCCAGGTTTCTAAGGCAGTGAAAAAAAAATCTCAGCAAGTGGATGACACTATCATGTGACATGGAAGGAAAAGGATAGGAACTTAAATTTTTTTTGATTTAATGTTATGTGTTGCTTGGCAGTGGTGGCGCACGCCTGTAATCCCAGCACTTGGGAGGTAGAAGCGGGTGGATTTCTGAGTTCGAGGACAGCCAGGGCTACACAGAGAAACCCTGTCTTGACCACCACCCCTCCAAAAAAAAAACCAAAAAAAACTTAATGTGTATCAGTATTTTGCTTATGTGTATTTACACTATGTGCAGAGGCCCTAGAAAGGCACTGGGACCCCTAGAAGTAGAGTGAGCTGCCATGTATGAGGTGGAAAACAAACCCAGATCCTCTGCAGGGGCAGGCAGGGGGTGTTTTTAACCACGGAGTCACTTTCTGTAGTCTGGGTACTTAGCTTCAAAGCATATAGTATATATTTTCTCAGAATTTATTTCAAGTATATTTAAACTGTCAAGTGGAGTTTGTTACCTTGGTTTAAGAAATAAATAAAAGCCGGGCAGTGGTGGCGCACGCCTGTAATCCCAGCACTTGGGAGGCAGAGGCAGGCAGATTTCTGAGTTCGAGGCCAGCCTGGTCTACAAA
This sequence comes from Apodemus agrarius, assembly GCA_964023405.1. Classification (NCBI taxonomy): domain Eukaryota; kingdom Metazoa; phylum Chordata; class Mammalia; order Rodentia; family Muridae; genus Apodemus; species Apodemus agrarius. The sequence continues at coordinate 78,642,870 of OZ030016.1, read as the reverse complement.
GTGAGTTCCAGGACAGCCCGAACTACACAGAGAAACCCTGTCTCAAAAAACCAAAAGAAATAAAAAGGAAAAGAAGGGCTGGTGAGAGGGACTAAATGTAAAGGCTTTCCCTCCAAACGCCTTTGTTTCCAGGACCCAGATGGTGGAAGGAGATAGCCAACTTCTGCAGATTGTCCTCTGACTGACACAAATCAGTAGGGCCATAGAGTGATGGCTCAGTAATTAAGAGCACTCACAGCCCACCCTTCTAGATGACTAGAGGGGTTCCCTGTACTCATGTGGGCCCCCCTTTCTCTTTCTGGGGATTGGTTTTCAAGATAGTTTCTCTGTGTAGCCTTGGTTGTCCTAAAACTCCACTTATAAACCAGGCTAGCCAACTTCAGAGACCCCTCTGCATCACTGAGAGAGTGATTAGGACTAAAGGCCTCAGTGGCGGCGGCAGCAGGGCCACCCCCACCCCTACCCTGCAGCATGCTCATCTCTTAACAGACTGTAGCTCCAGCTCCTGGGGTTCAGTGCTCTCTCCTGGCTTCCCTGAAGACACACACACATGGATGGACCCATCATGTAGCTCAGCCCAGGTAGCACATGCCTTTAATCCTAGCACTTGGGAGAGAGGAAGCAGAGGCAGGCAGATCTCTGAGCTCAAAGCCAGCCTGGTCTATAGAACAAATTCAATGATAGCAAGGGTAAACAAAGAAAACTTGTCTCAGCGGATAAAAGCACTAACTGTTATTCTAGAGGTCCTAAATTCAATTCCTAGCAACCATAGGATGGCTCACAACCCTCTGTAATGGGAATCCAATGCCAGTCTTGTGGTGTGTCTGAATACAGTGACAGTGTACCCACATTACATGAAATAAATAAATCTTAAGAAACAATGAAATGAAGGAACGAAGGAAGAAACATTGTCTCAAGAAACAAAAAACAAACAAACAAACAAACAAAAAAAACAAACAGCCGGGAGGTGGTGGCACAGCCTATAATCCCAGGACTTGGGAGGCAGAGGCAGGTGGATTTCTGAGTTCGAGGGCAGCCTGGTCTACAGAGTGAGTTCCAGAACAGCCAGGGCACAGGGCTACAAAACCCTGTGTCAAAAAAACACCAAAAAAACCAAACAAACGAACGAAAAAACCAAGACGGCCCGGTAGCTCAGGCCTATAATCTCAGCACCAGGGGGCAGAGGCAGGAAGAGTTCTGTAAACTGAGGTCAGCCCCTACTCCATAGCAAGAGCAAAGGGAAATACAAAGACAGGGATCTCACGTCGCTGAGAAGTATATACACAGCGTGCTGTGACGCCCTCATGTAGGTTCAGTCCCTACAGAACAGGAGTGACATCAGCAGAAGAGGGAGGCATAGAATTAAAGGAAGCCCCTGCCCCCTCCCTCAAGTTTCTCTAAGACTTAGAGCTTAAAAGAGAATTGTCACCACCCAGTTAGCAGTTGTAGTATGTGTGCACTGTGAGACAAATGTAATGCTGGTTCCTGAGAAGCTCACTGAAATGCTTGCTAAAATGTCTAAAAGGAGAAACCAGCCCAGATTTCTAAAGATGGTGGTACACAGAATTAACCAGTTTGAGATCACTTATATGAAATTAACAACTATGGGTGTTTTTTTTTTTTTTTCTTTCTTTCTTACTTTTTTTTTTTTTTTTTTTTGAGACAGTTTCTCTGTGTAGCTCTGGCTGTCCTGGAACTCACTCTGTAGACTGGGCTGTCCTCAAACTCAGGGCCTTCCAAGTGCTGGGATTAAAGGTGTGCACCACCGCCGCCCAGCTATAGACTTGAGTCTTGCAACTGGAGTTGTCCTCATGCTTGTGATCCTAATGCCTCCTCTCCCCAGTGCTAGGCTCCAGTTATATCGCACTAAGTTGTTGTAACAGTCTGCTGTAACAGGCATGCAGGTTTGCACGCATGGACAAAGCAAGGCAAAGCACATGTCTCAGGAGACTGAGGCAGCAGGATCAAGGTCCAGGGCAGCATGAAATTTAGCAAGACCCTGTCTATGTTTGTTTCTTTGTTTTTTGTTTCAAGAGTTTCTTTCCTCTTTGTAACTCTGGCTGTCCTGGAACTTGCATTGTAGACCAGGCTGCCCTTGAACTCAAAGATCTGCCAGCCTCTGCCTCCTGACTACTGAGATTAAAAGTATGTGATGTCACCGCCCAGCTAGCAAGACTCCGACTTAAAGACCTTGTAGGGCTGCAAAGAGGCCCAGCTATTAAGAAAACTGGCTATTCTTCCAGAAAATCTGAGTTGGATTCCCAGCACCTATATGCCAAATTCTGTTGGCTTCTACAGGAGTGAGACTCAAATGTTGTGTATCCATACACATGAAAGAATGGATGGATGAATAAATACATATAAAATAAAATTCTTTGTAGTCTCTGAAGCTTAGTAAGAGATGGTTTGGGGTCTTGTAATGTGCCAGACATTATCTTACTAAAAATACAAAACCAGGACTAAAGCATTGATTGTGCTCTTAAAATTATAACTAATTCTGGAGATGCTCTTTCCCTTGAGAATGAGTGACTACAAGTGACTGCTAGATTGGATATCTAAAATATGGACATCAAAAAAGTATTTATCAGAAGCCAAGTTGGATTGGGAGAAGCAATAACAGAAAACTGAATTGCAGGTAGCTAGGTGTTATAGTATATAGCTAGAAAACAGTGCTGCAGATATTGTGGCAAGGAGATTGAGAATTTGAAGCCAGCCTTGAGATGCAACCCTATTTTAGACAAATAAGTACACATAAGCCAGACAGCAGTGGCACATGCCTTTAATTTCAGCAGAGGCAGAGACAAGCAGATCTGTAGGTGGAGGCAGCCTGGTCTGTGGAGTGAAATCCAGGACAACTGATGAGAAACAAGCCAGTCAAACAAAAAATTAAAACATAAGAAAGCAAGGTGGGCCGGGCGTGGTGGCACACGCCTGTAGTCCCAGCACTTGGGAGGCAGAGGCAGGCAGATTTCTGAGTTCGAGGCCAGCCTGGTCTACAGAGTGAGTCCCAGGACAGCCAGGGTTACACAAAGAAACCCTGTCTCGAAAAAACAAAAAAAAGAAAGAAAGAAAACAAGATTTATTAGTGAGTTTTGCCTTTGAAAGGCAGGTGCCTAGAGAGCTGCCAGGAAGGCCATAACTGGAGTTCCTGCAACACTGAGGCAGTAAAGCCGGCAGAGGCAGCCTCGGAGCAGCTCTGCAGTCGAGCTGCTTAGCACGCGCAAGGCCCTGGCTGGAATTACCAACACCCCAAAACTAAAACAGATGCGAAAATAGGCAAACTAGATGGTACAAATAAATCAGGAGTATTAGATTACTTTAGAAATGGAAATCACAGCCGGGCAGTGGTGGCGCATGCTTTAATCCCAGTACTTAGGAGGCAGAGGCAGGCGGATCTCTGAGTTCTAGGCCAGCCTGGTCTACAGAGTGAGTTCCAGGACAGCCAGGGCTACACAGAGTAACCCTGTCTTGAAAAACAAAACAAACAAAAACAGAAATGGAAAGCATTTCCTCAGAAGGAAAGCATCACAGTGAGACCATGGGCTTGATTTTTCCTTAACGATCAGGTGACTTTTTTTTTTTTTTTGGTTTGTTTTTTGTTTTTCGAGACAGGGTTTCTCTGTAGCTCTGGCTGTCCTGGAACTCACTCTGTAGACCAGGCTGGCCTCGAACTCAGAAATCCGCCTGCCTCTGCCTCCCAAGTACTGGGATTAAAGGCGTGCACCACCAGGCCCGGCTTTGGGTTTTTTTTTGATTTGAGTGACTTTTTGAAATTGAGGAAAGAATAGTTAGGGTCAGAGAGAAAAATGGAGTTCAGCCAGATGTGGTGGCCCATGCCCTTAATCCCAGCACTTGGGAGGCGGAGGCAGGCAGATCTTTGAGTTCGAGGCCAGCCTGGTCTACAGAGTGAGTTCCAGGACAGCCAGGGTTACACAGAGAAACCCTGTCTCGAAAAACAAAACAAAATAAACAAACAAACAAATAAAAAGAAAAAAAGAAAAATGGAGTTCAAAGTGTTTTAAATAAGCTTTTAGGTGAGAGAGTTGATTAGATATGGTTGTGATTATTGGGCTGTGTTGAACATGTAGTTGGTAACAGCATGGTGTAATGATGATTTTACAGTGAAACTGTTGTCTAAAAATTCAAATTTGGGACTGATTGTATAGCACATATAAGTCCTAGGATCGATCTTTGCCAAGTTACTTTGGCCTGTAATATGGCTAAACCTTAAGTTACACTAAACCATACATTGTCAAAACTGCAGTGCTTCCCAACAGGACATCTCTTTTTCAGTTTCCTGTGGGCCGCATCCACAGACACTTGAAGACTCGCACCACGAGCCATGGACGTGTGGGCGCCACTGCTGCTGTGTACAGTGCTGCCATTCTGGAGTACCTCACCGCTGAGGTTTGTGGAGAACATCCTATCTGGGGGCCCAAAGGTTACTGTAAAGTCAGTGGCTGAGACTGTCATGGAGTGAGCTCCAGGACAGCCAGAGCTATACAGAGAAGCCTTGTCTCAAAAAACAACACAAACACAGAGTGGGAGAGGGGGAGAGAGAGTGCGAGAGACGCAGGTGCAGAGACTAAGGAGCTTTTGTTTTTGTTTCTTTTGGTTTTTTGAGACAGGGTCTCTGTGTAGCCCTGACGTGGAATTCACTCTAGGCAGGATTGTCCTCCACTTCAGATCCATTTGCCTTTGCCTCCCAAGTGCTGGGGTTAAAGGTGTGCACTGCCACCACCTGGCCACTTTTATTTATTTGAGCCTCATATCACCCAGTCCAGTCTCAGACTCCCATCACCACAGAGGATGACCCTGAACTTCTGGTCTTGTCCCTGTCCCCACCTCCCAAATGCTGGCCTTGCAGAACTGCACCTCCACACTGGCTGCTCCTGGTTTGTTTTTGTTTTTTCTCTTTGCCTTTTTGAGACAGCAGCTCCTGCTGGCTTGGATCTGTGTTCTGCTTAATGGAGAAGTTTTTGTTTGTTGGTTTGGTTTCATAGAGACAGGGTAACTGGCTAATTGGAGTCTGTGTAGACCAGGCCATCTCATCAGTTTTAAAGAGTATTGGTATGGTTGGGTTTTGTTTGTTTGTTTAGTAACATTTAAGTGTGGGCCAGCAAACCATGTTTTCAAGTAACATGATAAATAAATATTGTTCTAATTAAGTTATGAGGTGTATATGTTAGTCATTTGGTAATATTCCAGGCTCCTTGCCTAGCATGCATGCATGAAGCCCTGGGTTTATTTCCCATTCCCACATAGACTGGGGATAGTGTAATCCCAACACTTCAATCCCACTGGAAGCAGGAAGATCAGGAACTCAAGTCATTTTGGCCGCATTGTGAATTCAAAGCCATCCTGAGGTACATGATACCCTTTCTCAAGAAAACAAAAAACAAACCGGGCATGGTGGCACATGCCTTTAATCCCAGCACTTGGGAAGCAGAGGCAGGGGGATTTCTGAGTTCAAGGCCAGCCTGGTCTACAGAGTGAGTTCCAGGACAGCCAGAGCTATACAGAGAAACCCTGTCTCGAAAAAACCAAAAATAAAAATAAAAAAAAAAAAAAGAAAGAAAGAAAGGAAACAAAAAAACCCAGCTGGGAAAAGCCGGGGCGTGGTGACGCACTCCTGTAATCCCAGCACTTGGGAGGCAGAGGCAGGCGGATTTCTGAGTTCAAGGCCAGCCTGGTCTACAGAGTGAGCTCCAGGACAGCCAGGACTACACAGAGGAACCCTGTCTCGAGAGTCGTAATAGAATGGCATTGCCGCGCATGGTGGGCACACTGTAATCATAGCACTCATATGGCGGAGACTAGAAGATCGTGACTTTGAGGCCATCCTGGGCTATCTAGAGAGACCATGTTCCAAAAACAGCAGTCAGACTGTAAACATCACATACATTCTGATATAACAGGCAGAAGAGCTAGCAGTCTTCTCTGGTTACAAATTAATTTCATATTTCACTTAGCTGAGTTACTTTTTCTTTTCTTTCTTTTTGTTTTTCAAGGCAAGGTCTCTCTGTGTAGGCCTGACTGTCTTAGAACCCGATTGATCAGTAGACCAGGCTGGCCTCCAACTCGGAGACCCATTTGCCTCTGTGTGCCTTTGCCTCCTGTCTGCTAGGATTAAAGGCATGTGCCACCACCGCTGGCTGGCAAGACTTGTTAATGTGAGGGTCCCAGACCACCATTTTCTTTTCCCCCTCCTGTGGAAAAATGAATAAGAAGGCATGAAGTGCTGGTAGCTACATTCCAAACCAGGGTAGTAACTGAGGAGCAAGTCAGGTAGTAAAGACAGGCAGGCAGGCAGGCAGAGAAGACGCTCAGTTGGGGAGCCTGTGATAGGGAGCAAGGCTGGACAGCGGGTGTGAGGACAGCAGCTGTCCGCGCCCTCATTATGCTGCTGGGGGGGGGGGGCGGTCACTTTGAACTATGGGTAGTTTGAGCTCTGCTGGGTCAGGATCCAGAGGTTTCATGGGGGCATTTTGATACTAGTTGAGACACTTTCTTCTTTGATCCTATCGCAGGTTTTCATTCACTGCACTCTCTAGAGAGAGTCGTATTCTCATTCACTGGTGCTTAGCACATAGAGTTGTAGCTCACACCATTTGCGGCCTTTCTACACTCATATTTTCAGGTACATTTTCTTTGTGGTACTTGGGATTGAATCTAAGACCTTATGAATTAGGGAACCATGCACACAGATCTACATCTCAAGTCCTTTGAGGGGTGGTTGTTGTTGTTGTGTTTTTAGCTTCTTGTATGTCTGTGTACAATTTCATTCAGTGCCTACAGAAACCAGAAGAGGGTGTCAGATACTCTGGGTCTGGAGTTAAGGTTAGTTAATGATCCACATGTAGGAAATTGAACCAGGACCCTCTGAAAGAGCAGCCAGCGTTCCTAATTACTGCACTCCTTAGCTATCTTGCCAAAGGGGGGACCTTCCTTTGTTTCTTTGAGGCAGTCTTATTCTCCCCCAGCCAAGAGATAGAGTTTTCCTGTCTCACTCAGTCCCCCAGACTGAGATAACTTCTTGTTTTGCTCATGGTTGGCTAAAGTTTTTAGAGTAGCATCAGACTTCCTACAAATCCAGCTCAGTGAGAGGGTAGGAGCAGGATAGTTGTGAGACCCTGTGATTTTATTTTCGTGCTTTTTTTTGTTTGTTTGTTTGTTTTGTTTTTGTTTTGGTTTTGGTTTTGGTTTTGGTTTGGTTTCTTTTCAAGACAGGGTTTCTCTGTGTAGCCCTGGCTGTCCTGGAACTCACTCTGTAGACCAGGCTGGATTCGAACTCAGAAATCCGCCTACCTCTACCTCCCAAGTGCTGGGATTATAGGCGTGTGCCACCACTGCCCCGCCTATTTTTGTGCTTTTAAAGTATCAATCACCCTTTATTCTTAGACCAGCCTCGTTATCAGAACAATGCCATTGTCACTCTTCGATGCTGTAAGATCATGTCATACCTGTATCAACACTCAGACTGAACCCTGACTTCCAGATTGCAGAAGGGGGTTGGTTTACATTTGTCTTTATGTCTCTATCTACCAGCCCAATAAAAACTCAGGTGCTACACAAAGAGTTTTTTTTAAAAGTCAACATGTTCTAGGTATTTAAATTTGGAGTTTTGACCTAGTGGTGGTAGCTCACACTTTAATGCCAGCACTTGGAGACAGATGCAGGTGGATCTCTGAGCTGGAGACCAGCCTAGCCCACAGATCAAGTTCTAGGACAACTAGGGCTACACAGAGAAAACAAAACACAAAAATTGGAGTTTTGTTATTAGTAGAGGTGAAATTGCAAACCCTAATCCAAGAGTGTATGTGAGGGGGAATCGTTTTCAGTCTTGGCGTTCACTGGAAACTTGGCGAGCGAGCTTGCTTGCTTGCTTGCTTTCTTACTTTCTCTCTCTCTCTCTTTCTCTCTCTCTCTCTCTCTCTCTCTCTCTCTCTCTTTCTTTCTTTCTTTTTTTTCCAAGACAGGGTTTCTCTATGTAGCACTTGCTGTCCTGGAGCTCACTCTGTAGACCAGGCTGGACTGGAACTCAGAAATCCGCCTGCCTCTGCCTCCCATTACAAGATTATAGGTGTGCGCCACCACCGCCCAGCCTTGGCAAGCTTTCAAAGCATGCTTGTTGGAAATATCGTCAGGTGTGGTCTGCTCACCTGAGACCAGCCAGGTGCCCAAGGGAAGGAAGGCACTGGCTGGTTTTGAAGCTTGAGCAATATTTCTGCAGATGTCTATGCTTTCCTTAAATGAGCATTTTCTGTGGAGTTATTTTTGTTGTTTCTATCAGATGTAACAGTGCCTGGAGAGCTGATGTGTGCAAAGTCACATAACCAGTACAGCGTTAGCTAGACAAGCTAGGACACTGCAGCCTCAACATACAGACTAAAGCAGGAGAAATGCCAGCCTCAGCTCCATAGAGTGACCCTGTGTCCAGAAACAAAGCAACAGTGAATTGTCCTGGCTGACTAGAACGTTGAAATTTCTTGAAATATGAGTAGGGATGCAGCATAATTGGTAGAGTATTTCCTAGCTTACCTGAAGCCCTGCCTACATTCAGTCCCCAGCACCACGTGGATTTGGAGCGGTGCTGTGTGTGCCTGTGGTTCTTGCTCTTGGCGATGGAGACAGGAGTGGCTAGAAAGAAGTTCCTTGTCATCCCCAGCTGCATAGGGAATTCAAGGCCAGCCTGCGAAAACAACAGGAAAAAAAAAAAAAAAGAATTGCTGCTACAGAATAAGGCTTCTAGGTTATTGCTTATAGCTCTTAGGACTCACATTTGAAACGATTTCTATACAAGTAGGTGTGGTAGCATGTAATGAAAATCCCCAAACTTGGGAGGTAGAGCCGGGAGGACCAGAATCTCAAGGCCAGCTTGGGATGCACAACCCCTTCCTTCTTCAAAGGAACTTGGGTTTGTTTGTTTTGTTTTGTTTTTCTGAATGTTAAAGAAGTTCCAACTGTTAAGGGAAATAAGCTTACTAAATTGTATAGACAGCAAAAATGGACTACATTAATATATTGATATATGGCTTCTGAATGCTCACATGTAGACTCTTGCTAATCCTTTCATTTGTGTGTCCCAGGCATAATGACAGGCACATGTTTTTAATCCCAGTACCCAGGAGGCTGAGACAGAAAGGACACCGGGTTCAAGGCCAGGCTGTGCTGCACAGCATGGCCCTGACTTTTAAAAAAACAAAACAAAACTTTTTTTTAAAGAAGCAGATTTTTTTCACGTTTCTCTGTGTTTGTTCCGGGAAGCATATGAGGGAGTCAGGAGAAGGTTTTAGTGTCATGGGTGAATACAGTGACACAGGAGACACCAGGTTACGTACAGATCCTAGAGAAGTCATTCTACATTTCCAAACCCATGGTTTCCCTAATCGTGTTACTCTCTGGATGCATTGTAGGTGCTAGAGTTGGCAGGTAATGCTTCGAAAGACCTCAAAGTAAAGCGCATCACTCCACGCCACTTACAACTCGCAATCCGAGGTGATGAAGAGTTGGATTCACTTATCAAGGCTACCATCGCTGGGGGTGGTATGTATTAAGCCTAGAATATTTCTAACTAATATTCAGGTCAGTGGCCCTCTGTATTTGAATGGTTAACTAGAAACCATATGGATTTTAACTCCACAAGTGTTAAGTGTACTACAGTTGTGTTGGTGGTGACGGGGTGAACCTAGGTCCTCACAACTGCCACAGGTACGCACTCTTGAGTTACAAGCCTGAGCGCTCTCTGCTTCTTGTCCTCATAACTGAGAAAATCCTTCTTCTCTTGGCACGTGTAGTGCTATTTTTATTTTAGCTTGTTCTTTACATGATGCGATGCTTCAAACCTAAGGTTTAAAATATTTCCCAGTCGGGCGTGGTGGCGCACTCCTGTAATCCCAGCACTTGGGAGGCAGAGGCAGGCAGATTTCTGAGTTCGAGGCCAGCCTGGTCTACAGAGTGAGTTCCAGGACAGCTAGGACTACACAGAGAAACCCTGTCTCAAAACAAAACAAAAAAAAGTAAAATATTTCCCCATACATTTTGAACTCTGCTAGTGAAATAACATCTTCCTGAGAAATTGCTTAATATGATAGACATGTCAGGACCAAACTGCTTCTGTGTTGGGGATCTGTAAAGGTATGAGTGAGTTGGTAGTTCTCAGCTGTTTTGAGCATACCTTATAGATCTGATGGCTGTAGTAAGCCTTGTTTACTGTTCCTGGTGAGGGCTTCATAGGCTCCTGTAGGTTCAGTAGGATCCAAATGAGAACGGTCGTAAATGCTGGGCAGTGGTGGCACACGCCTTGAGGCCTGCCTGGTCTACAGAGTAAGTTCCAGGTCAGCCAGGGCTACATAGAGAAACCCTGTCTCGAAAAAACCAAAAAAGAAAAAAAAACAACTTGGGCTGGAGAGATGGCTCAGTGGTTAAGAGCACCAGCCGCTCTTCCAGAGGTCCTGAGTTCAATTCCCAGCAACCACATGGTGGCTCACAACCATCTGTAATGGGGTCTGATGCTGTCTTCTGGTGTGCCTGAAGAAAGCAATCATGTACTCATATACATTAAATAAATAAATAAATCTTTTTTTTTAAAATAACAACTCATGCACATTGTGTTGTAGGTGTGATCCCGCACATCCACAAGTCTCTGATTGGAAAGAAGGGGCAGCAGAAAACTGCTTAGGATGTGAGTCACTGACCTGCTCTCCTCGCTGTCTAACTGGGGCAGAGGGTACCAGTGCGGTGTGTGGAAAAGCATAGACAATTGCTTTAGACAGGATAAAAGACACATTTGTATGTTTTTAGACTCTCGAAGTTTGATAAGTCCCTTTCCCTGTGGTCACAGTCATGTCTTGATTGACCAGGTTTCTCCCTTGTATTTTATACAAAAATAGAATTGATAAAACATTTTTTACAAAAGTAATTTGTCTCAGTATTTCTTGATGATGTGTTAGAAATACTTTGTTCACTGGGCACGACCATGTTGCCTGCGACCCCAGCATTTGTGATGTGGATAGGACCTTCAGAGTTCACGCCGACCTTTGCCTGCATTCCGAGATTTAGACAGCCTGGACTACAAGAGACTGTCTCAAAAAAATGGATTTTGTTCAGACATTGACATTTTAAGCTGTAAATTAGTTATTCAGAATCTTAAAGCAAAAACTGGAATGTGGTATACCTTGATTGGTACAGTGTTAGTTTGAATCTCAGATACAATCAATTTTTAGAAATATAAATTTATTAATATATACAGTGTTCTGCCTGCATGTATGCCTGCAGGCCATAAGAAGGCATCAGATCCCATTACAGATGGTTGTGAGCCACCATGTGGGTGCTGGGAATTGAACTCAGGACTTCTGAAAGAGAAGCCAGTGCTCTTAACCTCTGAGCCATCTCTCCAGCCCTTGTCAAGGAATGTTATTACCATCCGGGCAGTGGTGGTGCATGCCTTTGATCCCAGAACTTGGGAGGCAAAGGCAGGTGGATTTCTGATTTCAAGGCCAGCCTGGTCTACAGAGTGAATTCCAGAACAGCCAGAGCTATACAGAGAAACCCTATCTCAAAAAAACAAAAACCAAACCAAACCAAAACAAAAATAATGTTATTACCCCACTTTATAGGCCTGCTGCCCATTGTCCACAGGAATTAAGATCTGCTGAGAAGAAAGGTGAGCTTGTAGAGGGACAGTGGAGTTAGGATGCCAGCCTAGGTCTTTCTGGCTTTAGAGTGCACAACCTGACCTAGGAGTGATGCTACCTACTAAATCAGACTCTTTTGATTTGGTCCTGGAATTCTAACTTTTTGTGGTCACTCATTGATCCCACTAACCTACAGTAACTTACAGTCTTTAAAGATGATGTCTAAGGAACTACAAGATGTAAGTTAATTCACTAGTAAATGTGACAGCCAAAATGTTATTTTTCTTCAATATGTCCTTGTAAGTAATTGATGTTTTATAATATAACAGTATCAAAACAATTCATTTTTGAAGAAATATTTTATTATGGAAATTCTGACAAATGCACAGAAATAAAGAGAATAGCATAGTGTGACAAAGTCATGTGTCCTGGTCCTCCAGATTAGCTTTTGCAGTCAATTTTAACCATGTCACCACCAGTGGGTTGCTCTGAGTCCCATGTCAGTCTTCACATCTATGTATTATACAGACTTATCGACGTACGGCCGCTACATACAGGGCGAGTCAAAGGCAGCTGACGGTTTCCTTACCAAGTACCAGTCAGGTTTTCAGTTTGTTGGAATTAAGATCTAGACAAGTTTGGGCAGGAGAGATGGGTCAGAGGTTAAGAGCACTGGTTGCTCTTTCAGAGATCCTGAGTTCGATACCCAGCAACCACATGCTAGCTCACAACCATCCATAGTAGGATTACATGCCCTCTTTTGGTGTGCAGGCATGTAGGCAGAGCACTGTAGATATAATAAATACATACATCTTCATAGAAAAACTCTAGACAAGTTCTATTGTGGTTTTGGTTTTTTGAGATAGGGCCTCATAGCCCAGTCTGTCAGAGATCACTGTGGAGCTGAGGTGTACTTTAAACCTTTTGCATCTTCTTAGTACTTTTTTTTTTAAAGATTTGTTTATTTTATGTGGATGTTTTATCTGCATGTGCATCTATCTGTATACCAGAAGAGGTCATGGGATGGGATCCCATGAGACTACAAGTTACAGACAGTTGTGAGCCTCCATGTGGGTACTGAGAATTGAACTCAGGACCTCTGAAAGAGCCGCCAGTGCTCTTAACCTCTGAGCCATCTCCCCAGCCCACATTTTCTTAGTACTTAAGTTCACTTGTTTGGTAACTGTAGATTTATTTTTCTTGTAACCTTAATTTTTGAAGAAACTGAGTTCTTCCGATTTGTTACTGAACGCACTCCCATGTGTGTGTATGGAGGCCAGAGGTCAGCACTGGTGAGTTCCCCGTCACACTCTACCTTACCTTTGAGGCAGGATCCACTGACCCTGGAACTTGCCTATTCAGCTAGACTGGCCAGCGAAGGAACTCTGAAAATCTGCCTGGCTCCAGCTGCATGTGCTGGGTTACTACAGATGTGTACTACTGTGCGTTGCTTTTTGTTGTTGTTGTTGTTGTTGTTGTTGTTGTTTTTCGAGACAGGGTTTCTCTGTATAGCCCTGGCTGTCCTGGAACTCACTCTGTAGACCAGGCTGGCCTCGAACTCAGAAATCCGCCTGCCTCTGCCTCCCAGAGTGCTGGGATTACAGGCGTGCGCCACCACCGCCTGGCTTGTGCATTGCTTTTTTTAGTACTTTGAAATTTGAGTATGTTTGTGCATGCCTGCCACCATGCATGTGTGCAGGTTACAAGACAGCCTTCAAAGTAAGGTCTCTCCACCCTTATGTGGGTTCTTGGAACAAATTTGGGTCATTAGACTTACAAGGCACGTTTTTCGATTCTGAGCCATTTGACAGCTCCTAAACTAATGCTTTCTGCATGAGTACTGGGCACCCAAACCCTCCTGCTAACACAGCAAGCACTTCTGGTGGAGCCATCTCTCTGGACCCGTGTTCTTATTTTAAACTCTCAGATCTAGAAGGTAGTGTTTTGTTCTGTTAAGGTTGGTGCTAGGGCTGGAGAGATGGCTCTGTAGGTAAGAGCACTGGCTGCCCTACCAGAGCACCTGGGCTCAACTCCCAACACCCACACACCACGGGGAAGTTCATGTTAACTCCAGCTCCTCAGCCTCTGACACCCTTTTCTGGTCTCTTTGGGTACTAGCCAAAACATACATGCAGGCAAAACACCCATACACAAAAATATCAGACAGACAGACAGACAGACAGACAGACAGACAGACAGACAGACAGAATTTGGACAGGAGTGGTAGTACACTCCTTTAATCCTGGCAGGCAGATCTCTAGTGAGTTCTGGATCAGCCTGGTCTACATATCAAGGCAGCCAGGCGCTATACAGAAGGACCTTGTCTCAGAACAACAACAAAAACCGCTTGCTGCTCCTGGAGGGCACTCAGGCTGTGGGGCCCGCGCCTGCCAGTGATGCTCCAGGAGAGCCAGTGCCATTCTCTGGCCTCCATGGCTACCTGCACACACATGGCAGACAAACAGAGGAAGAAATTTTGATTAAACGTTGAAAGAAAAAGATCAATGGCTGAGTGTAGTAGCACACAGCTTTAATCCCAGCCCTCGAAAGGCAGATGCAGGCGGGCCTCTCTGAGTGTGATACCAGCCTGGTTTACAGTGAGTTCCAGGCCAGACAAGGACATAGACCCTATTTCCAAAAACAAAAGACTGGCTGTGCTGGGAGGTGGTAGCCCACGCCTTTAATCCCAGCACTTGGGAGGCAGAAGCAGGCGGATTTCTGAGTTCGAGGCCAGCCTGGTCTACAGAGTGAGTTCCAGGACAGCCAGGACTACACAGAGAAACCCTGTCTCAGGGGAAAAAAAAGAGAGAGAGAGAGAAAAAAAAAAGACTGTCTGGGCGGTGGTGGCGCACGCCTGTAATCCCAGCACTTGGGAGGCAGAGGCAGGCGGATTTCTGAGTTTGAGGCCAGCCTGGTCTACAGAGAGAGTTCCAGGACTACACAGAGAAACCCTGTCTCGAGAAAAAAAAAAAAAAAAAAAAAAACATTGACAATCATCTGGATGTGGTGGCACACCTATAATCCCAGCACTCAGGAGGCAGAGGCAGGTGGATCTCTATAAATTCAAGGCCAGCCAGGGCTACAGAGAAATCCTGTCTCAAACAAAATTTGCAATCAGTAATATCCTTTTATCCTCTGTGTACTATTAGCTGAAATGCTCTGGCACAGTTTCTGTTTATCCATTTACAAAGCAGGTCTGGGTACATAGCTTAGCCCATGAAGTGTCAGCAAGCAGGATCCATCCAAGTTAGATCTTCAGAACGCCTTTGAAAAGCTGGGCTTGGTGGTGAATGTTTGTAAGCCCGGTGTGGGGAGGCTGACCCTGGAGACCCCTGAGGTCAGCTAGCCTAGCCTGATCGGCAGTCCCCAAGTCCCAGTAGACACCCTTGCCCAAGAACAACATGGATGGTTCTCCAGAACACCACCCAAGTCAAACTCAGGCCCTGAAACCTGACGTGTACCCCCACACATAGACACCTGCATACAGACATGCACACACACAAATTAGGGTACTGATTGGACTCCTGTGTCCACAGGAGAATTTTGTTTTCTGATGGTAAATATAATAGGGGGAAATGGAAGGACTTCCACTGGCCAGGGTGTGCAAGGTCCTCACTGAGTCCCAGCTCAGAAGCAGAACAGAAGGCCAGTCTACTAGTGACATCTACAGGTTTGAATGAGATTATGGACCTGTAATTTAGGTTGTATTAAATAGGTATCGAATGCTTTAACAGAAGGAAGGGTTATTGGTGTGTGCATGGGTGTGTATGTGTGTGTTGGTTTTTTTTTTTGTTTAGTGTCACAGGCCTATTCTATATATTTCTGGCTGTCCTGGGACTCATGATGTAGAGTTGACCTCAAAATCACAGATCTACCTGCCTCTGCCTCCTGAATACTGAGATAAAGGTATGTGGTACCATGGCTGGCTGGGTGTGTTTTGGAAGCAGTGTATCTGGAGTTACTTATCAGAGTGAACTGCATTTGGGAACTGTCCAGAGGGAATGATGTGAGCCAGGTTGGGAGTAGAGAATGCTGCAGAATGCTGGAACAGAAGGAGGTGTGTGTCCTGAAGACACAAATGTCCTGAAGAACAGTGGGCGGTGGTGGCGCATGCCTGTAATCCCAGCACTTGGGAGGCAGAGGCAGGCAGATTTCTGAGTTCGAGACCAGCCTGGTCTACAGAGTGAGTTCCAGGATAGCCAGGGCTATACAGAGAAGCCGTGTGTGTGTGTGTGTGTGTGTGTGTGTGTGTGTGTGTGTGTGTGAGGCGGGAGGGGGGGGGACGACGACAAAAAACAAATCCCAAAAAACAAAAACCTGTTAGGACAAATTTCAGACAAATACATATATTTCAAACAGAAATGCATGTAATAAACAATTCTAAACAATTCTTATGCCCATCGCCTAGATTATACAGCAACATTTTACTTGACGCCTCTCGTAGCTCAGCTTTGATTTGACTTCTGGTTGTGTTGTCTGTCCTTTACTTCCTGTTAGAGAAGAGATTTCTCAGTTGCCATTTTGAGTAGGTTCCACTGGGCTAATGAGAAGACCATGTGCTACGTTGAATCAAGTCAACTGTGGACAAGCTTTTCAAGTTATGTTTTTATTTACACATACATATGTGTGCCTGCATGAGTTTATATGTGCCACATGCATGCAGGACCTGGAGTCACATCCAGGTAATTGTGAGCTGGCTGTTGTGAGTCCTGGGAAGTGAACCAGGCCCTCTGGAAAAGCAGCAAGTGCTCTAAACCACAGAATCACCCCCACAGTAGTGTGAATATAAGTAACACTATTTAGTGGGCTGGTGGTGGTGCACCCCTTTAATCACAGCACTTGGGAGGCAGAGGCAGGTGGATTTCCTCTACAGAACAAATTCTAAGACAGCTAAGGCTACCCAGAGGAACCCTATCTCAAAAAGGAAAATAAAAACAAAGCGGACTTGTTGAGCTGGGCACTATGTGCATGCCTGTGATCCCAATGCTTGCGTTGAACTGCATAATGAATTCAAGGCCTGTATGGCTTATACGCACCTGCTTTTCAGAAAAAGCTTTTAGCCATTTGATTTGTATTCCTTTCTAATTTGAAATGTCTGCATTTGCATCTAATAGAAAATTTCATTTTATTCACAAATAAGATGAGGGTTCTCTGACTTGGAAAATACCTGTACCCCAGCATTTGGGAGGCAGAGTAGTTACTTCTTTGAACCAGCAGTTACAGACCAGTCAAGGATATACAGAAACCCTGTCTCAAAAGAGAAAACAAAGCCGGGCATGGTGGCGCATGCCTGTAATCCCAGCACTTGGGAGGCAGAGGCAGGCAGATTTCTGAGTTCGAGGCCAGCCTGGTCTACAGAGTGAGTTCCAGGACAGCCAGGGCTACATAGAGAAACCCTGTCTCGAAAAAAACAAAAAAAAAAAAAAAAAGAGAGAGAGAGAAAACAAAAGCCAGGCGTGGTGGCGCATGCCTGTAATCCCAGCACTTGGGAGGCAGAGGCAGGTGGATTTCTGAGTTCGAGGCCAGCCTGGTCTACAGAGCGAGTTCCAGGACAGCCAGGACTACACAGAGAAACCCTGTCTTGAAAAACCAAAAAAAAAAAAAAAAAAAAAAGAGGGAAAACAAACAGGGCTGGAGAGATGGCTCAGTGGTTAAGAGCACTGACTGCTCTTCCAGAGGTCCTGAATTCAAATCCCAGCAACCTCATGGTGGCTCACACCCATCCGTAATGATATCTGACACCCTCTTCTGGGGTGTCTGAAGATAGCTACAGTGTACTTACATAAAAAAAAATCTTAAAAAAAAAAAAAAAAAAGAGCCCTGACTGCTCTCTTCCAGAGGTCCTGAGTTCAAGTCCCAGCAACCACATGATGGTTCACACCCATCTGTAATTGTAATGAGGTCTGGTGCCCTCATTATAATAAATATTAAATAAACCTTAAAAAAAGAAGAAGAAGAAGCCGGGCGTGGTGGCGCATGCCTGTAATCCCAGCACTTGGGAGGCAGAGGCAGGTGGATTTCTGAGTTCGAGGCCAGCCTGGTCTACAGAGTGAGTTCCAGGATAGCCAGGACCACACAAAGAAACCCTGTCTCGAAAAACCAAAAAAAAAAAAAAAGAAAGAAAAAGAAAAAATAGTTTAATTCGCTTGAGTTTTCCATGGATCTCCTTGATTTGATTCCATATGTCTGAAGCTTTTCTGTTGACAAGGTTGCTCCTAGCATACATGGTGAATTGAGTACAGTCTGTAACAAGGGTTCTAGCAGTCATTGAGTCTGTATGGTTACCCTCGGCATCAGCAGTATTGGGAGGAAGAAGGCCAGCGTGACTGGCCCTGCCCGCCAGTTTCCATGGATGCAGTGGTGGTGGTGGAGGTGACAGCTCCACATCACACACTGCAGAGCAAGATGACAGGATGCCAGAGCAGCACGGCCAATGACACGAGAGGCTCTGTCTGTTTGCTCAGAGACTTGCAATCGTTTTCTGGCTTTCTTCATGCTTCTGGGGACTGAACTCAGGGCTTTTGCCATTGAGCGGCATCCCAAACCCTGGATTTCCTTCTTCAGATAGGGAAGGCTACTCAGCATTTTCCTTGAAAACCAACGGCAGCCAGGAATGGTGGAGCATGTGAGTTTAATCCTAGCACTCACGGTACAGAGGCTGATTGATCTCTGTGAAATAGAGGCCAACCTGGTCTACAGGTGAGTTCTGGGACAACAGAGTCATATGGTGAGACCCTGCTGCCTCAAAAAGACAAAAACAAAAAGACCAGGCATGGGCTGGAGAAGAGGCTCAGCGGTTAGGAGCCCTGACTGCTCTTCTGAAGGTCCTGGTTCAAATCCCAGCAACCACATGGTGGCTCATGACCATGTGTAATGAGATCGTATGCCCTCTTCTGGTGTGTCTGAAGACAGCTACAGTGTACTTACATATAATAAATAAATAAATCTTAAAAAAGCTGGATGTGGTGGCGCACGCCTGTAATCCCAGCACTTGGGAGGCAGAGGCAGGCGGATTTCTGAGTTCGAGGACAGCCTGGTCTACAGAGTGAGTTCCAGGACAGCCAGGGGTACACAGAGAAACCCTGTCTCGAAAAACCAAAACAAACAAACAAACAAAAAAAAAACAAAAATAAACAGAAGCGGAGGCCTCACAGGAAAAAAAATATTCTCAGAAGAAACAAAACCCACAGCACAAGAATAAACACTGTAAAAACAACTATGGAAGACTACACACAAGCTTACTTTAGCTCAGGGTTCTGATTCAAGGTCAAGGGTCACAAATGGCAGTAGCCTCCTTGCTGGCAAAAGATCAAAAGGGTTCAGATCGGAACATACATGTGTCCAGGTGACTCTCCTGTTCTCTCTCCCTGTTAGAAAGCCGCCGGGACTCAGCCATCCACCCACTTACCGCGTGTTTACCAAGCCCTCCTCGGCTCTGAAGGTTGGACCCCTAGTGGCTGGGCATCCCTTTGACACCGGCACTTAGCACTTAGGACAGCTAGGCTGTGGGTTCAAAGTGAAGAAGTTCCAATGTTTTTGAAGTTCCAGACTACAAAAAAAAGAATCAATAATAATATAAAATCATACGTTTAAACACCAGAGTCAGGTAATTTTCTCTGCCCTCTATTAGTACTTAGCAATAGGGATTAAATTTCAATACAAAGTTTTAGAGCACAAATTACGCAACATTTAAATAGCTGGATTCATTCTCATTTGGTCTGGAGTATTTGTTTTGAGACAGTGCCTCATTCTATGGTTCTGACTAGCTTAGAACTCATTATGTAAGGGCTGGAGAGATGGCTCAGCAGTTAAGAGCACTGACTGCTCTTCCAAAGGTCCTGAGTTCAAATCCCAGCATCCACATGGTGCCTCACAGCCATCCGTAAAGAGATCTGACTCCCTCTTCTGGAGTATCTGAAGACAGCGACAGTGTACTTACATATAATAAATAAATAAATCTTAAAAAAAAAACAAAAAACAAAAAACTGCAGCCAGGCGTGGTGGCGCACGCCTGTAATCCCAGCACTTGGGAGGCAGAGGCAGGTGGATTTCTGAGTTTGAGGCCAGCCTGGTCTACAGAGTGAGCTCCAGGACAGCCAGGGCTACACAGAGAAACCCTGTCTTGAAAAACCAAAAAAAAAGGGCTGGAGAGATGGCTCAGTGGTTAAGAGCACCGACTGTTCTTCCGAAGGTCCTGAGTTCAAATCCCAGAAACCACATGGTGGCTCACAGCCATCCGTAATGAAATCTGATGTCCTCTTCTGGTGTGTCTGAAAATAGCTACAGTGTACTTACATATAATAAATAAATAAATATTTAAAAAAAAGAAAAACCAAAAAACAAAAACAAAACCTGCCTATGTAGGCCTGGCTCGCCTCATATTTGTGGTGATCCACTTGTCTTGGCCTCGTCTGTGTGTATAATCCACCGAGCTTGTTCTGTTGAGATCGGGTCTCCCATCATAACTCAGGCTGGACTGCTAGTGCTCTTTTGACCACAGCCTCTTTTTTTTTTTTTTTTTTTTTTTTTTGGTTTTGGTTTTTCGAGACAGGGTTTCTCTGTGTAGCCCTGGCTGTTCTGGACCTCACTGTGTATACCAGGCTGGCCTCGAACTCAGAAATCTGCCTGCCTCTGCCTCCCAAGTGCTGGGATTAAAGGCATGTGCCACCACTGCCCGGCACCTCTTCATTTTTTTTAAACTTAAATTTACAAAATAAATCAAAATTAAAAAAACATATACACACACAAGATCTAAAAACTGAAGTCACAATGCTAGGAAGAAGGGGTTTTGCCATTACAAAGAGGAAATTACTAATTCAGGCCAACATCCTGAGCATGTCAAAACCATCAGGTGAAAGGTGGTTTTTTATCCCTCAGACCACATGCTCCACAAAAAGAATAAATGGGAACCTCTCCAAGCCAGACATGGACTCACTGGTAATCCCAGCATTTGGGACGCTGCAAGCTGTATCACTAAGTGAGTCCCAAGCCACTCAGGTTCCAAGGCTGATGTAGGAAGTGAGAGCCTGCCCCAGACTGGTCTTGGTCTCTGTCCCTCCCTCCTGGTTCCTCTCCCCCCCTCCCCCTACACACACACATTTTCAGTGAGTGATTTACCAAACACCCCTTTAACCTCACATTTGAGTCTGGGTCAGCTTGTGATTTTGTGACTCAGGATGTGAGAAAAAAATTCAGGGGCTGCGTCCCACGTTACGGCAGTTAACGTTCTGTGAGTGGAACCTGGTGGTTGGAGGTCCTCAGGGGAGGGGCTGGGGCCATAGCACACTGGTAGGACATTCACCCAGGGTGTTTGGGTTTTATGTAACAAAGTCTCTTTTAGCTCAAGCAGGTGTGAAACTCATTGTATAGCCGAAGTTAGCCTTAAACTGATACATTTTGTCTCTACTTCCTAAATTGGTGAAAAATTGGCCTTTACTACCTTGTCTGGCTTGAGGCTTTGTATTGCTCTCCTCAGGAAGTTATTTTGTTTCTGATTAGTTTTTAGATTGTATCAAGTACGAGACAAAGCATCCCTGGTTGTTATAGGTATAGAGCAGACATTGTTAAATGTTTTGCAAGCCGGGCTGTGGTGGCGCAGCCTGTAATCCCAGCACAGAGGAACACAGAGGAACCCTGTCTCAAAACAAAGTTTCGCTTTTTGAGACTGGGTTTCTCTGTGTAGCTCTGGGTATCCTGGAACTCGCTTTATAGGCTTAGCTGGCCTGCCTCCACCTCAGTGCTGGGATTAAAGGCATGCACTACCACCCAGCTCTTTTTTAATTAAAAAACTTATTTCCCTGCATGCATGTGGCTTAAAAAAAAAAAAGAGCTGGAAAACAGCTCAGTGGTTGTCTTTGCTCTTGCAGAGGACCCAAGTTGTGTTTCCTTTTTTTTTTGTTTTTTTGTTTTTGTTTTTTCTGGAACTCACTCTAGACCAGGCTGGCCTCCAACTCAGAAATCTACCTGCCTCTGCCTCCCAAGTGTTGGGATCAAAGGTGTGGGCCACCACCACCAGGCTTCCAAGTTGTGTTTCCAAACAAACCTGTCAGGTGGCTCACAACCAACTCCAGCTCCAAAGGGACCCAACTTTGGTCTCTTCTGGCCTCCATGGGCATCTGCATTCACAGACACACGTGCACTCACACACATAATGAAAAAGAAAGCAGGCAAGACTTTAAGCGGGAAATAAGTTCTAGATTGCTTTCTATTGCCATGAACACCATGCCTGGGGAAGAAAGGGTCCATTTCAGAATTACACTTTACTGCCTGTCCCACAGGGAGGAAAGCTAAGGAACTCAATGCAGGAGCTTCAAGCAGAAATCATCAACACCGCTTGTTTGTTCCCATGCCTGGCTCATCTGTCCTGGGCGGAATACCTATTTCAGTAGGGCTGTTACCACCCGCACTGGGTAGAGCCTCCCACATCAATCGGCAATTATGAAAATGCCCCAGACCAATCTGATGAAGGGGCAATTCCTCTATTGAGAATTCCTTTCCTAGGTCTATTTAGGTTTGTGAAAATCTGGCAAAAAAATGAAATCCAAAAACAAAAAAACAAATCTGAAAATCTGACAAAAACTGACATTCTAGTAACGTGATTCTGGAGTTGAAGGGGATGTTTTAACATTCTAACCCCAGGTAGATGTAAACTACATCTAATTTTTAAAACATTTTAAGAACAATGTACATGAAATACTGGGGCTGGCAAGATGACTCAGTGGGTAAAGTGTCACCAACCTGAAGTCCTGAGGTTAGCCTAGCATCCCCATCCCCACAGAATACAAACCAGCATTTTAGGAGCTAGATGGCTCAGCAATTAGGAACACTTGTAAAGGCTGAGCTCCATTCTCAATGCGCAACCAAGTGGCCCACAGCCACCTCACTAGGGCAAGGTCTGAAGCCTCCAGTTCCCAAGCAACACACTCGCACCAATACAGCCAAGAATAGCTTCTGAATTTTGAGTGTTGTGCCCGTGTATCCATGCTTGTGTCCCAGGTTCAGTAAGAGACCAAGAGGGCATTGGATGCCCTGGGTCTTAATTACTAGCAAGCAGCCTTGTGGTTCTGGAAAAGCACTGTGCTATCTTTTTTTTTTTCTATGTAGCCCTGGCTGTCCTGGTACTCACTCTGTAGACCAGGCTGGCCTCGAACTCAGAAATCTGCCTGCCTCTGCCTCCTAAGTGCTGGGATTACAGGCGTGTACCACCAATGCCCGCCCAGCACTGTGCTATTAAGCAAAAAATCCATCTGAAGCCCAAACTGAAGCTTAACTTTATTGGCCAGATGCCTACTTGGGCCTTCCATCTTCACATAGGTTTCAGGAATTCAGGTTTGTTACCCAGTCTACTCAAACTTCTGATCCTCCTCCTGCCACTGTTGGGGAATCAAATCGGAGATTAAAAAGATGGCTTACCTGGTAAAGATACATTAATCCTGATGTCCTGTGGCAGTTCCCACAAACACTTAAAACTTACAGGAATCCCTATATTTGTCTACTCAAGTGTCCGCAGTTCCTTATCTTCCCCACAGCCCCCCAAGGATACAGTGGCAGTTAAGACCCCTTGGGTTAGAGAAGAGGAAAACCTTAGAGTGCTGCTATAGCCATAGCCAAGTAACCTAACCAGTTGCTTACAGACCTATATCAACATTCCAACACAAACAAGGACAAATAGTTCTTATTTAGTTTTTATTCATAATCATAAACTTAACTTTGCAATCCAGCTAGACTTGAAGGGGAATGAGGAAAATATGGAACCCAAAGAACTTCAGTGAGAGCAGAGATTACAGGGTATTGCGAGCAGATGGGGTGGGGGCGCTCTCCTGAGCTACAGAAGGAATGGTTTGATGGGTAAAATGCCCGCAAGTCAAAAGAAATTAGAGTTGTCCACAGTCGGAAATGGTGATCTTCTTGCTGGTCTTGCCATTCCTGGACCCAAAACGCTCCATGGCCTCCACAATGTTCATGCCTTCTTTCACCTTTCCAAAGACCACATGCTTGCCGTCCAGCCTGCAGAGGAATGACCACTACTGTCAGCAACTAGAGGCAGATCAAACGCTAGAGATAAAAACAGCTACCAAATAGTCCAACATATGCAATCAAGCACTGGCTCAACTTCCACTATCTTAAGAGATGGAACAAATGGAACACTGAAGGGGCTGGAGAGTTAGTTGGCTCAGTGGCACCGACTGTTCTTCCAAATGTCATGAGTTCAAATCCCAGCACCCACATGGTGGCTCACAACCATCTGTAAAGAGATTGATGCCCTCTTCTGGCACATGAAGACAGCTACAGTGTATTTAGATATAATAATAAATCTTTAAAAAAAAAGAACATTGAAGCAAGAAATGAGTGTCCCTCAGCAGGGCTTTGTCCGCATTCAACAGACCCCATCCGCTGGTTTCTTACCACTCAGTCTTGGCAGTGCATATAAAAAACTGGGAACCGTTTGTGTTTGGTCCAGCATTTGCCATGGACAAGATGCCAGGACCTGTATGCTTCAGGATGAAGTTCTCATCCTCAAATTTCTCTCCGTAAATGGATTTGCCGCCAGTGCCATTATGGCGTGTGAAGTCACCACCCTGTAAAAATCAGATAGTAATGTCACTTTGATAATCTAACTGAAAAGGTACAGCTTTTATGCCATTTCTAATTTAGTTGTTTACACAAAAGGCACAGTATACCCAGCATTGTTCTCCAATTTGTTCACCTACCTTGTTTCAAATCTCATTAGCCCAGGGGATCAAAGCTCTGGCTAGGCTGGTTGACAGCCATGTGCCCCCACACCCAACATTTTATAGGAGCTCTAGGGCTCAGGCTCTCAGTTTTGAGACCCTAATGAAGCAGGCACTTCATAAGACACACACCCAATCCAACGTAGAGATCTTAGTTGGTGTTAGCACATCTGTAATCCCAACACTAAGGACAGGAAGAGGCAAGCAGATAAGAGTTGAAGGCCAGCCTGCATGACCTAATACTGCCTCAGAACGACACCACCTGTGCTGGGGCCTGTGGATGTAAAGGGGCAGTCACCAAGCTCAGAAGAACTGACATCGACTGCTACATGTATACACAGAAGAAAAAAAACAGGCAACTGGAAATAATGGTGTAATATTAGCGCAAGTAAAGTACACTGAAACATTCTGGCTCAAAAGAAACTAAGAATTTCAATTTCATACCTGGCACATGAATCCTGGAATGATTCTGTGAAAGGAGGAACCCTTATAGCCAAATCCTTTCTCTCCAGTGCTCAGAGCACGAAAGTTTTCTGTTAAAAACAAACAAACAAAAAAAAAAAGTATACACTTTCTCCTTATAATAAAGTTTTACCAATGAAACTTGTTAAAAAAATGTAGAAAATGGAACCCACCTGCTGTCTTTGGAACTTTGTCTGCAAACAGCTGTAAAAAAAAAAAAAAAATCAACAGCTAATTAATATATAGGTGAATAGTCTCATGCTTAATGCCCTTAGCTTTAAGGATTTGTGAAATTTCATTCTCAGAACACTACTTTGGTAATAACATTCAATTACTAGTAAGAATCAGACCTACAGGGTTGAGGAACATGAGAATCAAAAACTATGAAAAACATCTGGAACTAGTTATTACTTAAAATAGTGACAGACTCCTTAAGCACGACTCAAGAGCTTTTCATATATCACACCTACTTCTGAATATACTAGAGGCTCCTCAAAAGTATACCATGGCCCCTAACTTCATGGTGAAACCTAAAGTCAAAATTTCTTAAAGCACTGTCACACAATGCATGATTAGGTAAATAACCTGTCAGTCTGTGGCAATGAAAATGCTAACACCTTCAACCTGTCTGCACAGCTTAAGCATCAGGCGAGTGGTCTCCATCTAGGTCCCTTACCTAACTGTAGAGGATTTGAACACCTCCTCAACGTTTACAAGCCCTTTCATAGCTAGCTGGAAACCACAACTCATCAGTTGCAGCATCTACATTTCTCTTGGAGAAATTTACGGTTTAGTAGTTAAATATGTGACTATTTTGGGACTTTTTTTTCCCAAGTATGACTTCAAAGCCTTTCTTGGCAGCTCCACCTCTATTCTCACCTATGGTCTTGTCTCATTCCCATTACGCTCTGGCTAACCTGATACTAACCTCCTAACCAGCACTAAGCTTTGGCCAAGTTTCCACAAGAGTCCTTGTCAATTATCAGCTCTGACTAGATGCAGGCTGGCTGAGGACTAATTAGAACCTAGTGCTCTCTTGAGGTTCCTACCTACTATGTACCCAGCACAGTGGTGGATGGCAATGGGGGATCTAGATTGGGAGTTAAGAGCATCAAAACTCACCATACCTTTTGGAGTAACAGTTTAACAGAACAGACACTAAGTAACATTATAGTTCGCTATGGCCTAAGGGCCAGTACTGAGGTTAACAAGAATATTTAATTTTGTAAAAGGAACACCAATTGCTTAGGGTACTCTAATTACTAACTGATCTTTAAGCAGCCACTTAACACCTCCAGAACTAATTAAGTGGCGATCCACCTTGGTCAATGCAAAACTGCAGCGTGGCCGGTCATAACACGCCTGTCTCACAGAGGGAGGGGTTCCAGGGCGCCTCCCCCGCTGCGCCATCACTGCGACAGGAGGCGGTCCTTGGGCACCAGCAAAAGCCAGGCCTTTTTCGTTTCCGCTCGGGGGGTGGGGTGGGGGACGCGGAGGAGTATTTTGGGCCTCCCTAACCGAATGTTGCTGCTTCAAACCAAATGGCCAAAAGGCTCAAATCTGCTACCAAGTCATATTCTATATTCCTCGTAGGAACCATTAGATTTAGCCGGGCTAACGGGCACGCACCGGCTCCGCAAGCCTTCGTCCTTGAGACCTTAGGCAGAGCTCCTGCCCAGATCCGACTAAAAGGCAGCGGCGGCTCGGGGGGAAGGAGGTTGGGAAGAGCCGGCGGGGCTGCAGCGCCGCAGCTGGGCAGGGCGGGGCCCAACGGCTCGGCGACGGGAGAGGCGCGGAGCACGTGCGCCCGGCCTCGCAGGGCCCCACAGGGCGCAGCCACGTGCGCCTGCGGGTAGGCCGAGACGGGCGGGGGCCGCCCCCTCCCCCCAACGGCCGCGCCCCGCCCGGCTTTGTCCGCCGCCCGCCCAGCCTCCCCGCGCCTCGCCGGCCTCCCAAAATGGCCCCTCGTCAGGAAATGGCGCCGCCGCCCGCGCTCGCTCCTCCGGAGGGTCGGCCGGTGTCCGAGGGAGCCTCCCCTCCACCGATCCCGGGACCCCACCCTGGAGCACCACTGCCCAACCGACCTCGAAGGAGACGCGGCCCAAGGGCTCGTCGTCGGCCATGATGTCGAAGAACACGGTGGGGTTAACCATGGCTGCAGCAAGCGGCGGAAAGCAACAGTGGCGTCTGCAAAGCGGCACGAGCCTCGCCGCTGCTTCTTTTATAACCGGTTCGGGCCCCGCCCACTACCAAGTCGCGCGCCTGGACCTGGATCAATCACAACTGCTTCCCAGAAGGAGTGACGGGGCGACAGGCCTATGGGCGCACGCGGGCGCGGGTGGGGCGGGGAGCGAGGCGCGCGTGCGCTGTAGCGCGCGGAGGCAGGTTCCCGCCCGCGGGCTCCTACTAGATGGTTGCGGCGCGGTCGGTGGGGGAAAGAGTCCGAGGGCCGTTAGGGAGGGTGGCTACGCTATCTGGCTGTCCTTAGAAAGGCACCGGGCCTCCGGCCTTCCCCAGTGGTACTGCGTATCTTCCCATTGCACAGAGGGAGTAACTGAGGCAAACGTGGACCTCAAGGTCGAGCGGCCCTTCAAGGTCGGGCGGGGTCCTGCGGCGCGGCCCTTGCTGCGGAAACTCGGACAGGCAACCCTGGGCCGAGATCCAGGACCCACACCGGCATTGTGCAATGGCAATCGCTTCCCGATAGGTCCCTCTGAGCGCCTCCGTTTTCTTAATCTCTGGGGAATGGGCACAAGCAGCCCCCTCATTTTAAAGATTATGAAATACTTTTTAAATGCCCTACTTTCCAAATATATCTTGTATTTTTTCCAGGAGGAAGCTGTTTAAACACGATCCTGGTCAGAGTCTTACCTGTAATTTTTTTCTTCTCCCCGCCCCCCCAACCCTCTAAGGTCTTCTCATTTCATCATGAGGCCTAAGGTGTACTCTCAAAACAAATGCTTCCCAGCCAGCATGGTGGCACAGGCCTGTAAATCCCTCCTCTAGGTAGACTGAACCAGGAGGATAGTGGGCTCCAGACAGCCTGGGCTATAAGCGTGAGGCCCTGCCTCCAAAACAAAGCCTGAGTCTGGGAAAGTCAGTGCTGTGGAGGCTCCTTCACCGCAGCGGCTGTGGGAGTTGCTCCAAGCTGTAAGGCCTGAGACACAGAACCTCAGGAATGTGGGTCTGGCCGTGCCTTATTTGGATGAATCAGACCAAAAGCACCATTGGTTTGAACTACAAAGAGTCTTGACTTGCCAAAATCGTGTACCAGTGCAGCTTTTATGCACACAGCATCCTGTAAACCTGCTTTTCTCAAAATGTCTCTGCCGATCAAGTGCTTGCAGTACAGGCCTAAGGACCTGCGTTCGGATCCCCAGCACCTCTGTAAGCCAGGCCATTGGGAGGAGTCTGTAGGCCCGGGCCTGGAGGCAGTGGAGACTGATGGGTTAAACCGTCTAGCAAGACTGAGCCAGTGTAAAGGATGAGGTAGAGACAGATGGGGAGGAGGTTCCTTGGTTAAGAACACTTGCCTTCATTTTTGATTAACTGGTTGTTTTGGTTATAGTTGTGTTTTAGGAGTTCTTTACATATTCTGGTTTAATTTCTTATCAGACACATAATTTGCTGATCTAGTCCCCGATCCCTCCACTGAGCCAGCAGGATGGCTTAGCAGGCAAAAGTGCTTGCAATACCAGTGTCTGGAACTAGGGAGAAGGCCGGATGAAGCGGCTCACTCTAAAGAACGGGAATGAGAGATAGGGACCGCCACTGAGAGACCTCAGAGGAGACGAGACCTGGGTTCGACCTCTGGCACCCACCTGGTAAGAGAGGACAGACTCCCACAAGTTGTCCTCTGACTGCCACATGCACACACACACTAAATAAATGTTTAAAAAAATCCAACTATGGAGCTAGAGAGATGGCTCAGTAGTTAAGAGCACTGACTGCTCTTCCGAAGTTTCCGAGTTCAAATCCCAGCAACCACATGTTGACTCACAACCATCTGTAATGCTCTTTTCTGGTGTGTCTGAAGACAACTACAGTGGACTTACATATAATAATAAATAATCTTTAAAAAACAAACAAAAACACTGACTGCTCTTCCAGAGGTCATGAGTTCAAATCCCAGCAACCACATGGTAGCTCACAACCATCTGTAATGAATTTTTTTGTTGTTGTTGTTGTTTTTGTTTTTTGTTTTTTTTTTTTTTTTCGAGACAGGGTTTCTCTGTATAGTCCTATCTGTCCTGGAGCTCACTCTGTAGACCAGGCTGGCCTCGAACTCAGAAATCCGCCTGCCTCTGCCTCCCAAGTGCTGGGATTAAAGGTGTGCGCCACCACCGCCCGGCCTGTAATGAAATCTGATGCCCTCTTCTGGTGCATCTGAAGACAGTTACAGTGTACTTATATATCTTTTAAAACAAAATCCAACTTGCTGGACTGGTAAGATGGCTCAGCAGTTAAGAGCACTGACTGCTCTTCCAGAGTCATGAGTTCAAATCTCAGCAACCACTTGGTGGCTCACAACCACCCATAATGAGAAACAAAAACAAAAACCTATGGACCAGAGTGAGCAGGGCCCAGAGCAAGAGGGAGAAGGAAAGGGGGAAGAAATCCAACTTGCAAAAAAGGTTTTCTTTAAGCTGTAGCTGTGCATGTGCCCACATTCACACACATACACACAAGTAAATGTAAATATGTAAGTAAATAAATGTGAATGCACACAAATGTTCCTCCCACACAAATACATCTGTGTGCTAGGATTGCAGCTAGGAGCCACTATACCCAGTTTATATAATGCTGGGACTAGAACCCAGGACTCCAGGCATGCTAGGCAAACAGTGTACTTACCGAATGACATCCCCTGGGCCCCAAAACAAGGCACATGTATTGAGACCCTGGATCACAGAAGATACCCCCATAACAGGCTCCCAACAATTCAGAAGGGTTCTGATCTTTCTATGTCTTGAGCAATACTCATTATTCTCTCTTGAAAGCTTATGGAGGGCTGGAGAGATGGCTCAGTTGTTTAGTACTTGCTTAGCCTTGAAAGGGAGGAGCTTGAGCCACACCCACCTGGGCACACCTGCCAGGCAGAGGAATGAGTACTACTGGGACCTGGCCAACTTGCCTAACCCCGCACAGGCTCATGGAAGCCTGTAACAGGGGATTTGCGCCTTTCCCGAGGGCCTAGGCACTAGGGTTTATGTGTTATGAGAGCGAGGGGACCTGGGAGAACTGCCCTGGGGTTCCCCCAGGGGCTACACTGCGGAGGGGAGAAGGGCAAGCCAGAGCAGTTAGCCTTAAATAACTGAAAGCTGGATCCCACAGCCTGGTCCAGAGGTCTGTCCCGGCAGACTGGATGGACTTGACCCCATGCGCGAACAGGCTGCCAGATGAAACGGCACACAGTTCTCCAGACAAAGCGACCTTGAAGTCTGCAGTCGCTACTTGTGGGCTGGAGGAGGACAGGGTCTTGCTATATAGTGGCTGGATTAGATCTCGGCATGTAGCCCAGGTTGGCCTTCAGATCCTGGTAATCCTCCTTCTGAACCTCCTGGGCTTACAGGTAAGTGCTGCCCCCTCTTCCCAGGAGATCTTAGCCTCTTCCTAGTGGACGACAGCTAGCCCACACCGCACCACGGCTTGTTCTCAGGGAGTCCCTGCAACGAATGCTTTCCAGGTGGAGCCGCCTCACTCCCAGCCTCAGGAGTGGGTGACTCTGGCATGTGACAGGAGGGACTTCCTTCAAGAACGCGGGCCCTTCCTGGAGCATTTGCATAAATACCCGGAAAGAGATGCTTTGGAGACATACTGCACTCACAAGGCCTTGGGTCTGGTGGCAGCCCCAGGCAGCCCCACGGCACAAGTCTTGGCTCAGTCCTTGGCCTCCAGCAGCTAGTCGTTTTGTTGTGCTCTTTGTTTGTTTGTTTGTTTGTTTGTTTTCATCTTCTTATTTCACCAGGACAGACTATAGCGGTCTCCCTGTTCACACATCTTGAGAATTTTCAGGACAGTGACAGCCAAGCACCTTCCAGGACACGGCTCTTCCAAGGGCAGGTTGCCTCTGGCTGTGTGGCTTGCAATGCTGCTTGGGCCCCTAGGGGGCAGCACTCAAGCACAGCGCTCTTTACTGACTGTTTTTTGGGATTCTTTTTTTTTTGGGGGGGGGGGGTCAAGACAGCGTTTCTCTGTGTAGTCCTGGCTGTCCTGGAACTCACTCTGTAGACCAGGTTGCCCTCAAACTCAAAAATCCTCCTGCCTCTGCCTCCCGAGTGCTGGGATTGTTCTTTGAGGTAGCGGCCCCTCTGTCTGAGGCTTGCATCCTCTAGATTCGGCCCATTTATCCACATACTCAACTGTCTCCAGAAGAAATGTCGAGGAAGACCTGGGGCCTCAGTTCCCCCAGAGAGCACAGCTGTGCTGACCATGGCTAAAAGTTATGTTGCCACCAAACAAGGGTTGACAGGAGCAAATTGCATACCAACTGACCTGGGATGGTCAGAACTAAAATACACATATCCTTTTTCTTTTCTTTCCTTTTCCCTCTTTTTCCCAAGACAGGGTTTCCCTGTGTATCCCTGGCCATCCTGGAACTCACTCTGTAGACAAAGCCAGCCTGCCTCTGTCTCCCAAGGGCTCGCATGGATCAAAGGCATGGATCACAGCATCCAGCCAAATGTCCCTTTTCAAAGTGAGGTTTCTCTGCCTGCTACAATCAATGGAACCATCTCTAGCTAAATGGATGAATGGATTTATTGGAAAGCTTGCTAACAACTCATGATGCGTTGGAAAAACAGGAGGCACAAGCGTAGAGAACAAACAAAGGCTAGAGGCCTCACACCCAGGGCACAACCAGATCTGCCATCCTAATACACCGTCTGAGGATGCAGCCTCCAGCCTTGGACACGCCTACAGCGTCCGAGTCCAGCCCATGTGCTGGCTAGTGGCACAAGAACGCTGAACCCCAGTCCTCAACACTGGCTTTTCTAGTTTGCTTTCTGTTACTGTGATAAAATACTGTGACCAAAGAACAACTTAGGGGAGGAAAGGGCTTATTTAATCTTACACTACCAGGTCTATTGTCTTAGGGTTTTACTGCTGTAAACAGACACCATGACCAAAGCAACTCTTTTGTTTTTGTTTTTTTAAAAGATTTCTCTCTCTCTCTCTCTCTCTCTCTCTCTCTCTCTCTCTCTCTCTCTCACACACACACACACACACACACACACACACACACTGGAACTATACAGATAGTTGTGAGCAATTATGTGGTTGCTGGGAATTGAACTCAGGTCCTCTGCACACTCCAGCCCTGCTTGCTCTGGCCCAGAGATTTATTTATTGTTATGTGTAAGTACACTGTAGCTGTCTTCAGACATCAGAAGAGGGCATCATCAGCTGGGGGGTGGTGGTGCACACCTTTGATCCCAGCACTTGGGAGGCAGAGGCAGGTGGATTTCTAAGTTCAAGACCAGCCTGGTCTACAAAGTGAGTTCCGGGACAGCCAGGGCTACATAGAGAAGCCCTGTCTTGAAAAAACAAACAAACAACAACAACAAAAACAAAAAACAAAAAAGAGAGAGAGAGAGAAAAGAGCTCATTATGGATGGTTGTGAGCCACCATGTGGTTGCTGGGATTTGAACTCAGGACCTTTGGAAGAGCAGTCAGTGCTCTTAGCCGCTGAGTCATCTCATCAGCCCCCAAGGCAACTCTTATAAGGACAATAATTAGGGCTGGTTTACAGGTTTAGAGGTTCAGTTCATTATCATCAACGCGGGAGCATGGCAGCATCCAAGCAGGCATGGTATAGGAGGAGCTGAGAGATCTACACCTTCATCTGAAGGCTTCTAGGAGAAGACTGGCTTCCAGACACCTAGGATGAGGATCTTAAAGCCCACCCCCACAGTGACATGCTTCCTTCAACAAGGCCACACCTCCTATTAGTGCCACTCCCTGGGCCAAGCATATTCAAACCACCACATTCATGATTGAGGAAAGTCAGGACAGGGGCTTGAGCAGGAATCACTGGGGAATACTGCTTACTGGCCCATGGTCAAATAGCCTTCTTTTTTTTTTTTTTTTGGTTTTTCGAGACAGGGTTTCTTTCTTTCTTTTTTTTTTTTTTTTGGTTTTTCGAGACAGGGTTTCTCTGTGTAGTCCTGGCTGTCCTGGAACTCACTCTGTAGACCAGGCTGGCCTCGAACTCAGAAATCCACCTGCCGCTGCCCCCCAAGTGCTGGGATTACAGGTGTGCGCCACCACGCCCAGCTTGTCAAATAGCCTTCTTCTGTAGCCCAAGACCCCTTGCCCAGAGATGGCACAGCCCACAGTGGGCAGGGCCCTCCCACATCAGCTTTAAGAGAATTTCTTGTAGATGTAGTCACCGGGTTAGTTTGATCTGGGCAGTCCCCCCAACTGAGACTCCCTGCTGAGGCTGACAAATCCCTAATCCTAGTGCAACAGACTAGTAAACACTTCCTCCTCTGAACTTGGATTCACGTCTGTGAGCATCCTAGGCTGACCAGCAGGTCAACCAATCAGGAAGATGGTGACCTCAGAATTCAGTCTAGCAGGATCTCCCAGGCTGAAACCTTGTTCCCTCTGCGTTATTGGGGAGGGAAGCCAGGGCTTTCTGCATTAAGCAAGTGACCTGACACTTAGCTGCACAGCTGCACAAAACACCCCTAAGGGTGTTCAATCACACTCTAGACCAGCCTCCAGACAGACAAAGGGGGAGACCATAAGGAATTTTATTGTTATTTTTCCTCTAGATGGTTTCTCTGTATAGCCCTGGCTATCCTGGAACTCACTCTGTAGACCAGGCTGGCCTCAAACTAAGAAATCTGCCTGCCTCTGCCTCCCAAGTGCTGGGATTAAGGGCATGCAGCACCACTGCCCCGTTCATAAGGAATTTTTAAAGAAATTATTGTAGGTTGAAAAAGACTAAATGTCAGATTTGTATCTGACAATCAGATGTAAACCATGGGCCTTGATTGGATTGCGGGCTGGGATAGGGAATTATATTGCACAAAGCAGTGCTTCTGAGAGCTGCTGGTAATTTCCTCTGGCAAAAGGGCTCTGCGACTACATGAGAAACCCCCCCTCCTTTTTTAAAGGTATTGTGTGTACTATGATTTGTGTGTCTGATGTGTGGGGTGTAAGTGCTACACACGTGGACCACACATGTAGAGGTCAGAGGACAACATGGTAGAATTGGTTCTCTCCTTTCACTGTGGCTTCTGGGGTTAAACTCAGGTGTCAGGCTTGGGGGCAAGCACTCTGGCCCACGAGAGCACTTTTCTTCTCTAGGGTGCTTTCTAAAGTATCTAAAGACATCTGCAACCAACTCTCCTAGGTTGGTAACAGGTAAAGTACAAACATGCAAATACACGGAAAGAGACCTGAGCTGCACAGTCCTGGGGAGAACAGTGGCTGGCGCCAGTCTTGGTTATATAGGCGCTCGGACTTTTTTTTTTTTTTTTTAGTTTTGTAAAAGTGGTGCCTTTTTAAAATAGTGCGGTTGGGCATGGTGACACCACAGCCTTTAATCTCAGCACTCAGCAATCAAGAGGCAAAACCAGACCAGTCTCCAAGTTTACCACCAGCACAGTCTTTATAGCAAGTTCCAGGTCAGCTAGGACAACATAGTGAGACCCTGACCTATAAAAAAGAAAACGAAAAGAAAGAAAGAGAAAGAGAAAAAAGAGCCAGGCGGTGGTGTCACATGCCTTTAATCCCAGCACTTGGGAGGCAGAGGCAGGCGGATTTTTGACTTCCAGGCCAGCCTGGTCTACAGAGTGAGTTCCAGGACAGCCGGGGCTACACAGAGAAACCCTGTCTCGACACGCCCTCCCCCCTCCCCCCAAAAAAAGAGGAAAAAAGGTGGGTGTGGGGGCAGATAATGACATTTAGCTGGTTATCTGTGATCAGGGCTAGGAAAGGCCCTTCACAGAGTGAGTCTAGGCTGCAGAAGGCCACATCTGTTCTAGAGCTAGAATCCTCTCCCAGGACCGTGGATCAGAGGAAGCCAGAGGAGGCTTGAATCTGAGAAAGCGTGAGAGCTCTGGAGAGCTCGGTGTGGACAGAACCATCCCTGGCATCAGAAGGCGCAGCTGTGAGGCCCTTTGTGTGGGGTGGCTGAGGACTGGGCTCAGGCTCTGCAGGCACAACTGCCCAGAAAGAAGCACCCGGCTGAGACTGAGCAGGAGGCCACAGTCAACCTTCCTCTCCCCTCCCCCTCCAACCCTCTCAGCCCCCACCCCCACCCAGTCGTGCCTGAGGACCTGGCAGATCTTGGAATGCTATTTTGAGTTCTTCCTTTCCTAAGCTGGTTCAAATTGTTCCCTAAAAAGTTCTGGCTAATGCACAATGAAAACCTTCAGCAAGGGAATGCCCAGCCAGGGTAGAGGGGGGGTGTGGGGGGGGGAGGGAGGGACTCAGAGGTGGGGCGTGGAGGGGGAGGGAGGGACTCATCCTCTTGTCCCTCACTCCTGTAGTCCTTTAGTCCCAGCACTTGCGTGTGCACTTGGAAGGCAGAGGCAGGAGGATCTCTGTGAGTTCAAGGTCAGCCTTGTCTACAGAGTGAGTTCCAGGACTGCCAAAGTTACACAGAGAGAACCTGTCTCAAAAAACAAAACAAGCAAAGTCAGTTAACAAAGAGATGAAAACCCTAAGAGTCACTTACATAAAGTTCAAAGCTGGACAACAACATTAGGGGTCCTGGGCATCTCTGTGGTCTGGGCCAGCAGGCACACCAAAGGGGACCCATCAAACCTCAACAGCCTCTCACTTCTGTGTATTCTTTGTAATAGTTAAAGCTAACGCAGACCACAGGGCAAGTGACCTTTGAGACAAAAGGTAAGTTGGCAGCAGGGGTGAGGTGGGGGGGGGGGAGGAGGGACAGAAAATGGCTCTAACAGACATGGCGCTGAGGCCTTGACGTGTTTGTATTTTTTTTCTTTTTTGTTTGTTTGTTTGTTTTTGTTTTTTCGAGACAGGGTTTCTCTGTGTTGCCCTGGCTGTCCTGGAACTCACTCTGTAGACCAGGCTGGCCTCGAACTCAGAAATCCACCTGTCTCTGCCTCCCAAGTGCTGGGATTCATGCACCACCACTGCCCGGCAACATTATTCTTACTGTTATCTTAGTTCCATGAGATTGATATGAACATTTTTTCTCCCTTCTTCCTTTCTCCCTCTCCCCTCTCTCCTGCCTGCCTGTGGTGCTGGAGCGCCTGAGACAACGGAGCTGCACACCTAGCCCCTCCCTTTCCCCTTGTTTTACTAGTCAGTTTAGCTAAAGGCTTATTAAATTTGCTAGCAAAGGAAAATTTGCTTTCTTAAGATTTTATTTCCTGGCCGGCCGTGGTGGCGCATGCCTGTAATCCCAGCACTTGGGAGGCAGAGGCAGGAGGATTTCTGAGTTCGAGGCCAGCCTGGTCTACAGAGTGAGTTCCAGGACAGCCAGGACTACACAGAGAAACCCTGTCTCGAAAAAAACCAAAAAAAAAAAAAATTATTTCTATGTGCATGTGTGCAGGCACATGTGTGCAGTGTCTGCAAAAGGCAGGAGGTGGCATGGGAGCCCTTAGGAACCCTAAGGTGGTTGTAGGGGTGGCGGCACATGCTTTAAATCCCAGCATTCAGGAGGCAGAGGCAGGCAGATCTCTGAATTTGAGGCTAGCCTGATCTACAGAGCAAATTCCAGGACAGCCAGGGCTACACAGAGAAACCTTGTCTCAGAAAAAAACAAAACAAAACCAAGTGAGCCACTTAACGTGGGTGCTGGGAACTGAATTCAGGACCTTCGCAAGAGCTGTAGGCACACTGAGCTCCGTGGCTTCCTTACCCAGCCCCCGCCCCACTCTCTCTACCCTAATCTCCCCTCCTTCCTGAGCTCTTTGGGCCTAGCTTAGCTTCTGTCTAGTCCCTTTAAATATGAAGCTAGTACACACTTGAGAGCTCCACTTACTGAGACAGCCCTAAGAATTCCACCTTGTAAAAGTAGGCTCTTGGGCTGGAGAGATGGCTCAGATGTTAAGAGCACTGACTGTTCTTCTGGAGGTCCTGAATTCAAATCCCAGCAACCACATGGTGGCTCACGACCATCTGTAATGGGATCCAATGCCCTCTTCTGGTGTGTCTGAAGAGAGCCACAGTATACTTACATATAACAAATAAGTAAATCTTTTTTTTTTTTAAAGTAGGCTCTTGGCTGGTTTGAGGGTTGGGGGTGCATGGCTTGAATCCAAGCATTCAGGAGGTGGTTGATCTCTGAGTTCCAGGACAGCCAGATTTAGTGAGATCCTGTCTCATAACAAGGCTACCCGCTCCCTCCTTGCTCTGGTTGAGTATGTTGTGTTTCCATTTGCCCTGTTTTTTTTTTTTTTTTTTTTTTTTAAACCTATCAGTTGCTAAAAGTCGGGCGTACCACACACTGTACAAGGAATTCCAGCACCCAGGCAAGGCCAAGTGACACCAGTCTCTGCTACATGGGAAGCCCATCCTGTCAAAACCAGACGTGATTTCCAAATTTGTTTCCTTCCTGCATGCATGTCTGGGACTCTACTGCAAAGTCTGACTGCCTGAGACATGCTATGTATCCTGGGGCATGTTGCATTGAGAACATGTATTCTGTACCGCAGGTCTAGCCAACTTTATTAAAGTTATGCAATATCTGGCACATACATAAGATTATAGTGACAAAGCAAGCTCTGTGAGGTGGCAAGCCCTGAAGCCGCCAGCCCTCTCTGGGTCTCCACGGGGAGGGAGCCCACGCCCCTGCTTTGTTGAGAGGAATGAATGTGTAAGTCCTGCGCGGCTCATTAGCCATGACGGACTGGACTGAGTCCTACCACCTTTGCTGACAGTCACGGCCCTGCGCAGGGACTCTGGTTGCTACTCCTCAACCACGTGTCTATCTCCTGAGGTCAGACTTTCTGGATGGCTGTTGTCAGGTCCCAAAAATATTCAGACCCAATGGCTATGGTGCTGCAGGTCTCTAGGCGTTCCTCCAACCCTGCCCCCACCCTAACCGTCTCCAGCTCTTCCTCCCCTTCCCCTGTGGAGGCTGTAGCCAGCACTGCCGTGGCGCCCTTACATTCCTATGGCCCTGGCCCTCTGCAGTTTTCACTTCTGTCCCCTCCCCCACTCCCAGCAAGAGGACAGAAAATCTGGAAACAGGCTCCTTAGGGTAATGAGAGAGCCACCAGTGTGTTCTCAAATGTCAGCCGGCTACTGAGCCTCTGCAGGCGGCTCCTTCCTCTTCCCCGCAGCACTGGAGGCGGCTGCAGGGAGTGCTCTGGCAGCCAGCCGAGGATTCCCCTCACCCCTCCCTGGTTCTCACCTTTCCAGTTGCACAGGAAATGCTGTCTAGGCAGCACCCTGGCCAAGAGGGGCCTAGAACACAGGCCCACACCCTACTGTTGCAGAGGCCCCTGGCCGAGCTGCAGTCACTTGACAGATAGCTGGCTCCCTGCCCTAGGGCACACCCAGGGAAGGTGACATGGTGGCAAATGTCTCCAGGGCAAGCCTGAGACACTTTACAAAATAGCTCTGCAGCTGAAGCCAACTTGGAAAATTCCAGGGTAAAGGAAATTTACCACAGCTCAGGGATAGCCTGAGCTTGGATGAAAACATCTAGATTTTTCTTTGGGGTGCTAAGAACAGGAAGGCCACAGCCCCTTAGCACAAAGGAAGGACTCAGCCAAGCCCACCAAGAGGGAGTCCTTTAATAGATTGCACAGACAGGAGACACAACAGGCCAGCACCCTGCTTGCAGGCCCAGGCGCTTTGCCAGCAGATGCAATGGCCTCCCACCTGGGTGTGGGCCGCAGGGTGGAGATGAGGTGGTTTAAAAAACACAGCTGTACTAAGTTCACTTTCACAGAAAAGAGAAACTTGGGGGAGCAGCTCACTGGAGAATTCACAGAGCCGAGTCTGAAAGCCCACCCTGGAGGAGCTGGACCTCCCGAGCTGTCTGCTCAGTATGGCAGACCCCACAGAAGGCGCAGCCAGTGCAGAGGAACATGCTGACTTAAACAGCCGCCGTCCCTCCCGTCCCAGCTGTCCCATTTCTATACTATGTACATTGTTGTGCTTTATTGCTCCCGCCCCAGCCTCGGCCTGAAGCTCAGGGTGGAGGGAGGAGCCCCTGAACCGGATTCAGCTGGGTGGGAGCGCCAGGCCCCCAAAGGCCGGAGCTCTGTAAGGTTCCGAGGCTGCCAGGCTCAGGCCACTGGAGCTTCAGACCAAGGGTCCAGAGCCAGCCTCACCGGCCAGCTCTTCTGAGGAGGAGCGGACACAGCGGGGTCAGGGCTGGGCAGGAGCAGGCTGGGCAGGAGCAGGCAGGGGGGTGTGGGGGCAGGTGCAAGCCCATGAGTCTGGGGCAGAGGGGGCATATGGGGCTGGCGGGGCCTGCGGCACCTCACAGGAACCATTCTGTAGCAGTGAGCTTGATGGAGGGAGGTGTGAGGACCACTGGCCTGGGGCCCCTCGGAGCACAGGGCTGCCTCCAGTTCATCAGGGGCTGGCAGTAGCAGGCCCCAGCTCGGGGGTGTGCATTGGGAGACTCAGGGAGAACCGGCAGGCATCCTGTGGGGCTGGGTGAGAAGGGAAGGCTGTGGTGATATCTTTGAGAGTGTCTTCGCCAGGCCAGGGGTTAACACAGGATCAGTTGTTCTCGAAGAGTGAGAGCAGATCATCACTGCTGTTGGTGGGGAGGTCAGGTGGACCCAGGTAGGAGAGCAGTTCATCAGGATTGGTCAGCTCTGGGAGCAGCTGAAGACAAAGCGGAACACATTAGCAGCCGTGGTCTCAGGCCCTTCACCATCAGGGGCCATGCTGTCCTGGCCTGAGGCTCAGTGCGAATGCTAAACTGCCCTTCCCCTGCCAAATGCCGGGTGCCTGGGTGAAGCCCCGGCTTGCGAGGCTGCCTGTATCTCCCCATGGAAGGCTGCTACAGGACAATAGGTTGAGACATGGTTCCCAGGAGCCAGGGAGTACAACTGAAGGTGGCACTGGAGATGCATGGACTGAGAAAGGATCTCCAGTGTAATTCCCGGGGCCCAGGTAGGATTCCATGCCTCTGGGGCTTTTGCTCTGGCCTGCCCCCACCTTCCTCATGTGGAATTTCAGAGGGTTCCTATTGTGGTCCAAGGACAGTGAACACACACTCATGCTTCTCACAAACTGCCTGTGCTACCAAGATGCAGAACTCAATACATGCCCAGGTCACACAGGCTCCTAGGACAGTGCTGTGAGCATCACACACCCAGGCCTCAAAGCCTCTAAGGGCAGGTCACTCATTAACCACACATAGGTACTGGTACCCTAGAGCTGTTCCAGTTATAACCTGTGTGAACAGCTGCCCCTGGGTCACATTCCCTCCTGCAGGTCACTGTCATCCCTTCTAGTAAGCAAGCCTGGGTAGACCCAGGGCTTGACAGCTCCCACCCACTCGGGACGGGTTACTTACATCCAGAGCTGGTTCTGAGGCCTCCCCTGCCCCAGTCACACTGGGAGGCGCCATCATGCCCGTGGCAGGATTGAAAGCCAGCTCGCTGGTGGGCCCTGTGTTTGATTGGCCCAGAGGCTGCCGGGATGCAGGGGGAGGGTTTGGGTGGTGTAGCTGGGTGCCAGGGGTGGGCCCGAGGCTGGGAGTGTGCAGTCCTGGTGGGCCAGGGTTATGGGCTGGGTCCAGGTGGCCTGCTGGTGCCATCTGAGGGCGGAGAAAGAACTTGTGAGGATAGTTCCAGGACGCCCTGGAGACTCCCACCCACGGTCTTTGTACACAGCACTAACCTGGCCTGAGAGGCAAGGAGCAGACTTGTCTGGAGTCAGAAGGCTGCTGGGAATGTCAGACTGGTAGGAGATCTGGGGTGGCCCCTGGGTGAACTCAGAAAGGTTTGGGGTGGTGGGTGTAGCAGATGGGAAGGAGTCTGAGAAGGTTCCAGGCCCCAGGAAGTTGGAACCTACAAGAGGAAAGTCAGCTAGGTGGCCGTGCCGGGTGGGAAGGTGGCTAGGGCGGAGGGAGCGGGCACACGCCTCCCCATCACTGCAAGGGGGCCGGACCCAGGGCAGGGGTAGAGCGGAGACCCTGTGATGGAAAGGGACCCACTACAAATGCAAGTATCTCAGCGAAAAGCCTTACTCCAAACCAGAGGGGAAGGTGGACGCCTCACTGCCCTCTCCCTGGAGTCATGGTCCACCATGCCAGAGATGGGCCTGGAGGGCAGGCAGGCATCCTCAGATGGTACTTGTACCCATGGCTGTGACACTGCCACAGGCAAGGAGGCTGATCTGGAGAGGACGCACCATTTGCCCAGGGTCACCTGAGGTTCAAGCCTGGGTGTGCCATACTCACCCTGGCTGGGGTAGTCGCTGGGGGCAGGGGCCGAAGGGGGCTGCAATGGGGCAAAGGGGGCAGCGCCAGGGCCCAGGGCTGCGATCATCTCCATCACACTGGGCATGAGCACATGGGCGGGGCTCACGGTGCGGCACCGCTTCAGCACTGGCCCGTCGGGCTCCTCCTTGATGTGTAGGTCGGGCTTCACAGGCACTGGCTTCCAGCTGCACGTGGGGTCGATGGTGATCTCCTCATAGTCTGAGCTAAGCAGGGACAGATGGTCACTCGCCACCCGCCCAGCACCTGCCGCCATACTCAGCTGTCACCAAGTTTCCAACCAGGCCTTCCGCTCACATTCCTCTACCCAGAAACCTCTAGGGCACGTATCCGAGGTGCAGCAGGCACTGGCCGGGAGTGGGAAGAGGCTCGCAAGACCACACTTACTCCAGTCCGCCCTCTGGTGGCCACAAATGCAGGGGTAGCAGGAAGAAACTTACTTGTGAATGTAAATCAGGATGCCTAGCATATACTGATCCACCTCCAGGCCCTCCAGCAATGCCGTCTTGCTGTAGAAAGCAAAGGAGACGGTTTAGGGAGTCTAGCCCAGCTGGCTATGTGAGGTGGCTCTGTAAGGGCCAGTGTGTGCAGTCACTGTCCGTGGCACATACCAGGTGGCCCTATGCGAGGAGACCCCAGATAAACCACTATGGTAGGCCAGTGTGAGGGACGCTGTGCAAGGCCCCTGAGTCGGGCTGCTCTGGTCTGTTGGGGAGCCCTTCTAGATGCTATTCTGCTTCAGCCTCTGAGGAAGCGGCAGCTCTCCCCTCATTATAAACAGGACTGACTTACTTGCACACAGGGCACCTCCAGGTGCCCCGCTCACAGTTGAGCTGTAAGTATGACTCCAGGTCAAAGCACTGTGGAGAGATAGGGAGAGAGGTCATTTTCACCACCTCAGTGGACAGGGCTGTTATGACAGTCTTCAGCAAAGTATGATTTCTTTAGGTATGTATTTGAAGTATCTACTGCAGCATTTTCTTTAATAGATCCAGTTTGGGATGCCCCAAGCAGCCTTCTCCAGCACTGTGATGCCCTAGAACCGAAGCAAGAATCACAGGAACCTCTCTTTGCCCAGAACAGGATGGGGTGTCACATGCCTTTAATTCCAGTGTTCGGAAGGCAAGCCAGGTAGACCTCTGTGTTTGAGGCCAGCCTGGTCTACATAAAGAGCTTTCCAGGACAGCTGGAGCTACATGTCACCAACAAACATGTACATATGTAGGAAAAATTATTATGTTTCAAAGGAACACAACTAATCTCAGGGAGGCAAGCAAGGGGGCCAGGCCCCTGTGGTAGGCCTGTCTTTTCGGTCTGCCAGCTGAGATACTGGGGTCCCACCCAACAAAGAGGATGAGGCCGAGAACACTGTTTTTCCAACACTTGAGTAAGGTACTCTCTGCCTGCCATCTCAGTGGGACCTTAGGCAAGATGACTAGGAATTCAGGCTCATCCCAACTACAGAGCCAACCTGGGACATCTGAGCGCTCTCTCTCTCTCTCTCTCTCTCTCTCTCTCTCTCTCTCTCTCTCTCAAGTTTTATTTATTTATTATATGTAAGTAGACTGTAGCTATCTTCAGATACACCAGAAGAGGGCATCAGATCTCATTACAGATGGCTGTGAGCCACCATGTGGTTGCTGGGATTTGAACTCAGGACCTCCAGAAGAGCAGTCAGTGCTCTTAACTGCTGAGCCATCTCTCCAGCCCCTGAGCTCCTATCTCGAGGGGAAAAAAAAAAAAAAAAAAAAAAAAACCCGAGACAGATTGTCACAATGTATCCCAGACTGGCTTTCCACTTAAGATCCTACTGCCTCAGATCCTGAGATCTGGGATTACAGGTGTAGATCACCATACGAGGCTCAAATATTTCTGTAAACACAGAAGCTTTTACAGGTTGCCGTTGTGGATACCAGCATGCATCTCAGGGAAATGCTGGAAAGAGAAGCCTTCCCTCGGACCCTGTGTTCTTAATCTATTTTATTTTATTTGGTTTTTTTCGAGATAGGGTTTCTCTGTGTAGCCCTGGCTGTCCTGGAACCCACTCTGTAGACGAGGCTGGCCTTGAACTTGAACTCAGAAATCTGCCTG
The DNA here is from genome assembly GCA_964023405.1 of Apodemus agrarius. Lineage (NCBI taxonomy): Eukaryota > Metazoa > Chordata > Mammalia > Rodentia > Muridae > Apodemus > Apodemus agrarius. The sequence continues at coordinate 78,599,544 of OZ030016.1, read as the reverse complement.
CCTCTGCCTCCCAAGTGCTGGGATTACAGGCGTGCGCCACCACCGCCCGGCTCCGTTTACATTTTAAAATGACACCCCCTTCCTAGTTACCACTCCACAGCGGCCCCCCCAACTTTTTTTTTTTTTTTTTTTTGGTTTTTTGAGACAGGGTTTCTCTGTGTAGTCCTGGCTGTCCTGGACTCTGTAGACCAGGCTGGCCTCGAACTCAGAAATCAGAAATCCGCCTGCCTCTGCCTCCCAAGTTCTGGGATTAAAGGCGAGCGCCACCACCGCCCCGGCCCATATGTTCTTTCTTCTTAATATTACTAAGCAGTTTTCTCAGTCTCCATCTCGATTCCAGTCAATACTGAGGCAACTTTCTGGTTTCTCCACAAGCTCAAAATATCTTAAGGGCAACAAATTGAAATTTTGAAAATTGAAACAAATGTCTACAGGGACCATGCACCTGTATGTGGCGACAGTCGTGACCACGGGCTGGGAGCTGGATCCTGCGGAAGGTGATGGGGCACTTCAGGGACACCTTGATAGCCGTCTGCTCCACCCCATCCTCTCCATTGGGCCCAGGGGTGCCAGGGATGGTGCCGCTACTGAAGTTCCGCTTTACTGACATCGACAGGGGAAAGGACTTGAGTAAAGGCCCCCACACCGTGGGCTAAGCAGGGACCCAGAGACTGCTCAGTCAAAGGGTCCCGGGAGCAGCCTGGAGCTAACCAGTAACCCTGGGGACGGAGCAGCAGTCTGAGAGGAAATGGCCTCTGGGCCACGGGCAGGCGGCTGAGGAGGCGAGAACACTCACTCTTGGTGATGCAGTGCTCAGCTGGCAAGAGGCGCTTCTTGAGGAGGCCCTGCAGCACAGAGCGGACGGACGGACGGTGCACCAGCTGCAGCACGAAGAGGTGGGACTGCAACAGAGGGAGGGATGTTACTTGGGTGGGGCGGATCCGGCTCAGAGGACGAGTCTAGAAGTTAATTCAAGGGGTGCAGGCACCGAGGGAAGAGCTTAGTGTGGAAGGAAGCCAAGGCAGCCACCGTCCCGGCAGCTAGGCCTCCTGAGTGCTGACACAGGCAGGGCTTTTCTATCTCCTTATCATGCTGTCTCAGCCCTCTGCAGGGCACTCTGGTGTTGTTCAAACACTGTCTAGATTTCTGTCAAAACACAATCACCTCAAGTCCCTGGAACCCCGACAGGATGTGGCTTCTGAGCCACCCCATATGCATGCCGCTTCAGTCAGCCAGGCTCCAGGGCCTGCAGCTCAGGTCTTCTAGGTCCCTGCCCCCGGGAGCCCGTGAGGCCCGGAGCAGTGCAGGCGGGACATCGTTCATGAGCTTCCTGTGCAGCTTGGCTTCTTTGACGTAATTAACAGGAACATTAAATCTTTTTAATGTAACAGAGTGTATTTAACTGGTTCCCTTTTCTTTTTTTTTTTTTCTTTTGGTTTTTCTTTTTTCTTTTTTTGGTTTTTGAGACAGGGTTTCTCTGTGTAGTCCTGGCTGTCCTGGAACTCACTCTGTGACCAGGCTGGCCTCAAACTCAAAAATCCGCCTGCCTCTGCCTCCTAAGTGCTGGGATTAAAGGCGTGTGCCACCACCACCCGGCTTCCCTTTTCTTAAAGGGCAAGGACAGGGTAAAATAGAAAAGCAACATCTTGTTTCTCAAGGATGAAGACCCTCACCCACAAGCTCCCAAACCCCACAGGAGAGACGATAAGCCGGGTGTGTCAGCTGGCCCCCAGCCCACACCCTGCCAGACCCTGCCCATAGCCCACAGACTACCCACACAGCAGCAGGCGGTGACAGTGATCTGGATGGTGTTGCGACCTGGCTGGCACACGTGCTTCAGGTAGAGGGGCTTGTGAGAGGTCTTGTTGTCCCCACGCTCGATGCTCAGGGGTGTGGCATTGACGCTGACCTGCACCGAGGCTGGCCAGTTGGTGTTCATCTGCCGGTCCTCATGGTGGTAGCACTTGAACTGCAGCTCCAGGTCAGGCCTAGTAGGGAAGATGATGAGAGCCCACACTGCAGCCAGGGCCCAGGGCCAGATGCTAGTGTGACTCACCTCAGCATCAGGGTCTTGTAGACGGAGTCTCGGAGCTGGAAGACGTGGTTGCTCACGGCCAGGTTATGCTGCAGGCGGAAGGGCTCCAGGACCACCCCATCTCGAACTGGGAAGGTCAGGCGCAACTCATCACAAGGGACACTTCCTGAGGGCAGAGGTATGCTGGCCATGAGTTTGGTACCTTGCCAAGGGATCTTGCCCCTCAACAACACTTCTGCATCTAGAGTCCCAAATCCTAACTCAACCCTGCCCAGAAACTCCGGAGAGGATGAGACACCCCTCCAAATGCAGCTCCCATTAGTGTTTCTTCTTAGAACTTGGGCCCACAGTCTGCATGTTTTTTCCTGCTTGGTTATCAAGCACAGACTGAATCATATTCGGGACACAGTCACAGGACATGGTTCCAACCAAGAAAACACATTTAGACTGGACTTTCTCCACAGAAGTCTCCCTGAAAGGTTCATAGCAGGGCTGAGCTGCTGAGGGTTCATTCTGGGTTCACAGATCTTTTTTTTTTTTTTTTTTTTGGTTTTTTTTTTGAGACAGGGTTTCTCTGTGTAGTCCTGGCTGTCCTGGAACTCACTCTGTAGACCAGGCTGGTCTTGAACTCAGAAATCCACCTGCCTCTGCCTCCCAAGTGCTGGGACTACAGGTGTGCGCCACCACGCCTGGCTTCACAGATAGATCTTAACAGGGCCAGCATGCGAAAGGCTGTAGAGGATCTGATCTAACCCTTCTTCTTTTTTTCTTTTTTTTTTTTTTTTTTTTTTTAAAGATTTATTTATTTATTATATGTAAGTACACCGTAGCTGTCTTCAGACACCAGAAGAGGGCATCAGATCTCTTTATAGATGGTTGTGAGCCACCATGTGGGTCCTGGGATTTGAACTCATGACCTTTGGAAGAGCAGTCAGTGCTCTTAACCGCTGAGCCATCTCTCCAGCCCTCTTCTTTTTTTCTTTTAAAGCTTTATTTAATTCATGTATGTGAGCACACTGTCACTGTCTTGAGACACCCCAGAAGAAGGCATCAGATCCCATTACAGATGGTTGTGAGCCACCATGTGGTTGCTGGGAACTAAACTCAGCACCTCTGGTAGAGCAGTCAGTGTTCTTAATCACTGAGCCCTCTCTCTAGCCCCATCCCCCAGCCCCTTTCTTTTTTCTTTTCTTTTCTTTTTTTTCTTTTTTTGAGACAGGGTTTCTCTGTGTGGTCCTGGCTGTCCTGGAACTCACTCTGTAAACCAGGCTGGCCTCGAACTGAGAAATCCACCTGCCTCTGCCTCCCAAGTGCTGGGATTACAGGTGTGCACCACCAGTCAGGCGGGTGTTGTCCTTAAAATAAACACTCACCAGAGGGGGATGGGTGCAAGGAACTGAGGCCTGGCTTGAGGTCAGGCAGGAAAGGAGACTTGACTTCCTGGCTTGGGGACATGTAGGGAACATTGCTGCTAGGCGTCATGGGTGGTGTGGGATTCCCCGGCAGTGGGGAGCTGGGGTACCCAGGGATGGAGCGGGAAGGCTGTGGAGGTTGAGCACAAACAGTCAAAGCAGAACGGCAAGGCGGGAGAGTGGTCTGACCACGGAGCACCCGAGCACAAGGGGGCAGGAGTGCCTCGACTCCCTCCTGCCTGGGTGCCCTCTTTCCATGTGCCCACCCTGTGACCCTCCCAGCCCGTCCACCCCTGCCAAGCCCCGTACCCCACTCAAGCCAGGCTGGCTGTAGCTGATGCTGCCCCCGTTGAAGCTGGCGCCCTGCCCGTTGAACTGCTCTGTGGGCTGTGGGAGAGAAAACTGAGTGTGCTTGGGGCTCTAGCCTGCCCTGCGCTGAGCCCCTAGGCCCCATCCTAGACCCTGTACCACAGAGAGATGCTGATCTTTTAGACAGAGGTCAGGATGCAGAGTAGAGGAGGGAGGGAGTGAAATGCACAGCTTCACACAGGTGTCAGAATGGCTTGGAAGCCCATCTGCTGTTCCCTACACTAATTATTCCCAGGTATGTATGTATGTATGTATGTATGTATGTATGTGAATGTGTGTATGTACCACAGAACCAGACCAGTCACCCTGAGAGCTGTTCTTGTACTGACTAGGATTCCCTGGCCAACCTGCCTAAAGGCCCACTGAGTCCTGTGGCACTCAGCGTAGCCCAGGCCCCTGGGAGCCAGTCCTACCTTATAATGCAGTCCTGTGGGGCCAGGGGCAGACAGGGACTGGGCCATGCCCTGCTGCAGGGGTAGTCTGTGTCCTGCGTAGGTGGGGGCAGGACCAGGGGGCTGCCCAGGCCCAGGAGCATACTGGGCCGTGCTGGCTGCATACTGGCCTCCTTGCAGATACTGCTGCCCAGGATACACCTGAGAAGGAACAGATGCCCAGGAAGAGAGAGGTATCAGGGGGAAGCAGTTCGCCATGTACATACACCTGTGTATGTGAGTGAGCATGCGTCATGTACGTAATCCTGCTGGGCACAGGCAGCCTTCTCACTCCAGATGCCACCCTTGTCATAACTTGGAGGGTGCTTGGGTAATTGAATCATCATCAAGGGCGGAGCCTGAGACAGCAAGATACTCACCTCTGAGTAGGCTCTCTTGACCCCCTGTCGAGGCAGTGGCTGCCCCTGGGGAGGCCCAGGGTACCCATGCTGAGGCAGTCGCTGTCCTGCATATAAGGGTGTCATGCCTGCTGCCCGGGTAGGAGTCATGGCCATAGAGGAAAGGCCAGAGGGGCCCATCATTCCTCCCATGCCCGAAGGGTTCATGCCAGGGGGTACACTGGGTCCTCGAGGCCCTCCATGCTGCAGAAACTGACTGTTAAAAGACTGCCCAGTCCCCATCTGAGAAGAGAAAAGAGAGGAATAGTCAGACCCCACTCAGCTGTCGCCACAGGCCGCTCTTCCATGAGATCCCAGCATAGTCCACACTTGTCCCCAGGACCTGCTGCCTTGTCCAATCCACCAAGCCCACCCGTAATTACCACCACATGGAAGGAGCTTGAGGGGGCTTTACCGCTCCATATTGGCTTAGCTCCTGGCTCTGTTTCTCTTGCAGGGCGGCCACAGTGGCGGTGGCCGTGGCCGTGGCCGTGGCTGCAGCAGCAGCCATGGCAGCTGCAGCTGCTGCTTGTGTGAAGTCAGTTGAGGGCCGTGCTGCATGTGTGGGGAGCCCCAGGCCTCCAGGGCCTCCTGCATACCTGTAGGTGATAGAGAACTGCCTTACCGTCTACAAAGTCTTGCTCTGGGACACACAGCACTCAGGGGAAGCCCATTCTTCCATTCTTAAGAGAATGTCCACTGTAGCTACTAGAGGCAGTGGGGTAGGAGCATGCACCATCCAACCCTTCTGCAGGACTGCCAGGCTGTAGCTTCAAGCCACTGGCGAGGTGAGGCGCCCTGCTTACCCAGCAGTGAAACTGGATCCCCCAGGGTAGCCCCCTCGGCCATACACGCCTTGCTGTACGTAGCCCTTGCTAGCACCGCCTTCAGCAAACGCCTGCTGTCCCAGGCACTGCGGGGAGGTCAAGGCAGAGCTGCCACCTGCCACACCGGGCATCATGGAACCACCAGGGGGGCTTCCTGCAGGGCCCATGGGGTTCCCCAAAACCTATAAGGAAGTGGGAGTCACCAGAGAGAACCAGCCAAACCACTGTCTTCAAGACACGCCCTAAAGTGCTAGATCTCAAGAGATGCCCAGCAATCTGGGGAGGACCTGGGTGGGAGGAGTGGCTGTCTACAGTTCTGGCTGGAGGGCTTGGTGGAGCCGGGGAAGACACCCCACGACAGTAGAGAAGAAAGGCGCCTAGTGACTTGAGACCCTCAGGAGGCCCCATCCTGTGCTTCTGCCAGTCCTCTCGGTCCCTGCTGCTCGGAGCCCTGAGATGGGAGAGGTACCACCAAGGCTCTGGACCCTGAGGGCTGGGGAGGACGGCCTGGCGCACACTCACCTGGCTCTGTGTTGCGTTGCCAACTCCCCACACAGTAGTGACCACGGACAGTGACCCAGCTGGCTGGGTGGCACTTTGTTGCCAAGGCACAGACTCATATGCAAATGAACCATCACTATAGAGAGAGCAGCTGGTTAAGGCAGGGTCAGAAGGCCCAGGGCTTGCTAGAGGCAGGCCACAGAAGCCCACACTCACCCGTGTGGTGCAGGGGGCAAGGCGGGTTTCATGGGGTTCATGGGGTTCATTGGTGATGGAGCAGCCTACAGGCCCAATGTGCTGGAACGTATCTGGGAGTCGCTGCTCCGGCTGCTAGACAGGAGGGAGAGGGCAGGAGCTTATGCTCATGGTGGCACGGACAAAGCCAGGGCAGGAGTGTCGGTAGATCCCGGGCCAGAATGCAGTACGAAGCAACCCTTAACAAGGACCTGTCATCTTAAGCCATTGAACCAACCCTGGAAAAGGGCTTTCTGATGTCACATACTTCCCACATACCCTTTCCCATATAAACCATATAAAGCCAGGAACCTTCGGCAGGCCCTGGAGGAGGTCAGAGGGGTAGCCAATAGGGGCAGCACCCACCCCGGGAGCCCAGAGACCTGAGGAGGAAGGAGCGGAGCTAAGTGTCCTTTGCGGTGGAGACTGGGAGAGTCAGGAAGCAGATGGGCAGCAGCAGTCCATCCACCAGCTTGGCCTCAGGGCGGCGGCACTGACGCAGCTGACACAGGACACAGGCACCAACCCAGCCCCTGGCTGGCAGCTCTTTCCTATCAAGAGGGTGGCAGAGGGGTTCAGGCCACAGGACCTTCAACTTGAGGGGAGCAGTGTGTGTGTGTGTGTGTGTGTGTGTGTGTGTGTGTGTGTGTGTTCATCTGAGACAAATACAGCCATAAGTATAGGGTCAAGTGGGCCTCTTGCCCCCCAGAGCCATCTGTGTCTCCTGTGAGTTCCGGACATGGCGGTGACACACCCCCACAAAGGGAGAGCATGCTAGAACACATCCACGCGATGGGCCAACTCGCCTTCATTCTTAGGAAACTGTAGCGGTGGCTGCTGGACAGGGAGGTGACAGGTATGACCAGTGGTTGGCACCAGAAGACTCCGCCCTTCTCAGTGCCTCATCTGCTCAGGTCCTGATGTGCCCTGGACCACATGCACACCCACCTCTGCTTGGTCTTTCCAGAGCGGCACACAAGCCATGTGTTGGGCACTTCTCAGGGGACCTTTGGGAAGGCCTGGGTGCTCCTGTCTGGGACCCTCTTTTGGTAGGGCTGTGTGATTGCCACGTGTGTCTTTTGAAACATGCTCAAATCTGATGATTTCCATCTTGCTACTCAGCACTCACAAGCCTCTTGTCTAGGGGAGCAAGGGGTAATGCAGTACCCACTCAGGGCTCGCACTGACCTGGAGGCTCTGCAGGGCAGGGCTACACACACAAAGCCCCAGAACAGCTTAAGAGAAAGAGAAAAGGGAACTGTGACTTGTCCCTGCCTGGGCAGCCTTAGGCTCCCAGAAGTCCTTCTCACACCCTGCACCAGGCTAACGGGGAAGAGAACTAATCAGGGGCACAGACACCTCATCCACAGGTGGCAGCTGAGGACAGAATGTGCCAGCTTGGCAGCAGAGGCTGGCATCTGTGTTGCTACTGCTGGATGCTGGTGAGAAGAACTCCTCCCAAGACCTGACAGGTGGGGTCTGGAACGACCATGTGGATGTCAGGAAATAGGGAACAGGAATCCAGACAAAAGCATGACTTAATGGAAGAGAGAAGAGAGGGGAAATAGTCACATCAATAATCCCAGAGACACCAAAGCAATTCAGTGAGGGAAGGACATCTCCAATGAGTGGTCCAGGAGCAACTAGAGTCTATCAGTAAACAAAGAACTTCAGACACAAAATACGATGTGGGCGGAGCATCTCTAGATATAGCTCAATGGCAGAGCACTTGTCTCATGTTTGCACATGTCATGTTCTGGGTTTGAGTCTCACTACTGCAATGACGACCAATTCACACCATATACCAAAATGAACTAGGTCCTAGGTTTAAGTGTAAAATACAAAACTGTAAAGTGTTTAGGAAAAGGTAAAAGAAACTTCACAGGATCCAGGCCGAGCAAAATGTTTTTAGATTTGATTCCGAATCTAAATTTGATCCATAAAATAAAATTAAAAAGTTTTCTGTGAAAGAGTTGCTAAAAGGATTATAAGATATGCTACAAGCTAGAAGAAATGCTTATACCTGTTCCAAAAAAGGTGGCATCTAAAATATAAAACAAATTATTATTATTGTTATTGTGACAGGATTTCTCTGTGTGGCCCTGTCTGCCCTAGAACTTGCACTGTAGACCAAGCTGGCCTCAAACTCACAAAGATTCACCTGACTCCCTAGTGCTGGGATTAAAGCTGTACGCCACAAATGCCCAGCTTCAATTTTTATTAAAACAAAATCCAAATAGAAAAATCAGCAAAACATATGAATAGACTTCCTCAAAGGAAACATAAATGGTAAAATAACCGAAAAGTGTTTAGCATCTGTCAGGAAAACAGTTTAAAGAAGAACAGCTAAGATAAAAAGTGACATCATAGCCGGGCGGTGGTGGCGCACGCCTTTCATCCCAGCACTTGGGAAGCAGAGGCAGGCGGATTTCTGAGTTCGAGGCCAGCCTGATCTACAGAGTGAGTTCCAGGACAGCCAGGGCTACACAGAGAAACCCTGTCTTGAGAAAAAAAAAAAAAAAGTGACATCATAAAACGTTGGCAAGGAGAAACTAGACCTCACATGTATTGCGCATGAGAATGAAAAATAAAAGGCTCCGGATGGCGGTGGCGCACACCTATAATCACAGCACTGGGAGGCAGAGGCAGGCGGATTTCTGAGTTCGAGGCCAGCCTAGTCTACAGAGTGAGTTCCAGGACAGCCAGGACTACACAGAGAAACCCTGTCTCAAAAAAAAAAAAAAAAAAAAAAAAAAAAAAAAAGAAAAGAAAAGAAAAGAAAAGAAAAGAAAAGAAAAGAAAAGATACCGCTGCTCTGGAAAAGTCTGGCCTTTGCTTATACCTGAGCTCTCAGCTCCCATAGTCCAGCCCAGCAACTCTACTCTGAGACATGTAGCTCAGACATGTCAACTTGTGTTTACAGACCAACCTACATATGAATGCTTTCACAGCCAAAGATTGGAAACCACCCAGGTGTCCTTCAATGAAAGAATAGTTACATCAGTGCAGGACACCCACAGCCCAGACGCCAGAGGGAACGGACACACTACTGCTAACACACTACCGCCTATTCTAGATGAATCTTTCTTCCAGAAATTTGTGTTGCGTGCAAAAAGCCAATTGCTGGTACTATATTGTCTGATTCCATCATCTGACAAAATTAGGAAAACTGTACATATGTTAACAGTGGCCAGGGATTGAATGAAGGGTGGGGGAGATGCCCTTTCCAGGTCTGTAACTTCAGCAGAAAGATGCATGTGAATTTAAATCCACAACAGAAAGGCTCCTCCTGACTGTAGCAATGTGCTGGTCCCAGGGTGATATTTTACTACAGTTTTGCAAAATGTTTCCATTTGGAGGAAACTGGGTAGAGATACAAGGAATCTTTCTGTGATATGATACTTCTTACAACTGGAGATAGCTACAGTTATCTCACAATAAAACATTTAGCCAAACCAGGGTATGGTGGCCCATGCCTATAACCCTAGCACATGAGGATCAGGAGTTCAAGGTCAGCTTTGACTAGATGAGGACTTGTAGACTAGCCTGGTGTAGTGGTGCCTACATGAAATCACAGGACTGGGAGACAAAGGCAAAGGGCCATGAGTTCAAGGCCTGCCTAGGTTACACAGTGAGACCCTTTTACAAAACAAAATTTAACTACATAATTACAAAACCACATCACCTGTAGCAAATACCCTTCCCTCAAAAAACCACTGGGCCTTTTGGGCTGGCCAGATTACTCTGCTGTCTCACAATGCCAGGAACCAGGTGTCCCAGGAAAGGCAGAGGGGCTGCCAGTCAGCTCTTGCCTCATTTCAAGTCACCCAAGGCAGCGACACTCCAGCAGTGAGACAGGCTGCTCGCCCCACCCAGGGTCATCAGGACAGGCTGGGAACTGAGTCTTGTATGTTTAACACACCTGACCACAGTTTGAGAGCCTCTAATCTAGGAAATGCACAGAGTTGGGGAGAAAAGAGCAGGGCAGGTGTGGGGTGGGGAGGCACCCACAGGGGCCTTCTATGTCACACGAGCCTGGGGAATTCCACCCACAATGCTCTCTGCTGTGGACAGAGACCACAGGCATTTCCAGTTCCCCTAAGCCTTTTCTTGCTGGGAGGACTTCCTGCTACACTCCTAAGTTCACACCTCAACATGTAGGGCTGCTGGGAAGGCTGCAAGCCCCCAGGCCTGCTACCCAGGGACCCCTGCTCCTGACTACAGACAGGCATTCTGTGAGTGCAGACCTACCTCCCACTTCCAGGGCAGAACTAGGGAGGCTGCCTGGCCTCTCAGTGAGTGTGCCAACGGCGGCTAAAAGCCAAGCCAGGTCCCCTAACAGAGCTGCTCTGACTTCAAGTCCATCTGAGGGTCAGGCCAGGTCTTCCCTTGGGCACTGAGCTCCAGGAAACTTTCTTTCCAGGTGTACCAGAGCAGCCACACCCCATTCTCCTGGCTCCATCCACTTCTACCTGTCTGAGCAGCTAAGATGGAGACCTAGTAATGGGCACCACTCTCAGCCAACATCCCTGCACCAGGCCAGCCCTTCTCAACAGCTCACAAAACAGGGCTCACTCCACTCCTCCAGAGTCCCAGGGTTAGGCTTCAACTTAAAGTGGATCAGGGCTGGAGAGATGGCTCAGTGGTTAAGAGCACTGACTGCTGAGGTCCTGAGTTCAAATCCCAGAAACCACATGGTGGCTCACAACCATTTATAATGAGATCTGACGCCCTCTTCTGGTGTGTCTGAAGACAGCTACAGTGTACTTAGCTACAGAATACTTACATATCACAATGAACAAATCTAAAAAGAGGAAGGAAGGAAGGAAGGAAGAAAGAAAGAAAGAAAGGAAGGAAGGAAGGAAGGAAGGAAGGAAGGAAGGAAGGAAGGAAGAAAAAGGGGGATCAGCTAGGTGGTGAAGGAAGGAAGGAAGGAAGGAAGGAAGGAAGAAAAAGGGGGATCAGCTAGGTGGTAGTGGCACACACCTTTAATCCCTGAACTGTACAGGCAGAGGCAGGCAGCTCTCTGTGAGTTCCAGGACAACCAGGGCTACACAGAGAAACCTTGTCTTCAAAAAAAGAAAGAAAAGGAAAAGAAACTGGGACCAAAAGGCTCCAGCAAAGTGACAGTCCTAGGAAAGGGTGAGGCAGTGTGAACCTGCAGTCTTAGGCACTCAGGAGCTTGGGGCAGGAAAATCATTCAAGCCTAGGAGTTGGAGGTAACAGTGAAATCACACGACAGGAGGGGGAGGATGAGGCTGTGACAGGTTTGAAGTGTGGCAGAGACAGTCCCTAGTGTCTAAGGAAGGGTAGTCAAGTGCCCAGAAGGCTAGAGGTCCTGCCTGCCCGCATGAGGCAACAGTACTTGCTACTTCCTAGCCTCAGTGAGCAGACAACTGTTCACGGAGGACTCCAGGAATGAGCGAGCATCTGCCAACAGCCCACCCGCACCTGACTTCAATGTACCATGTTTAAAATGGGAATGTGGAGGCCTCGCTAGGCTATATGGCCACCTTGAAGGCATGGGCCCTTACACATCAACCCTAGCAATCAGGATGTTCCCTAAACATGTTGGGCCTGTCTCTTACCTGCTGCTGATCCTCATTATACCTCCAGCCTGCTTCCACACCCTGGGAGCGCATCGAGGGCCTTGAGGTCAGTTCTGGTGAGTAAGGTTAAGCTTCCCTCCCTAGTTACCATTATCAAGTGTCAAGGGATGCCCTTGGTGCTGTCTTTGCAGGACTTGGTGGTGGGGAGTCTGTGTTCGGCCTACTCACAGAGATCAGGTCACATGTGCTATTTACGTCCCTACGAAAATTTCTGCGATAACACAAATGAGTTAAAGACATCACCAAAGACTGTCTCTAACTACTAACAGAAGGAACCCTAGAAGGATGAGGGCAGGACAGGGAAGGCAAGCGGGAAAGGTGACAGAGTAAGAGGCACTGGGGACTGGGAAAATGATATCTTCAGGGAATGGGATACTTTGGGGGGGGGGAAGAGAACTGGGCACCTAGGAGTGGTGTTAAGGGTACCAAAGGGAACAAAAAATTTAAGAAGAGTAGGGCACCCGCGTGCCTGAGCTTCAGTTTGGAAAACGGCGTTCCTGTCAAAGACCCGGCCAGGGACTGACTGACAGGTCAGCGTCCTCAGCCTAGGGGCTCCTCTTCGGGCCAGTAACGGCTCCCACTCCCCACCCCCGCCCCCAAATCACCCAGATGGTGAGCACGTAAGTGGGAACCCGAGGAGTGCTCCGTGAAGGTGAGCCTGCCCCGCTCCAGAGCTGGAACGACAGGCTGGGGTGAGGGCCCATCAGCCTCCTCGGCTCAGGAGGCCCCCGAAGGCCACTTGCACCCCTGGGCCAACCCCAACAAAGGCTCAGCGGAGAGGTGAGAGAGCCGGATAGCACAGCGCAGGGGACAGGTACCCGAAGGTGGGCGGTCGAGCCGGGCCAAGCCAAAACCGTCCGGCGCTCCGGGACCGGCCGCACCTGCCACCGCACCTGCCGCACCTGCGCGCCCCACCGCCCGCGCTCGCCTGCGGTGCCCCGCGCCTCCTAGCCGCTCACCTCTGCCCGGCCCGGCCCGGCCCGTCGCCGCGGCCCCCGGCCCGCGCCGCTCCATGCGCTCAGCCCGCCCTCGGCGCCGCCCGCCGCCCCCGGGCCGTCGCCGCCCGCGCCATCGCGCCGCCGCCGCTCGGAGGGCACAATGGAGCCGCCGCCGCGCTGCTCATGCATATGCATGACGCCGCGCCGCCGGCCCCGCCCCCCAGGCCAGAGCAGCGGAGCCCCGAGCAGTGCTCCAGAGGCTCGGGCCGGGGCGAGTGCGGGCCTGCATGGCCGGGATGAACCGGGGCTGGGCCCGGGCGGCGACTGGCTGCCGCGTAGGAAGTTCAGCGCGCCCGGCCTGCACCCTGCGTCCCCTCCGCACCTTTGCGACCGCGGCGTCGGAGGAGTCCTGCGCGCTTCCTGCTGCTGTTCGTCGGGGCGGGGCCGAGAGGGGGTGGGGCTATGTCGGGGGCGGGGCCACGGCAGGGCAGGCAGGGCCTGGGCCTGGACCTGGCCAAAGCCTGGTAGTCTAGTCAGTTCGTGACTGAACACTGGCTAGGGCCGTCTGGAACCTTCGAGTCTTTCATGGCGGACCGGCGCGTCTCTGGAGACAGGGACTGAGAAGCCCGTCGCTGAAAGTGAAAACAACACATACCTGCCCACGTAGCCTTCTGCACAGCCAAATAGGCCCTTCCTGGGGTGCTGCCACCTCCACCTCTGTGTTGCAATCACTATGCTCTTCCTAAGGGCTGGAGAGATGGATGGCTCAGTGGTTAAAAGCATTGACTCGCCGGGCAGTGGTGGCGCACGCCTGTAATCCCAGCACTTGGGAGGCAGAGGCAGGCGGATTCCTGAGTTCGAGGCTAGCCAGGGCTACACAGAGAAACCCTGTCTCGAAAAAACCAAAAAAAAAAAAAAAAAAAAAAAAAAAAAAGCCGGGCGTGGTGGCGCACGCCTGTAATCCCAGCACTTGGGAGGCAGAGGCAGGCGAATTCCTGAGTTCAAGGCCAGCCTGGTGAACCTCCAGGACAGCCAGGACTACACAGAGAAACCCTGTCTTGAAAAATAACAACAACAACAAAAAACAACAACAAAAAAGCATTGACTCGAGGCAGGCGTGGTGGAGATACTTTTAGTCCCAGCACTCGGAGGCGGAGGTGGCATTTCTCTGTTACACAGAGACCCTGTGTTGAAAAGCCAAAAGAGAGAGAGAGAGAGAGAGAGAGAGAGAAAGAGAGAGAGAGAGAGAGAGAGAGAAAGGAAGGAAGGAAGGAAGGAAGAAAGAAAGAAAGGAAGAAAGAAAGGAAGAAAGAAAATAAATGAAAAAAAAAAAGGGTTGACTGGCCTTGCAGAGATCCAGGTTTTGCTTCTCCGCACCAACAGGTGGAATTTCCCAGAATTCCCTGCTCCCTTCTAACCTCCTTGGGCAGCTGGCAGATAGTACAAAGATGTAACAAGCTAGCAAAGTAATCCCGTACATAATAGTTTTAAAAATTATTTTCTGGCCAGGAGGTGGTGGCGCACACCTTTAATCCCAGCACTTGGGAGGCAGAGGCAGGCAGATTTCTGAGTTCGAGGCCAGCTTGGTCTACAGAGTGAGTTCCAGGACAGCCAGGGCTACACAGAGAAACCCTGTCTCAAAAAGATTTTCTGGCCAAACGAAATGGACCCCTAGATACTTTTGGCATTCTGTAAGCCTGGCAGGCTCATCCAGTCCTTTGACACTGCACCGTGAGGGTTGTCACCCACAAAGTCTGTCCTAGAGAACCAGGCAATAGACGTAACAAGTATCTCGTGTGCTAAGTAAGTTAATGATTTTTTTTTTCTTGGTTGGACAAAATTTGTAGAAATCATCTTCCATTTAAATGCACACAGGCCCCCAGGTGACGGATTAGACAACACCTGCGAGGTATCTCTGTATTTCAAGAGTACAGTCTCCCATAGCTCACAATTATTGCTATTGTTCTTGCTAAATATACTGCACATTTTGAACATGCTCAAATGTCCAGGCACATAGTATCAAACTCATACTTTGTCATGCAACCACTATCTAACTCCAGGATGATTTTACCTTCTTCAACAGACTCTATTAAATCAACCTCCTAATGCTGGGATCCTTTAATACAGTTCCTCGTGTCATGGTGACCCCAACCACACAATTATTTTGTTGCTACTTCATAACTGTAATTTTGCTACTGTTAGGAATCATAAATATCGGATATACAGGATATCCATCCTATCTGTGACGGACAAAGCGCCAAGAGCCATGGGTTGAAAGTCACTGCATTGCATAGTAGCCTCTGTGCTTCCCCACCCCCCCACCCCCACCCCCCCACCCCCACTTACTCCGTTCTACTGTGTCCCTGCGTTTGACTTCTCTTAAGAACCTTGAATAAGTTGAAGCACAGGGTTTGCTGTTTTGAGGCCAGCATACTTCACTAAGCTTTGTGATCTTAAGATTGATCTGTGAGTCAGAACGTCTTTGGTTGGGGAGAGGTTGAGACAGGTTCTCTTACTGTAGCTCAGGCTAGCCTTGAACTTGCAGCAATCCTCTGTGCCTAAACCCCCCCCCCCCAGGACTGGGATTACAGGCATGCACCTTTACATCCTGACAGAATTTCCCTCCTTTTTATGGGAGAAGGTCTCATTGAATGGAGACAGCCCATTTTGTTTATCCGTTAATGGACCCAGTGATTCCCAGCAATTCAATTTAATATTGCTGAAGCCTCTTCCTTGAGTCTTGTGCCTTGTTTTTTGAGAGAAATCATTAAAGCACTAGACTAATGTGACAATCCTACAATGTGACAGCCTTGGATCTTGGTTCTGTGACTTAGATTAGCTCTTGGGGGCATGGGCAGTCCGTCTCCACAGCCCTTGGAACAAGCACATGTGTGGGGCAAACAGAAGGCAGAGTCTCAGTAGGGAGTAAGCCCTCTCCATCAGGGAGAGTATCAGGGATTGAAGCCGGGGCTGGAGAGATGGCTCAGCGGGTAAGAGCACTGACTGCTCTTCTGTAGGTCCTGAGTTCAAATCCCAGCAACCACATGGTGGCTCACAACCTTCTGCAATGGGATCTGACACCCTCTTCTGGTGTGCCTGAGGACAACTACAGTGTCAAATGGGGTGATGGGATAAGAAGAGGGGGAATATTCTCTGGGGAGCAGAGCTGATGATAAAGACACCCAAATTAGTAGAAAGGCAACATCAGAGTCCCGACCCATCTGCCTCAGAAGTTTTGTGTTTCACGGTTGGAACAGGCAGATTTCATAGCTCAGGCCAAAGGAGTCCGTCAAAGGGCTCAGGCACCGGGTGCAGCAGCTCTCACCCTCCACCTGCTTTAGGGACTCTGGTCCTAGAAGATCCCCACCACGCTGCAGCCTTTCTAGATACTGTTTTCCTTCCTTTCTTTCTTTTGTTCGTTTGTTTGGTTTGTTTGATTTGTTTTTGAGCCAGTGTCCCACGTGCCCCACACTAACTTAAAACTTGCTATGCAGCTCTGCAGTGACTGTGAGCTTCTGATCCTCCTGCCTCTGCTCTCATTTGGAGGTATCACTCCTGGTTTCTATGTGGGATAGGGACACCCAACTGAAGGCTTCATGCTGTCTAGGTGACTCCCCTATCCTTCTCCACCAGGTAAGCAACACCCCAGCCTCTAGACAAGGTTTTTATTATAAATACAGTGTATGTGGTTAGGGAAGTTTTTATTTACTAGGAAGACTAAATAGCAAAACAACTTCCTTCCCAAAACCTTCCTTCTAAAACTAGGCAAGATAACATCTCATATTTTAATAACTGGCAGTTTCTTTGGTATTAGAAAAACTGGGAGCCGGGCGGTGGTGGCACACACTTGTAATCCCAGCACTCTGGGAGGCAGAAGCAGGTGGATTTCTGAGTTCGAGGCCAGCCTGGTCTACAGAGTGAGTTCCAGGATAGCCAGGGCTATACAGAGAAACCCTGTCTCGAAAAAACCAAATCCAAGAAAACAAAAAAAGAAAAGAAAAGAAAAACTGGATATGGTGGTGCACACCTTTGATTCCCACACTTGGGAGACTGAGACAGGCAGACCTCTGAGTTCAAGGCCAGCTTGGTCTACATAATGAATTCCAGGACAGCCAGGGTTTAGCAGTGACAACAAGTGGAGTGTTGTGGGAGAGATACTAAAATATATGTATGTTCTAGGAGAGGGTCTCACTATATTACCCAGGCTGGTCCATCTGTCTTCTCTTCGTTGGTTTTATGAGACAAGATCTGATTCTATAGCTCAGGCTGACTTTGATACCCCAGTCTTCTGCAGTCATGAAGAATGAGCGATTCATCCCTGGCGTGAAGCACCCAGCCCAGCAGTGCACTAGCCTCAGGCGAGCCTTCCTCCTCAGCCAGATGCCTAGCAGGCATCGCTCACTGCTCCCAGAGCTCAGGATCTCACACATGCCATGCCACCCACAGACGCAGTCACCTAGGACACCTCAGCCGTGTGCCGTGTGCGGGTTCAAATGGGTGACCTGTTGTACATTTGGTGGTGGATCTGCACTGTCACACTGTGAGGGACGTAGTCCTTTCAGGTTAGGTAGGTGTGCAGGTGTGCTCTGTGGTGTCTGTACAACTGGGAAATCGCAGAATAACAGTTTTCAGAGTGTATCTTTTTTGTTTTTGTTTTTTTTACTTTTTTTTTTGTTTTGTTTTGTTTTTTCTAGACAGGGTTTCTCTGTGTAGCCCTGGCTGTCCTGGAACTCACTCTGTAGACCAGGCTGGCCTTGAACTCAGAAATCCACCTGCCTCTGCCTCCTGAGTGCTGGGATTAAAGGTGTGCGCCACCACCGCCCGGCTGTTTATTTTTTTAAATGTTATTTATTTATTTTTGGTTTTTTGGATTTGTTTTTTTCAAGACAGGGTTTCTCTGTATAGCCCTGGCTGTCCTGGAACTCACTCTGTAAACCAGGCTGGCCTTGAACTCAGAAATCTGCCTGCCTCTGCCTCCCAGAGTGCTGTGATTACAGGCCTGCACCACCACCGCCCGGTTTAAAATGTATTTTGGTTTTTTTTTTTTTTTTTTTTTTTTTTTTTTTTTTTTGGTTTTTCAAGACAGGGTTTCTCTGTGTAGCCCTGGCTGTCCTAATATTCACTCTGTAGACCAGGCTGGCCTCGAACTCAGAAATCCGCCTGCTTCTGCCTCCCAAGTGCTGGGATTAAAGGCGTGCACAACCACCGCCCGGCTTAAAATGTGTTTTTTAAAAATTATATTTATTCACTTACTTATTGTGTGTGCATGACCACATGTGAGTGCATGGGTGGGCGGGGTGGGGGGCACATGACATTGCACACATGTGGAGAATAGAGAAAAACTTGTGGGAGTTGTTTTTTTCTGTCCACCATGAGTCCCGGAACCATCAGACTTGGCAGCAAGTGCCACGCAGCCATCTTGCTGGCCTGTACCTGGTACCTTTTTTTTTTTTTTTTTTTGGTTTTTTGAGACAGGGTTTCTCTATGTAGCCTTGGTTGTCTTGGAACACACTCTGTAGACCAGGCTGGCCTCGAATTACTGGTACCTTTTAACTTTTATCTTATGTGTATAGCTGTATTGCCTACATGCGTGTCTGAGAGCCATTTGCAGGCAGTGCACACAGATGCCTGAAGAGGCAAGGAACTCCCTTGGGACTGGAGCCATCGCTGTGCATGCTGAGAATCAACCGAACCCAGTCCTCTGGAAGAGCAGCCAGCATTCTTTTTGTTTTGTTTTGTTTTTTGAGACAGGGTTTCCCTGTGTAGCCCTAGAACTCACTCTGTAGACCAGGCTGGCCTCGAACTCAGAAATCTGCCTGCCTCTGCCTCCCAAGCACCGGGATTAAAGGCGTGCGCCACCACTGCCTGGCATGTATCTGGTTCTTAATCAACAGCAGTCAGGTTGTCATGTTTTCCCTCAATGTTAACACAAGCATTTGTCTGTTTCGACACATTAACTGTAAGCCTCATGAAGTGAATACTTTAAACCAGGCTCAATGGTCCCCACCTGTAACTTCAGTACCCAAAAAAGCAGGTGAAGGAAAAAAAAAGCTGGGGGGCTGGAGAGGTGGTTCAGTGGTTAAGGGCACTGTCTGCTCTTCCAGGGGTCCTGAGTTCAATTCCCAGCAACCACATGGTGGCCCACAACCATCTGTAATGGGATCAGATGCACTCTTCTAGTGTTTGAAGACAGCTGCAGTGTTCTTATATAAATAAAAATAAATAAATATTAAAAAAAAAGCTGAGGGTTTTGCATACTTTAGTCCCAGCCTCTGAAGGCAAAGGCAAATGAAGGCAAACTCTCTGTGGGTTTGAGGCCAGCCTGGTCTACATGTCGAGCTCCAGGACTGTCAGGATTATATAGAGAGACCCTGTCTCAAAAAGCAACAACAGAAACAAAACAAAACAATCAATAAAGTGGTCGGAGGATTATAATTTCCAGACCAGCCTGGGCTGAGCGACATAGGAAGAGCCTTCTTCTTTTTTTTTTCTTCCTCTTTTTTGCTTCTTCTGTTGCTGTTGTTGTTTTCCAAGACAGGATTTCTCTGGGTAGCTATCTGGAATTTACTTTGTAGACCAGGCTGGCCTCAAGCTCAGAGATCCATCTGCCTCTGCCATGGGAGTGATGTGACTGAAGGCTTTTTCCACACATGCTACACACACACACCCACACCCTCACACACCCTCACGCCATTATTTTTGAGTGTGTTTTTTGGGTGTAGTTTCCTGGCTACTCCTTTGGTGTTCACAGTGGGACACTCCATGGGCCCTGAACTCACTTCCTGTATTTTAGCACCATCATGCTCTGTCCCCCCTCCTCCCCTTCAATGTGCCTTTCACTCTGCTGTTTTTAGCTTGTCTGGCTGTCCTGGAACTCACTCTGTAGAGCAGGCTGGTCTCAAACTTAGAAATCCACCTGCCCCTGCCTCCCGAGTGCTGGAATTAAAGGTGTGCACCACCACTGCCTGGCTTGAGATCTCCCTGTCTTAATCTTCTGGAATTCATAGTCACTACGCCTCAATATCTCCATGCTGAGATCCAGATCAGAAACTTGTATCTCCAGATTAGGATCACAGGTGAGCCTTCCAATTCTGGACTGTAGTTCATTCTAGATATAGTCAAGTTGACAACCAGAAGTAACCACTACAGATGCATACATCAGGAATTCTGGAAAAGATGAAGCAGGAGGATCACCACAAGTATGAAGTGAGCCTGAGCTATGGACAAGATCCTGTCTCAAAAAACAATAACAAGAACAAAGCGAGAAGGAAAAAGGAGAAGGAAGAGTTTGAACTTAGCTCCCCGCTGCCCGCGGCCCTCCTCCCTCGGCCCTCCTTCCTGACTGAGGTGCAGTATGCAGGTGTAGAAGAGAAGGGAGAAGAGGCAAGTCCTTGAGCCCCTGACGAACGCTCGGTACACACCCAGGCCGCTGGCAGGGCCATGGCCGTGTTTGCCTCTTTTTTTTTTTTTTTTTTTTTTGAGACAGGGTTTCTCTGTGTAGCCCTGGCTGTCCTGGAACTCACTCTGTAGACCAGGCTGGCCTCGAACTCAGAAATCTGCCTGCCTCTGCCTCCCAAGTGCTGGGATTACAGGCGTGTGCCACCACCGCCCGACCCGTGTTTGCCCCTTAAGGTCCGTGTGAAGGAAGTTTTAAATTTTTCAGAGCCCACGATGGAGGCAGCAGAGCAGGATAGGCCTGGGAATGCCCGGGCAGGCCTGAAATAAGGCTGCTGAATTATTCTGGGAACTAACTGGCCATGAAGGATAAGGGATGTGCCTAGACAATCTCCACTCTCCACTGAGTCATGGGCTATCTGGACTGGGCCCCCTGGTCTCCAGTCTCCCCCCTCAATGCAGTTTGAGGTTAACCTGACCTCTTGCTAACCAAAATAAGCCTTCTTCCACGTTGCCGAAATGCCAATCTGCACGTACCGTTTGCTGATGTAACTGCGCGCCAATTCTCCCTGTTAATGTTTAAATCAGCCAATTATGTGTAACCACGCCAACCCCCCTACTTTTCCTATATAAACCCCTAACTTCTGAGCCTCAGGGTCAACTCCTCTGTCTCCTGGGTGAGATACGAGTCGTCCCGGAGCTCTGATATTAAAACTGCCTCATGCAATTGCATCAAGCTGGTCTCTCGAGTTTCTTGGGGAAGCGCCATCCCGAGAGTAGAGTAGGGGTCCCCAAAAGGGGGTCCAACACGTGCTGCTCTATGTGTCTGCCCTGAAGCCTTGTCCACCCCCTCACACCAGGCCAGTCCGCAGCAGCAGATGGATCTGCTCACAGCACAGGCCTCGCTGCTCCTGAGTCAAGAGTTGTGGAGGTGAGATGGGACCTCTGACGGGGTCACCAGTTGGTCACCAAGCTGTCCTTGGATCCAGGTGTCCCTTGTTCATTCTTCTGAAGTTGCCTTGTGTAGTGTATTTGAATGCTTCCACCCCACCACCCATACACCTAAATATCTCCTCCGATTTCCAGAACCTATCAATGTCATTTGCAGCCAAAAATGGGATTGGGAGAAGGGGTGGGGAGGGAGTGGGAGGCCCTCTGAAGGCTGGACAGACGAGCAAGGGAAGATGTGGCTGCCAGCAGCCACACGGCAGGAAGGCACCTCCCCCAGGGCCTGCCTCCATCTCAGTCTTCGGTGCTCTGGACCGTGGGGGACTGACTGTGGTTAGAGCCCCTCGATGTATGGTCATTTGTGACGGTGGCTTCAGAACACTGGAACATCCCACAGCTGTTGTGCAGGTTCCTGTGGCGTCGGCTGTGGCCCCTACAGACACTACCTGCTATCCACCTCTCTTTCTGCTTGGCTCCTTCCTCATTTCCCGGAGCCCAGGCTGTCCCAGCATTTCAGTATCCCTGCCGCTCTTGGACATGCCTCTGAGCTCACAGTGTGAGGGGGAAGTCACCACAGGCTGTGGCCACCGCACCAAGAAGAGATGTCACTTTCCCGAGAGCCGGGACTGGAGCTTTCTCCATGTTCTTCCTCCTTCCCTTCTCCCTGGAGACTCCTGAGTGCTCAAGATCTGCTCAAAGTTTCCCTCTTCCCTCTTCCCTCCAGGAACGTAAGTCCCTTGACACTTCTGGCACTTCCGTCATAGAAAGGATTCTCATACTCACATGGCCAGCTGTCCCCGCCCCTCTCCTGAAGGCTAATTGATATTTAATTGCTCGATGTTCTGCCAACCTCTCCACCTCTGATGTGGATCCTTTTTGATTGTTTTGTTTATTTCAGAGACAGGGCTTGTCTGTGTAGGCCTGGCTGACCTAGAACTCTGTAGACCAGGCTGGCTTAGAACTCTGTAGACCAGGCTGGCCTCGAACTCAGAGATACACCTGCCTCTGCTTCCTGAGTGCTGGCATCAAAGGCGTGTGCCACCACATCTGGCTTCATTCTTTCCTGTAGCTGAGGAATATTTCATCTTATGATACATTTGCTGTGTGTCACCCATTTGGTGGCTGGTGGCTGTTTGGAGGCATTCTTCATATATACTAAATATGACTCTCTCTCTCTCTCTCTCTCACACACACACACACACACACACACACACAGAGAGAGAGAGAGAAAACTCTAGTTCCTTCTTCTGACATTGCCACCGGGCACACATGTGGAACACACACACACATAAGGCAAAACAGTCATACACATAAAAAATATTTTAAGAGGAAAGGATGAGGTCACATTATTTGTAGGAATGGATGCTACTGGAGATAATCATAAGGGTTCAGACAGGTTCAGAAAGACAAATAATATTAAAGGTTATCGAATATCTGCAGTTTCCAGATTTTCTTTTTTTTCTCTCTCTTTTTTTAGATTTATTTATTTATTTATTATGTCTAAGTACACTGTGGTGTGTTGGATCTCATTACGGATGGTTGTGAGCCACCATGTGGTTGCTGGGATTTGAACTCAGGACCTTCAGAAGAACAGTCAGTGCTCTTAACCACTGAGCCATCTCACCAGCCCCTCCAGATTTTCATGTCACTTAAAACCATGTACATATATGTAATATAATGAAATGACGGTAGTGATGGAATTGGCGAGAAGCAGTAGGACTAAAGGCAGGCGCTAAGGGAAGGCTCATGAGAAAGAACAAGAAGGGTTTGTTCAACACACAGTGTAATAGAGTGTAATAAATTGGTTTGAGACAAACGTCTCAATATGTAACCCTGGTTAGCCCAGAACTATGTAGATCAGGCTGGACTGGAACTCACAGAGATCTACTGTCTCTGCCTCTCAAATGCTAGGATTAAAGGCATGCACCACCACACCCAACCAAAAGAGATTGGTCTCTTTCTTTGCTGGTGGGGATGGAAAGGGATTATCTTCTAACTACACACCCACAGCAAGGGAGACCTTCTCAGAACCCCCTTTCTCTCAGTCAGGTGAAGGGGGTCTGATTTGCTGCCTCTGACTTCATATCCTTGTCATACTGCATAGAGAAAGAGAGAAAAATTCAACTTCAGTCCATGGTTGCTGGTTCCATCCTTTCTCTGACTGTGGAGAGGGATGTGCCAAGGAAAATAGCATGACAGAGCGAAGCTAAGTCCTGGCCAGGAAACAGGGTCCAGGGCCCTTCTCCAAGGGCATGCCTGCAGATACCCCCTTCTTCATACTAGACCCCACCCTCTTCAGCTCCGAATCCCAGGGGTCTCTCCGAATCTATGATTAAAGTCAACCTTCGACTAGGACAGAATCTAATCAGCTCTAGAGAACCTCCTGAGACAACCTCAGAGGTGGGCTTCACTAATCTCCTAGGTGGTTCTTGTTTTTGTTTTGTTTTGTTTTTTCTTTTTTTCTTTTTTCTTTTCTTTTCTTTCTTTCTTTTTTTTTTTTTTTTTTTTTTTTTTTTTTTTTTGTGGTTTTTTGAGACAGGGTTTCTCTGTATAGCCCTGGCTGTCCTGGAACTCACTCTGTAGACCAGGCTGGCCTTGAACTCAGAGATCCACCTGCCTCTGCCTCCCAAGTGCTGGGACTACAGGTGTTCGCCATCACTCTCCAGCTAGGTGTTTCTTAATGCAATCAAGACGACAGCCAAGATTAACCATCATAGACCCTGTCCGGAAAACAACAACAACAACAACAAAGCCGAGAGAGAGAGAGAGAGAGAGAGAGAGAGAGAGAGAGAGAGAGATTAACCATCATAGAGGTTTTTTTGTTTTTGTTTTGTTTTGTTTTTTGCCATTGAACAAGTCAGTGGACTCTTTATTGCTTCGGGGGTGTGGGGCTCAGGAACTCTTGGTGGGACGGGTCCGTTTCCTCTTCTCCACCACAGGCTTCTGGCTTCGAAGGATGGCACTGGCCCTGTGGATGGCGGCCATTCGCAGATCAGGGTGGTACTTGTTCATCCGGTTCATGTGCCTGATGCTGCTGAGGGTTGCAGGGAGAAGTGGCAGGTTTTCGCTGACTGGATCTGCGTTTCATAACTACTACGACCCCTTTGCCATCAGCCGCGGGCTCCACTCCGACGGTCTTGCAGTGAATCAGCCCGTTGTAGCAGAAGGAGTTTCGGGCCTTCAAATTATTGGGCTCTGTGCTGTATATCTGCTTATTCCTCTTGATCAAGAAACTGGAGCAATTCCGAACGACCATCCACTGCAAATGCGCGGACATGGCGGCAGCTCCTCTCCCGATGGCGGCCCGAGACAGAAAGAGCCATCATAGAGTTTTGGAAGAGGAGTTGAAAGAGAACAGCTGAAAAATACTCAAAGGAACCCCCCACTGGGCCCCCTGGAAATACGACGAAAGGCATAGGTGTGCAGACCCAAGACACTGAACACAATTCCGGTGAGCATGGAGAAACCAAAACACATTAATGCCAGGAAACCCCACAAGCAAACTTCTAAAGTTAAAGATTGTTCAGCCGATATTGTCCTGTAGCCTGCAATTCCAGGGCTTAGGAGGTGGAGGCAGGAGGGAGGGTCATCCTCAGATACTTAGAAAGTTTGGGGCCAGACCAAATGAGACCTGGTCTTAAAAACAATAGAATTAGCCGGGCGTGGTGGCGCACGCCTGTAATCCCAGCACTTGGGAGGCAGAGGCAGGTGGATTTCTGAGTTCGAGGCCAGCCTGGTCTACAGAGTGAGTTCCAGGACAGCCAGGACTACATAGAAAAACCCTGTCTCGAAAAACCAAAAAAAAAAAAAAAAAAAAAAGCCGGGCGGTGGTGGCGCATGCCTGTAATCCCAGCACTTGGGAGGCAGAGGCAGGCAGATTTCTGAGTTAGAGGCCAGCCTGGTCTACAGAGTGAGTTCCAGGACAGCCAGGGCTGCACAGAGAAACCCTGTCTCAAAAAACCAAAAACCAAACCAAAACAAAACAAAACAAAAAAACAATAGACTCGAGACGCTCCCAGGATCTCATTCTTGTCTTCCAGAGGACCCAGGTTCAGTTCCTTAGCACAAATATCAGAAGCTCACAGCTGCCTGTAACTCCAGCTCCACATAAGACGCCACAGGCTTCTGCAGACTCCCGCTTCAGTGTGCACCCCTCTCACACAGACATATATGCATGCACATAATTAAAAATAATAAAAATAAGCCGGGCGGTGGTGGCACACGCCTGTAATCCCAGCACTCTGGGAAGCAGAGGCAGGCGGATTTCTGAGTTCGAGGCCAGCCTGGTCTACAGAGTTCCAGGACAGCCAGGGCTATACAGAGAAACCCTGTCTCAAAAAAACAAAACAAAACAAAACAAAAAGCTGGAAGTGGTGGAGCACAACTTCAATCCCTAGCACTTGGGAGGCAGAAGCAGCACATCTCTCTGAGTTCGAGACCAGCCTGGAACTCCACATAGAGAGTTCCGGTACATCCAGAGGTTTAGAGTGAGACGCTGTCTAAACAACAATAACAACAAAATAACAAAATAAAATAGCTGGTTATGATGGTTCACGATTTAATCCCAGTACTAGGGAAGCAGAGACAAGTAGATCTGTGAGTTCGAGGCCAGTTTGGTCTTCATAGTGAGTTCCAGGACAGCCAGGGCTATGTAGAAAGACCCTTTCTCAAAGTAACAAAAATAAGTGAATAAATATAATCATAATATAAACAGAAACAAAAACCAAAACTACTGAAGGTCTGGCAAGATGATCCATGGGTGTCTTCGGGTTTTACTGACAGACAACACGTGAACAGACACCATGACCAGGGCAACTCTTACAAGGATGACATTGGGGCTGGCTTACAGATTCCGAGGTTCAGTCCATTATCATCAAGGGAAGAGCATGGCAGCGGCCAGGCAGTTGTGGGGCTGGAGGACGAGAGTTCCACCTTTTGTTCCGATGGCAGTTAGCAGAAGGCTGGCTTCCAGGCAGCTAGCAGGAGGGTATTAAAGCCCTCACAGTGACACACCTACTCCAACAAGGCTTCACCTCCTAATAGTGCCACTCCCTGGGCCAAGCGTAGGCAAACCATCACAGTGGGTTAAAGTGCTCTCGTCCAAGCTCAGTGGATTATACACAGGACCCAGGTGAAGGAAGGAGAACTGATTGCCACAATTTGTTATTTTGACCTCCACATATGTACTATGGCTTGCACACATGTATGTGCGCCCACATGTGTGTGAACTTCCATTCTCTCTCTCTCTCTCTCTCTCTCTCTCTCTCTCTCTCTCACACACACACACACACACACACACACACACACACAGAGTAATAAACAAGTTTCTCTTGTGTCACACAGCTCTACACACGTTGGAAAGTGTGTAATTTTGTGACTGTGTAGTTTTACTGTGTTCAATACCCACAGCCCCTTGTCCATTGCTTTCTGTAGGACCACTGGTCATCATACTTATATTATCTTCAGATGTTTGCCTTTTTCTTTCTTTCTATTTTTTTCTTTTAGTTTTTCTTTTCTTTCTTTTTTTTTTTTTAATCTTTTTGTTTGTTTGTTTGCCCGGCTTTTGTTTGTTTGTTTGTTTGTTTGTTTTTTGTTTTTCGAGACAGGGTTTCTCTGTGTAGCCCTGGCTGTCCTGGAACTCACCCTGTAGACCAGGCTGGCCTCGAACTCAGAAATCTACCTGCCTCTGCCTCCCAAGTGCTGGGATTAAAGGCGAGCGCCACCACCACCCGGCTTTTTTTTTAAAAAGAAGATCAAAGAGTTGGAGTCATGCATCATGGGTCCTTTTCAGATTGTCTTTTTCATGATTAATATACATTCAGTGTTTCTCAATCTCATTTTGTGTGGTTCAATGGCTTTATTTTTTGTTTTTACCACTTGAATATTCTACTGTATGGTTTATCCATTCACCTATTGAAGGTCATTTTTTTTTTTTTATTGGAAGTGTTTGCAAGTATGAACAAACCTGCCACAAGCAGTATATTCAAGTTTCTTTGTGGGCATGCCTTTTGCTCAGCTGGGTTGATTACTAGGGGTGTAACCACTGGAATTAGCATTGCATGAGGATTTTAGTTTTGGTTGAGGGCACCAACAGATCACTAGAGAAACCAGGAATGTCAATTACACAGGGACATCTCAGAGAAGGAATTACCTGTTTTCCACCCAGAAGGCAGGGAGTGGACACTTATCTTTGTTTGTTTTGTTTTTTGAGGAGGGTTTCTCTGTGTAGCCTTGGCTGTCCTGGAACTCACTCTATAGACAAGGCTGGCATCGAACTCAGAAATCTGCCTGCCTCTGCCTCCCAAGTGCCGGGATTAAGGCGGTGCCAC
The DNA here is from genome assembly GCA_964023405.1 of Apodemus agrarius. NCBI lineage: Eukaryota > Metazoa > Chordata > Mammalia > Rodentia > Muridae > Apodemus > Apodemus agrarius. The sequence continues at coordinate 78,572,118 of OZ030016.1, read as the reverse complement.
CACTGCTCGACTGAGTGGATACTTTTAATGACCTATTGACCTTTTGCTATCTGTACAGGCAGACTTTACCCAAACCTCCCAGAATATTTATTCCAGACTCTCCCTCCCTATGCCTTTCTTGTCAGTTCCCAGGTAAAAGAACCTAAGCTGGGGCTGGAGAGATGGCTCAGTGGTTAAGAGCACTGACTGCTCTTCCAGAGGTCCTGAGTTCAAATCCCAGCAACCACACGGTGGCTCACAACCATCCGTAATGAGATCTGACGCCCTCTTCTGGTGTGTCTACAGTGTACTTAGGTATAATAATAAATAAATCTTAAAAAAAAAAAAAAAAGAACCTATGCTGGCACCACACTCTCTAGAAGTTTCATCCAACTTGGCAGGCTGAGTCAGGCTGAATTGAGTTTCCCTTTTCACTTCTCTGAGGTTCATTTTTCTGCCCACCATGCCTCCTGCAGGGACCCCCCCCTCAAGTTTTGAAAGAAAGTCCCCATCTCTTTCCCAAAGCACAGGTGCCATGAGCAGTAAGTAGATGAGCTCCTATTGTCCCACATCCCTGTCCGCATTTGATGACGTCAGGATCTGGAGTCCGGCCATATTGCTCAGGGTGGAGTGAGATGTCACTGCTGTCAAGCAGCACATTTTCTGAAAAAGATACAGGATCAGTCTTGCTGGTCTCAAAATTTGTCACTGTGACTTGTATTAGGCCTTAGGCACTGTGACCAAATACTAGAGAAAATAGCTTCAAGGGAGAATTGGTTTGTTTGTTTGTTTGTTTTTGGTTTTCTGAGACAGGGTTTCCCTGGCTGTCCTGGAACTTACTCCGTAGACCAGGCTGGCCTCGAACTCAGAAATCCACCTGCCTCTGCCTCCCAAGTGCTGGGATTAAAGTAGAATTGGCTTTGAAGCCTGAGTCCGGGTGTCCGGTTGATGGCTGTTTGGCTTGTGGGTTTAGGTGTTGGAGTTGATGGTTGGCTGCATCGGTGCTGTCTGCCCACAGTGGGGAGAACACGTGGCAGGAACTAGAACAGGAAAGGACTGGAGGCCAGAATATCACTCACTGCCCTACTTCCAGTTCTCCTTCTTTCTTTCTTTCTTTCTTTCTTTCTTTCTTTCTTTCTTTCTTTTTGTTTTTGTTTTGGTTTTTTGAGACAGGGTTTCTCTGTGTAGTCCTGGCTATCCTGGAACTCACTCTGTAGACCAGGCTGGCCTCAAACTCAGAAATCCTCCTGCCTCTGCCTCCCAAGTGCTGGTATTATAGGCGTGTGCCACCACGCCCGGCTTCTTCCTTTCTTTCTTTCTTCCTTTCTTCCTTCCTTCCTTCCTTCCTTCCTTCCTTCCTTTCTTTCTTCTTCTTCTTCTTTTTTTTTTTTTGGAGACAGGGTTTCTCTGTGTAGCCCTGGCTGTCCTGGAACTCACTCTGTAGACCAGGCTGGCCTTGAACACAGAAATCTGCCTGCCTCTGCCTCCCGAGTGCTGGGATTACAGGCGTGCGTCACGCCTCCTACTTTCAACTAGACTGCTGAAACTTTGAATCTGTCTGTGGATCATTCTACCCGTGAGGACATAACCCTTACAATCCAGTCCCATCTCCCAAGTCCCATCTCTGAACTAGGCTTGAATCAGGAACCAAGCTTTCAATACCAGAGCCTCTTGGGGCAAACACTCTGTATCCAGACAATGGCATTAATATAATCAGTATGGCGTAATGTTGGTGGAGAGAGCACAGAGATCGGTGGGCAGAATAGCGAACCTAGAAATAGATGCTAGCGAATAAGGCCCAGCTGATTTATTTTAGGGGTGAGTGTTTGTAGTTCAGGCTAGCTCATAATTCACTATGTAGATTAGATTAGTCTTGAACTTGTGACAAACCTTGCATTTCTGCGTTCGGAGTGGTGGAATTACAGATGTGGGCTCACACTCCTGGCTGGCCAGTTGATTCTTTTTCTTTTTTCTTTTTCAAATCATACAAAATAAATTCAAGGGCTTGGAAATTAGGTCAGTAATTATTATGGTGCTTTCTGGACCTGCCAACAGCTAAATAATGACACACAGACTTATTAATATTATAGCTTAGGCGTTTAGCTGAGCTGACTCTCAGCTAGCTCAATCTAAATTAGCCCAACTTCTCTAGCCTACGGCCCACCACGTGACTAGTTCTCTATAAACTGTTGTTCACATAGAAACACCTCCATGTCCGTCAGCAAATCTCCCCTTCGGTTTTCTTCTCCCCAGACTTTCTCTGCCCGGAAGATCCGCCCTCTACTTCCTGTCTCGCTATTGCCCATCAGATCTTTACTAAAGCCAATCAGCAAGTGAGGACCGGGAATGTTTACAGACTAGAGAACCCAGGGACCGGCCACAGCTCTACACTGATGCAGAATTAACAACTGAATATGCAGAGACACACCTTCACACGGGGCACCCCAAGGAGTGGCAGTGTTTATACTTACCAAGTGCAAGGTTTTGAGTTTGGTTTTCAGCCCTAGGAACAACACAAAACAAGACACAAATCAACACAGAAGCCTTGGTCTTTTTGTCAAACGGTGCTGGAACTGCTAGACACATGTGGCCAAAAAAAGAACCCTGACCTTAACTCCACTTCTTATACAATTACTCAAGATGAGTCACAGGCAGAATTAGAAACAACAAAACAAAACAAAAAGCCAACCACAAATGTGGGAGGGAGCTGGGCCAGTGTCCACACAGCTCAGCAGGTAAAGGGACAATTTGAGTCTGGTAACTTGAGCCTTGGAACTGATTGCACAGAGCTGCCCTTTGACCTCTACTTGTGTGCCGTGGCATGTGTGCCCACATATATATCAGGCATGCGCGAGCACACACCCATACACACAGGCACAGGCACGTTTTTCTTCTTTTTCTTCTTTTTCTTTCTTTTTCTTTTCTTTTCTTTTCTTTTTCTTTTTTTTTTTTTTAAAGATTTATTTATTTTTGTATGTGAGTACACCATTGCTCTCTTCAGACACACCAGAAGAGGGTAGCAGATCCTGTTACAGATGGTTGTGAGCCACCATGTGGTTGCTGGGATTTGAACTCAGGACTTCTGGAAGAGCAGTCAGTGCTCTTAATCCCTGAGCCACCTCTCCAGCCCCCTTTTTTTATTTTTCAAGACAGGGTTTCTCTGTGTAGCCCTGGCTGTCCTGGAACTCACTCTGTAGACCAGGCTGTCCTCGAACTCAGAAATCCACCTGCCTCTGCCTCCCAGAGTGCTTGGATTACAGGCGTGCGCCACCACCGCCCGGCAGCACATTTTTTTTTTTAAAGTAGAGAGGAGCGTACTTGGTGGGGGCTGGGCACTGGCAGGAGGTGAGACTGCATAAAGAGGGCAAAGATAGCTGGTTGAAAGGCATTGCACACACAGGCGCAAAGGGCTTAAGGGAACTCAGGCCCAGTGGTGTGGGTCTGCTGGGATAGGTAATGCAGGGACCAATGGGGGCTGGTGAGATGGCTCAGTGGGTAAGAGCACTCACTGACTGCTCTTCTGAAGGTCCTGAGTTCAAATCCCAGCAACCACATGGTGGCTCACAACCATGCGTAATGTAATGAGACCTAATGCCTTCTTCTGGTGTGTCTGAGACAGCTACAGTGTACTTATATAAAATAATAAATAAGTCTTTTTTTTTTTTTTTTTCCGAGACAGGGTTTCTCTGTGTAGTCCTGGCTGTCCTGGAACTCACTCTGTAGACCAGGCTGGCCTCGAACTCAGAAATCCGCCTGCCTCTGCCTCCCAAGTGCTGGGATTACAGGCGTGCGCCACCACACCCGGCTCATAAGTCTTTTAAAAATAAAAAAAAAGATGACATTTTAGCTGGGCAGTGGTGGCGCATGCCTTTAATCCAGCACTTGGGAGGCAGAGGCAGAGGCAGAGTTCAGACCCCAGAACCCATGGGTTATATCCACAGTTGTCCCCTAAAATAGCAGTGCTGGCGACAATGTCCTAAACAGGATTTTGTCCAGGTAAACAGAGGATCTTTGCTGTGAACTAAAGTTGGGCTTGTGTTTACCAGGAGTCTCTCTTCATTCACCCCCAAAGGTCAACAACCTGGGGTTAAAGCATCTAGTTCCCAAAAGGCCTGTACCAGCACAAAGGCCATCTGCTGACTCTGAAATAAAATCTTTTTGGTTTTCTGTCATTTTCCTTCTCTCGGCATCCCCTGGACCCTGCCAGGAGATGGTGTGTTTGATCCCCAATAAACCTTTCTTTCTAGCCATGGAGTGGTCTAGTTTGGTGCTAACACTGTACCCTCTCTCCTACCATGTAAATGACTGGTGGGCTTGGAGGCCTAACTGTGGTTTTGGCTTCAGAAGGCAAAGCCACCAGAGCAAGATGGCTAGGAAGACAAGGCATCTTGGTGAGCTCTGTTAGTGAGAGACCAGGCCTTGGTACAGAAGGTGGAAGAGCCATGGAGTCACCACAGCAACCTCAGGCTTCCATATGCATGCACACACACGTCTGTGCATCCCACACATGTGCAAAGCACACACATGCAGGAAGTGGGTGTGGGGGGAGCTGGGCATGGTGACACCTGCCTTTGTTCTCAGCATTCAGGAGGCAGAGGCATGTGGCTATCTATTAATTCAAGGCTGGCCTGGTCTATGTAGAGGGTTCCAGGCCAACCAGAACTACAAAAGAGACTCTGAAGAAGAATAGGTAAGCCAGAGCCAGCATTCACTTTTCTCTGCCTCCTGGCCGCAGGACGCAATATGCACAGCTGTTTCACACGCCTGCCACCATGACACCCTCAAACTACGAGCCAAAATAAGCCTCCCTTCTTCCAGATGTTTTGGTAAGTGTGAGAAAAGGGATGATCCTTTTCTTTTTTTCTTTTTTTGGTTTTTTGAGACAGGGTTTCTCTCTGTAGCCCTGGCTGTCCTGGAACTCACTCTGTAGACCAGGCTGGCCTCGAACTCAGAAATCCGCCTGCCTCTGCCTCCCAAGTGCAGGGATTACAGGCGTGCGCCACCACGCCCGGCTTAAGATTTATTTATTATTATATGTAAGTATACTGTAGCTGTCTTCAGACACACAAGAGGGCATCAGATCTCCTTACGGATGGTTGTGAGTCATCACATGGTTGCTGAGATTTGTTTTTTTGGTTTTTTTTTTTTTTTTTTTTTGGTTTTTCGAGACAGGGTTTCTCTGTGTAGCCCTGGCTGTCCTGGAACTCACTCTGTAGACCAGGCTGGCCTCGAACTCAGAAATCCACCTGCCTCTGCCTCCCAAGTGCTGGGATTACAGGCGTGCGCCACCACACCCGGCCCCGGTTGCTGAGATTTGTAAAACTCCATTCAAACATGGGCTTGCCATTTCCCCTGACTTTTTTTGGTTTTTTCCAAGACAGGGTTTCTCCCTGGCTGTCCTAGAACTCACTCTGTAGACCAGGCCACCTCACCACTTCTTCTTCTTGTTCTTCTTCCTTCTCCTTCTTCCAGACAGGTGTAGCCCTGGCTATCCTGGAACTTGCAGTTTGTTGACTAGGCTGGTTTTGAACTCACAGAGATCCCCTGTCTCTGCCTCCCGACTGCAGGAATTAAAGGCACATTCCACCACAGCCAGGCCCGGCACTTCTTTTTAAATGTTTGCCAAACATCTGGGTTTGTAAGCGAGTTGTCTTTTCACAGAGAAATGACTTGTTGTTGTAAGACGCAAGGGAGTCTTAACTTACCAGAGAGGCCCCCTGAGTGGACCATGCGGAGACGTGAACGGATGCAAAAAGAGGGTTTTTATTATTACCCCGCATGCTGAGGCCGCCCTGCACAAGGAGACAACGCACTCTGGGCTGCACGGGCCTTTTATACAGTCCTCAGGGCAGCCGCCATTAGGCACAGTGTGATTGGCAGAACTGTGTTACCTTTAAACTAATTGGTTGACAGGGGTGAGGCCAAAGCACTCCGGGCCTTTCCTAGCCACAGGGACCTCCCTGTGCTCTGAGGAATGTAATTTAGCCTCTCTCTTCTGGGAAGGGGAACCCTTGCCCTTCTGGGAGGGGTTCTATGACCTTTTCAAGGTTCCTGAGTTAACCCTTTCTTTGTGACACAGGAACTGCACTAGCGTATTTCATATTTTTCGAAATGACACTCAGCATGGCTGCCTGGGTTTGCCCGTCCCTCTCATACAAGCCTTCAGGCATAAAATTTAACAAACTAAAGTCGTGTTGCTTTGTCAAGGGCATTCTGAAGTGAACTTGGAGGTTTGGGCTAACTGGTTTAAGCCATCTGAGGAAGTGTAGGGCTACACTGCGATGTTTTTCATTCAGGGGCTTGTAAGCAAGGAAAGGCCCTCTTATTCCCAGCAGAGTTCAGTACAAGTCTTTTGTTCTGGAAACAGACTAGACCTTATTGACCGCGACCAGACCTCCGAGACTGACAGGCTCTAACAGGTTGGGCCTGCGAGAATGCTCCTGACCACCCACCAGTATGGACTGTATCACTGTGGCTCACCCCAGGACTCCTGTGCAGCCCACCACAGCCTGCATCTCTGTACTGAGCAGGTTAGGCTGATTCCACGACAGACTTCAAGTTGGCAGTTAAGGAGACAAGGCCTAAAAAGTGAGCACGTCCAGACAAGCCCAGGCAAGTCAATTACTAACAGAAAAACCCCAGGCTCCAGCCTTCCCACCCAGGTAACGGAAAGTCCCAGCCACCTGGCCTGGGGCAAGGGCGATGGGTCAGCAGTCCTTTCCAGAAGTCCTCACTACTTCCTCAACACCAGTTCCAGACCTCCCCAGCCAGTTTCCACCCCCACAGCCCTGTGACGGAATGCGTCTAGAGACGGACCCAACTGACTAACATGGAAGAGTTCACCTACCCTGGGATTCCCTCAGTGCCTTAAATCGGGCCTGCAGGCTCACTTGGGGGTCTCTCTAGCTTGGTAATGGGAGACCCAGCATGCTGGGCTTCAGAATAAACACTTTTTGCCGTTACACACTATTTGAGTCTGGGTGTCATTCTTCGGAGAACCAGGGACCCTCACAGGTTCCAGTCTCCTCACCTTCCCAGAACCGGCCAGTCACGATTTCTTCAAGCCTGTCTGTTAACTGTCTCCCTATTCCCCCAGGGCCTGTGGCCGTCCTGGCCCGCATCCTTCCTGAGCGCGGTGGTGGAGAGCCTGACCTGGGCGCCTGGGACAGCTGTCACCTGTTTTCTCTAGAGGCCACCCTTGATGTGTTCCTTCCGTCCTGTTCATCTTTATTTTAATATTTATTGGCCTTTATGATTTGGTTTATAGGTGTATGCCTGAGTTTAAGTGTCCTGTGTGGTGTGTGCTCATGGAAGCCAGAGGGCACGGGATTCCTGGGGCTGGAGTTACATGCAATTGTGAGTACCATGTGGGCAAACTGAACCCAACCTGGGTTCAGAACACTTAGTATTCTTAACCTTTGAGCCATTTCTTTACCTCTCTGTTTTCTTCCTTCATGCTGATTTTCCTGGCTTCAATTACCTTCGTGTGTGTGTGTGTGTGTGTGTGTGTGTGTGTGTGTGGTGTGTGGTGTGTGTGTCATGTGTCTAAATGCACACTGCTAATTTCCTGAATCTTCTTATCTGACCACTGCCGGCATACCTGTGAACTGGCCTGCGCTCTGCCACACACTTTCCAGCCGCATTGCTCCCTGTGCTGCCCTCTGCTGCTGGAAACGATGCATGAAAAACTCACTTTATCAGGAAAGCCGGACACCTCTCCCAGACACTGTTTCCGGTCTTACCGGAAGCCTGTGCTGAAAAACCCCGGGGCCTTTCCCAATAATCAGGTCAGGCTACACTGCACGAAGTATACATGCGTGTGTGTCTGTAGTACACGTGCACTGTTCTGTCTTAACTTCACTGTAAGTCTCTCTCTCTCTCTCTCTCTCTCTCTCTCTCTCTCTCTTTTCAGTTTTTCCGAGACAGGGTTTCTCTGTAGAGCCCTGGCTGTCCTGGAACTCACTCTGTAGACCATGTAGACCAGGCTGGCCTCAAACTCAGAAATCCGCTTGCCTCTGCCTCCCAAGTGCTGGGATTACAGGCGTGCGCACTGGCAGTCCTGGAACTCACTCTGTAGACCAGGCTGGCCTCGAACTCAGAAATCTGCCTGCCTCTGCTTCCCAGAGTGCTGGGATTATAGGCGTGCGCCACCACCGCCCAGCTTAAGTCTCTCTTCTTAAAAGAATTATTTATTTTTTGGTTTTTTTCGAGACAGGGTTTCTCTGTATAGCCCTGGCTGTCCTGGAGCTCACTCTGTAGAGCAGGCTGGCCTCCAACTCAGAAATCTGCCTGCCTCTGCCTCCCAAGGGCTGGGATTAAAGGCGTGCACCACCAACGGCCTCGCTCCATTTATTTATTTTTATTTTTATGTGCATTGCCTGTTCATAGGTCTGTGTAGCATGTGCATGTAGAATCCACATCCCCTAAAACTGAAGTTACAGTTGGTGTTAGTTGTTAGCTGCCATTTGCATGCTGGGAATTGAACCAGGGTCTGGCATAGCAGCCAGTGCTCTTAGCCACTGAGCCATCTCTCCAGCTGCTCTACCCCCAAAGGTTCTCAAAGGCAAAGACGTCATTCTTCTTTGTTAGTACAGTCTCCTACTTATTAATGTCTATCAGCACCCTCAAAAAGCCAACCACTCACCAGCTAATGCTTGCCCACTCAGCAGCCGAGATGAGTATCTTCATCCTCCCCTAGCTGGCTAACGGACCTGTTATTATAGACAGGGCAATGGACAAGCAATGTTGCCATCTTTCTGAGAAAGGAAGAGTGGTGTTGGGTGATGGCTCAGAATGACAGTGGGAAAGACCCAGCAAGACCACTGACAGATCCTGATGTGGTCCTAAGTGAGGGACATGAAGCAGGGAAATCAGGAACTTCAGGCCATTGCAATAGTTTGAATGAAAATGGTTCCAAAGGCCCATAGGGGCTGGTTCTGTTGGAGGTGTGGCCTTGTGGGAGGGAGGAAGTGTGTCAATGGGGGCAGGCTTTGAGAGCTCAGGTCAACCAGGCCTAGTTTGGCTCATTGCCTCTTCCTGCTGCCTGTGGGTCCACATGTAGAACTCTCGGTGACCTCTCCAGCATCATGTCTGCCTGCATGCCACCATGTTTAGCGCATGACCATGATGGTCTAAACCTGCCCAATTAAATGTTTTCCTTTGTAAGAGTTGCTGAGTTCATGGTCTCTTCATAGCAATAAAACCCTAAGATGGCCATCCTTGATTCATAGCAAGTTCCACCATCTCTGATAGAGGGAGAGGGGGAATTTGGGGAGGTAGAGGCTGATCTCTGGGGGTTAGAACGACAATGGCCCCATTAGCTCATATATTCAAATGCTTCATCACCTGGGAGTAGTACTATTTGAAAGGAGTAAAGGGCTTAGGAGGTGTGCCCTGGGGGTGTGCTTTGAGGTTCTATAAAGCTGATACCAATTCCAGAGGCTCTTGTTATTTAAAAACATCTATTTTCCTAAGTAAGAGTTAAATCCCCATACTTGAGAGGCAGAAGCTGGTGGATTTCTTAGTTTTAGGTCTACATAATGAGTTCCAGGACAGCCAGAACTCTGACTTGAAAAACAAAACAGAAAACCAAAAAATTCCATCTGACCTCAGTTTGAATGGTTTTCAGTGACCCTTTTGCTCCCAAGTAACTGCAGGGTGCTGTTTCTACACCTTCTTCTTCTTCTTCTTCTTCTTCTTCTTCTTCTTCTTCTTCTTCTTCTTCTTCTTCCTCCTCCTCCTCCTCCTCCTCCTCCTCCTCCTCCTGCTCCTGCTCCTCCTCCTGCTCCTCCTCCTCCTCCTCCTTGTTTTCGGTTTTCTCGAGACAGGGTTTCTCTGTGTAGCCCTGGCTGTCCTGGAACTCACTCTGTAGACCAGGCTGGCCTCGAACTCAGAAATCCACCTGCCTCTGCCTCCTGAGTGCTGGGATTAAAGGCGTGCACCACCGAGGCCGGCTCTACCCGTTCTCTAGTTGGTTTTAGCTCCTGAGTAATGGTACAGAGTCCTTTATTTTCTATTAATAAGCTGTTGGCACTGCTGGTTGTTAGAACTGTTGCCGGGCAAGTTCTAAGCTATCCTAACCCTTTACAGCTGCTAATAAATACTCAGACCAATGCCCCATTACTTGCCAATTTGGCCTTGCTCTGGCTTGCTCTGATCCATGCGTGCCCTCATGGTGACTCTTTTAATCACAACCTCATGGCAAATCCTCCTGATCCCACCACATGGTCTCTCCGTGTCTTCTCTCCTCGTGGTCCTTCTCTACTTCCTCTTCACTTGGGACCCCTGGTTAGGCCCAGAAGTCCAGTCTTTCTGTCTCCTCCGCCCAGCTGACTGGCTGATCAGCTCTTTATAGGCCAATCTGAAGATGGTGGAGGAGAATGTTTACAGAACACCTAGACTAGTGATGTTTCATAAAAATAACAATACTAAAGTCCAGTCCTGCTTGGACTTAATTCTCTGCTGGTACAGAAATCAGCATTTGAATAGTACAAAGACAGCCCTTACACAGTGCACAAGGAGATAGTTCTAACAGTGTCTGTCACCCAAACCACCAATAACAGAAAATGCTGCCATGCATGTGGTGACGGAGGACCCTTATACATAGGTGACAGGAACATAACTTAATACAGTCACTTTGGAAATCAGTTTGGAGTTTCCCAAAGTAAAAAATAAAAGTATTGGTTGGGCTAGATGACTCAGCATTGGAGAACAGTGTCTGTTCTTCCAGAGGTCCTGAGTTCAATTCCCAGCAACCACATGGTGGCTCATTAACCATCCATAAAGGGATCTGATGCTCTCTTCTGGCATGCAGATAGAGCACTCCTACACTTAAACAAACAGATCTATCATATGACGCAGGCATTCTACTCCTGGGCATGTACTCAAAGGACTTTTTTTTTTTTTTTTTTTTTTTTTTGTTTTTGGATTTGTTTTTTTTTTGAGACAGGGTTTCTCTGTGTAGCCCTGGCTGTCTCAGAACTCACTCTGTAGACCAGGCTGGCCCGAACTCAGAAATCCACCTGCCTCTGCCTCCCAGAGGGCTGGGATTACAGGCGTGCGCCACCATGGCCCGGCTCAAAGGACTTTTCTAAAAAATATTTATGTATATGAGTACACTGTAACTGTGCTGATGGTTGTGAGCCATCATGTGGTTGCTGGAAATTTGAATTCAGGACTCTGCTTGCTCTGGTCGGCCCCGCTCACTCTGGCCTAAAGATTTATTTATTATTATATGTAAGTACGCTGTAGCTGTCTTCATAACTGCTGAGCCATCTCTCCAGCCCCCAAAGGGCCTTCCACCCTACCACAGGGATACCTATCTGCAAAGGCTAGGAAGTGGAGGCAGCCTCCATGCCCGATAGCCGATGAGTGGGTAATGGAGAGGTGGCACATATACATAATACAGTATTACTGTGTCCTACTTAGCAAACCGTCAATATGACAATACAGAATTCCAGGTGTGGAACTTTCACTTTTAGGTTGGTGTGCTGGATACTTTTGTGTCAATTTGACTCAAACTGGTCATTTTGGAGGAAGGAACCTCAGTGAAGTAAATGCCTCCAAAAAGGCAACCTTGCAGGCATTTTCTTAATGACTGATGAAGGCGGGCCCATCACATTGTGGGTGGCACCATCCCTGGTACTCAGGCAGGCCTGAGTTCTATACATAAACAAGCCATGAGAGGCAAGCCAGGGAGCAGCGCTCCTCCACGGTCTCTGCATGGAGACCTCCTGCCCTCTTGGCTCCAGCCTTGTAGTTCCTGTCCTGACTTACTTCAATGAATGATCGGTAGTGATATGGAAGTGTAAGCCAAATGAACCCTACGCTGCTTTGATGGTGGTGTCTCATCACAGCAACAGAAACCCTAAGATGGTTTGTGACATGTCTGAAAGTGACTATCTTGATCATTACTTGATATAGGAGGGCCCAGTCCACTGTAGGCAGCACCACCCCTAGGCAGATGGTCTTGGTCTAGCTGCATGTGAGCCCAGACCACCAGCAAGAAGTATTCCTTCATGGTTTCTGCTTCAAACTATTATTTTCTTAACGGTTTAAGTAGATGGGTACTTTGCACGTTTGCACACCCGAAGAGGTCACTGGATACCACAGGACTACAATAGTGGACAGTTGTGAGCCCCAATCTGGTGGGTGCTAAGAATTGAACTCAGAACCTCTGGAAGATCAGACAAGGTTCTTAATTGCTGAGCCATTTCTCCACCACCCATCCCCCCAGATTTTTTTTTTTTTTTTTTTTTTGTGGTTTTGGGTTTTTCGAGACAGGATTTCTCTGTGTAGCTGTACTGGCTAGTTTTGTGTGTCAACTTGACATAGGCTGGAGTTATCATAGGAAAAGGAGCTTCAGTTGGGGAAGTGCCTCCATGAGATCCAGCTGTGGGGCATTTTCTCAATTAGTGATCAAGTGGGGGAGAGCCCCTTGTGGGTGGTACCATCTCTGGGCTGGTATTCTTGGGTTCTATAAGAGAGCAGGCTGAGCAAGCCAGGGGAAGCAAGCCAGTAAGTAACATCCCTCCATGGCCTCTGCATCAGCTCCTGCTTCTGACCTGCTTGAGTTCCAGTCCTGACTTCCTTTGGTGATGAACAGCTGTGTGGAAGTGTAAGCTCAATAAACCCTTTCCTCCCCAACTTGCTTCTTGGTCATGATGTTTGTGCAGGAATAGAAACCCTGACTAAGACAGCAGCCCTGGCTGTCCTGAAACTCACTCTGTAGACCAGGCTGGCCTCGAACTCAGAAATCCGTCTGCCTCTGCCTCCCAGGGTGCTGGGATTAAAGGCGTGCGCCACCACCGCCTGGCTATGTTTATTTTTTAATGATTTATATTTATTTTACACATATTGTTTTGCTTGCATGTGTGTGTGTGTGTGTGTGTGTGTGTGTGTGTGTGTGTGATGTGTGTAGCTGGAATTCCAGACCGTTGTAAGCTGCCATGTGGGTGCTGGGAATTGAACCCAGGTCCTCTGCAAGAGCAGCCAGTGTTCTTCTGATCCATCTCTCTAGCCCCCAAATTATATTTTTAAAAAGATTTATTTTTAAGCCAGGCGTGGTGGTGCACGCCTGTAATCCCAGCACTTGAGAGGCAGAGGCAGGTGGATTTCTGAGTTCGAGGCCAGCCTAGTCTACAGAGTGAGTTCCAGGACAGCCAAGACTACACAGAGAAACCCTGTCTTGAAAAACAAAAAAAAAAAAAAAAACAAAAAAAATAAATAAATAAATAAATAAATAAATAAAAAAAAATTTTTTTTTATGTGTACAACTGTTGTGCCTGCTTCAGTACTTGTATACTTGCATGCACACCAAGTACCAGAAGAGGCTATAAGGTGATACTGGATCCTCTGGAACTGTGAGCCACCGACTGGTGCTGGATTGAACCTGGGGCCTCTACCAGGATAACATGCTCTAAACTGCTAAGCCATCTCCCCAGCCCCCTGCTTCAAGTTCTATTTTTTTTAATTAATTTATTCCCTTTACTCCCCAATATCCGCCTTTCCTCTCCTCCCAGGACTCCCTCCCACAAGTCCTCCCCCACTCCCCTTTTCTGTTCTGAGGTAACCGAGGCCCCAAGGACAAAGTGCATGCTCTCTCACGGAACTTTTAGGATGGAGTGTCTAGTGTGGAGTACGTATGCAAGCTGGGCTTGAGGGAAGGGGGAAGGGCATTCCTGAAAGGAGAGGGAGGACACAGGCAAAGAGGAAGGAAGGGGTGGGGCCGTAGGCAGGCGAGAGAGAGAGAGAGAGAGAGAGAGAGAGAGAGAGAGAGAGAGCGAGCGAGCGAGCCAGGGAGAAGTACAAAGAAACCAATAGGAACGCCAAGATATGCCCACGTGTGCAAGGGTTGGGTGGGTGGGCGGAGGACCAGAGCCTGGTACTGTATGCTTGGCTCAGCAGCCGGGTCTGTGGTGGTAGCTGGCCCTGTGGAACTAACTAGACTGTGGTAGTAGCAGGTCGCTCTCTAAATACCTGGTTAAACCCTCAGACAGAAGAGGTGCTCAGCTTTCAGAGAAGCATCTTCTCACAGGAATGATGGTGCATGGATACAGAAGGCAGATGTTTAGCTGCTCAAGATGCAGAAAATGAGTAACAGATGTGGGCCCAGCCCTCAGCTACTTATTCATGCCGTTGTCTTGAAGGCTCAGAGACTGCAGGAGGGGACAGAACTCATGTAATAGCTGGAAGACGGGGGGGGGGGGGGGGGAGGGTAGGGTCACAAAATGTCCTTCCTTAGACTGAAATGAACCATAGTTACCTGCCCACACAAGACCAATCAAGGAAGAGAGATTGCCTCCAAGGACCCTACCCTTCATACAACTCTACCCTGCCTATTAAATCCCCCTTTCTACTAAGTATATGAATAATAAAAGCCAATTTGATCCTACAAAAAAATCAAAACTCAAAAACAAGTGTAGGCCCATAATGGCCCAGGGTACTGGATACCTTAAACACGAGGACTGCAGGGATTGGTCCTCTCCCCACTCTGAACCTGGCACCAGAAATCCGGCTCCCCACCATCAACCCCAGTAGAACTTATCACCCTGACAGTTATCAAGCCTCACTTGTTTGCCTTATAAAGTGCCGTGCCCGAGCCCCGTCCTACAGCCCCTGAGTCTGTAGATGAAGTACCTTCCAACACCCCTGCCCTGGTCAATGGTCCATGGCCATATAAACTTGCCCCAGAGATCTTGGCTACCTCCCCAACCCCCCCCCCCCATGAACTAGTTCTCCAGTAGCTGTTCCCAGGTGTGTTTATTGCTAGTGCGTATTGCTTATGGAACCCCTGTACTGCACCCAAGTCCAGCTGTTCCAAGGGAGAGGGGCCATCAGACAGCAAACAGGTATATGCTGACCACAGGCAGATACCATCTACCGTCCTGTCCTTCCCGGCTCTGAGAGTAAGGGCCACTGTTCCTATCCCAGACCATTCTCTCCTGGGTGCTGTCTGCGGCTATTAGACATGCCTAAAATCAAGATACATGGGGGTGGCAGGAGAAAGGAGGCGCTGAAGGCCCAGGCTCTGCTGGTGTTGCCTAGAAAACTAGCACCCATGCTGGAACAAGGCTCATATTCATGCTGGGTGCCGAGGCTTCAAACTTGCAGGCTAAGACTGTCACTGAAAGCCCACGTGGAATGCAGGCTCGAATATAAAGCGCCAGTCCAGAGTGCAGAGCACCGCCCGGGCAGAGCAGTAACCCAGTGTGCACCAGTGCCCTACTTATAACGGCTGCTGCCCACGGGGTGTGTGTGTGTGTGTGTGTGTGTGTGTGTGCGCGTGCGCGTGTGTGCTTGGGGCACACATCTAGTTGGCAAATGGCAGCTGGCCCCCACCCCAGTGAGAAGACTGTTCTCAGGGAGGAGGGCGAGGCGGAGCACAGAATGACAGCAGACAGGCTGGCCATGATAACTTAGTTTATGGGTCAAGCCGATGCAATGCGAAGTTGGTTGTTCTTTTTTTCATTTCCTTTTTTTTTTTTTTAACCAAAATAAATAAATTGGGTCTGTCCCTGTGGAGGTCAAAAGAGGGAGAAAGGACAGCTGGCTCCTTGGGACACCTTGCCCTCATCCACTGATCTGCTTTTGACCTGCCTTGGCACAGCAAAGAAAAGAATTCGTCAACAGCATCCGTGTGTTCAAGGGACCAACAGAGACAATTAAGTGGCTGCGGGGAGGGGGCTAGGAGAGAGGAGTCAGCAGGACCGAGAGGCAGCCAGTGCCCGGGCTTTGGGACCCAAGGGAGTGTCTGGACCTTACTCAGGGCCAATCACTCCAGGATGGTAGCTAGGGCGAATTTCCCACATACAGCCTGACGCCCAGGAAGGGTAGCAGAGCTAGACCTGGCATCACTGCTAATGCCTCTCCACGCACCCCATGCCACTCTCCACTCAACATCTAGATGACACCCAAAACCTGCCGGCTGCAGTTCCTCCACGAGCTCCCTCTCAGCTTGGCCCTAGCAATATGAAACTCCTCCTGGTCTTGAGTCTGTGACTTGATGGTGACGAGGACTGAGTGCTAGTGTGCTGGGAAGCCACACAGGGCTTCTGTTCCTACCCTGGAGGATTTCACAGGGAGCATGGGTGGGGCCAGGGCTGCCTTTCCTAGGACGTCCTGAGAGGGCTCCCTTTTCTCAGCCTGCTCCTTATGGTCTCCATTAAAGGTTGTACAGCCTGAGAGGTCAGCACGGGCCGGGCAGTATGTGGCCTGGGGGACAGCTGAGCACTGGAGTGGACAACTTAATTCCTATGAGAACAGGGGCGGTGTGTGGCACAGCGAAGGGGCGTGGACAGTGCTGAGGCACTATTCTTTAGTCAAGAAGCAAAGAGCGTCATGGACATGGGGGCCATGGCCTCGTCAACTCCAGGAGCATCTAAGAGAATTTCTTGAAGGCGTCCAGGTCAAAGGCTGTGTCCAGAAAGCGCTGCAGCTCTGTCAGGTGAGTTTTCTTGTTGCCAGTGGCTGGAGCGGCTGCTGGGTCTCTGCCAGCATACCTGAGAGAAACAGAGGGAGGAGCCCGGGTAAGGTCAGAGGTGGCTCTTGCCTGTTCTCTAGCTTGCTTCCTTCCAGGGCTGCCAGGCCTCCCGTCAGGGCCGTGGGTCTTACCAGACAGGCTTAGCGCGGTCAATGGTGGTCCGAAGTCTTGGCTTGACATAGTCATAGTAGCCCTGGTTCTTGTGCTCTTCCTGGCACCAGGCCAGCTCAGCATTAGGATATTTCTGCGCCTCTTTCAGCAGGAGGTCAAAGGGGAATGGTGATAGCTGGAGAGAGCGGGGTGACATCAACCAAGGGACACTCAGAGGACGGGTGGGGTTAAGCAAAGGGAGGCTGGGGTGCTCAGATGGGAAAGGTTAGGAAATGATGTTCCACCAAAGCACCACGGTGCAAAGCCCCCACGGGGGACACGGCACCCAGCTACCACGCCACTTGCTCTCACCTGCTCAATCCTCGTAATAGCCACCTCCTCCTCCATGTTCCTGGCTTTGCGCTCTCGGGTGAGGTCATAGTACACCTTGCCAGTGCAGAACAAAAGTCTTTTGACTTTGTGTGGGTTCTGAGCTGCAGGTCCATCTTCTGGGATCACACGCTGGAAGTGGGTTCCTAGAACAAAGTTTCCACATCTGGACTGGTTCTTGCTCCAGGCCTATTCCACAGCTGTTATGAATGAGCTGAGGGCTGTCACACAGTGGCTGGGATCTGTGGTCTCCCTCTCCTCTCTGTGACATTTGCTCAGACTAAGAATGATACAAAATCAGGCCTGGGGATATACACCTTTAACCCTAGTACTCAAGGAGACAGAGGCAGGTAAATCTCTGAGAGTTTGAGGCTAGCCTGGTCTACATAGCAATTTTCAGGCCAGCTAAGGCTACATAGAGACAATAACACACACGTACAGACACACACACACACACACAGAAAGGAAAAAAACTGTACAGATATAATGTAAACAGGAACAACCTGGACATAGCAGGTTATTTTTAAAAGGCCTGCCTATTTTACACTTTAAGAACAAATAAATCAAATCATCTGATGGAGAGGACCTGGAGAGTGACTCAGCAGTTAGGAGCCCTGGCTTCTCTTCCATGAGACCCAGGTTCAACTCCTAGCACCTACGTGGCAGGTGACAACTGTCTAACTCCAGGGGAGTTAGGAGTTGCAGGTGATCTGATGCCCTTAAACAGACACATACAGGCAAAATACCAATGCACAGAAAAGACAAAGAAATTAAACAAACAAACAAACAAACAAACACCCCCCCCCCCAAAATCCTACGGAGGACTGAAGAATTGGCTCAGTGGTTCAGAGTGCTCACTGCTCTCCCGAGGACATGCTCTGACTCCAGCACGCACACTGCAGCTCCCATGTGGATATTCTTCTGACCTCCTCAGGTACCAGACATCCACATGGTACACATACATATGTACATCCAGGCAAAACATCTATATTCACAAACATATTTGTAAAAAATTTTTAAGGTTTATCATGTATACAATATTCTGCCTGCATGTATGCCTGCGGGCCAGAAGGGGGCACCAGATCCCCATTACAGATGGTTGTGAGTCACCATGTTGTTGCTGGGAGTTGAACTCAGAACCTCTGGAAGAGCAGTCAGTGTTCTTAACCTCTGAGCCATCTCTCTAGCCCTGTTTTTGTTCCCCCAGTTTTTAAAAAGACGTATTTGTTTTATTTGTTAAGTACATTGTAGCTGTCTTCAGACATCCAGAAGAGGGCATCAGATCCCATTACAGATGGTTGTTAAGCCACCATGGGAATAGAACTCAGGACCTCTGGAAGAGCAGACAGTGCTCTTAACTGCTGAGCCACCTCTCCAGCCCAATAAAACATTTCTTTAAAAAGAATGAAAATAAACCAGGCCTGACAGCACTCCCCTTTAAATCCCAGTACTTGGGAGGTAGAAACAAGTGGATCTCTTGTGATTTTAAAGCCAAACTGTTCTATAAACCGAGTTCCAAGACAGCCAGCACTATATACTAGAGAGACTCTGTCTTAAACCAACTATCTAATGGCTACTTAAATAAACACCTTACAAGTTTACAAATAAAAAACGTTAAGACACTCAAGAGGACATATCCAAACTAGTTGCAAGAACTAGTGCTCACAAAACAGAAGAGACTTAAGAGACTGTTTTCACAATTAAACGTTCAAGTCGAAATGACAGAAGGTATAGATGGAAATCCATGGCAGAAATTATAGTCAATGGTGAGAGACTGGAAACTGTTCCTCTAAGGTCAGAACGAAGCTAGCATGCCCACTCTTGCCACTTCTATTCTACACACTGTGGAAGTCCAAAACAGAAAATATAAGTGGCATCAAATGCAAAACGGGGAGTGTAGGTGGGTGAGATATTTCAGTGAGCAAAGTACCTGCCATGCAAACCTTGCATGGGTTCAGTCCCTGGAACCCACATAAAAGCAGAAGACCCGGGGCTGGAGAGATGGCTCAGAGGTTAAGAGCACCAACTGCTCTTCCGAAGGTCCTGAGTTCAAATTCCAGCAACCACATGGGGGCTCACAACCATCCGTAATGAGATCTGACGGCCTCTTCTGGAGTGTCTGAAGACAACTACAGTGTACTTACATATAATAAATAAATAAATCTTAAAAAAAAAAAAAAAGCAGAAGACCCAACTCCTGAAAGTTGTCTCACTTCTACACATACTACTCCTACACACACAAATAAATAAAAATAAAATCCAAATGATATCATTGTTGAAAAGAATATTACTCACTAAAATTCATATAACAACTCAAGAAATAATGAATAACCAAATTTAAAAAAATCAGAAGAAACAGTTTCTGCTTTCAAAATGAACTATAAAAGTTACATTAACAGTGTGGCACTGCCCGACAGAATGGACCAGAATAGAGCACAGGAAGGACCCTGTTCATCCACAATCAGATAACTTTGACCACAGGTGTCAAAGCCATTCCATGATAAACAATAGTCTTGACTAATGGTGCTGGAAAACTGGAGATCCGCATGCAAAAGAATGTCAGGATCTTGAAGTATCTTGCATACCCATGTTCAAAACGGTGTTACTCATAGGAGCTAAAACCAAATGCAGCAGGTCTGTAAAACAGATCGTCTTTTGGATAAGATCAAATGTGGATACTGTTCCATCTTAACAGGACGGGAAATGACGGCACACACTATCACGTGAATTTTGCGGACATTACACTAACTGAAACAAGTCACTTATAAAAAGACCTGTATAGATTGATCTCTCTTATTCTTTAGATCCAAAATCTGAAAACTTTCCAAATATCAAAATTACACCCCAAGCAGACTAGTTATCTTCTATGTGACAGGCTTCAGGAGATACAGAGTGACTTTTATTGCATGTATATAAGCAACACATAAAATAAAATAAGTGCAGTCTGCATTTAGACTTGAGTCTATACATATATTCCAAAATAAGGAAAAATTGCAAATCCAAAGCATCTCTGGTCCATAATCTGGTTTTGGAGATTCGTTGCTCCTGTACTCTGATCCTAGCAGAACATGGTTACCAGAGCCAGAGCAGGAAGGTATGGTGTGGCAGGACTTATTGGGTGCAGAGTCTCAGCTCTACCTGATCTAAGAGCACTGATTGCTCTTCCAGAGGTCCTGAGTTCAATTCCCAATCAACCACACAGTGGCTCACAATCACCCATAATGGGATCTGATGCCCTCTTCTGGTATGTCTGAAGACAGTGATAGAGTACTCATATAAATAAAATAAATAAATCTTAAAAAAAAAAAAAAAAAAAGAAAAAGAAAGAAAGAAAGAAAGAAAGAAAGAAAGAAAGAAAGAAAGAAAGAAAGCCGGGCGGTGGTGGCGCACGCCTGTAATCCCAGCACTTGGGAGGCAGAGACAAGCGGATTTCTGAGTTCGAGGCTAGCCTGGTCTACAGAGTGAGTTCCAGGACAACCAGAGCTACACAGAGAAACCCTGTCTCGAAAAACCACACACACACACACAAAAAAAAAAAAAAAAAAAAAAAAAAAAAACCAAAAAAACCCCCCAAAAAACCAAAACATTCTCTAGTGACACTCAACACTTAAAAAAATGGTTGACGGTAGATTCCACATTATGTAAATTTTACTACACACAACAAATAGAAAATAACAAACAAGAGGTTCACTGTATAAGGCTCTAGGGGCTGGTGGATGAGAGGAAACAGTCTTTATGGTCTCAGGAGCCCAGGAGCATTTGGGTGGCTACAAGCTGTATTAATTAGCACCTGCTTGTGCTTTCCACGGCCACAGACTCCTATCTCAGCAGTGCAGCTGGCATGCCCCACCCTCCCCAATATCTTCTCCTCTTTGCAAAGAATTTACTTAGAATTTACTAAGTTTTAGTGAGCTGTTTCATGGGCCTATTTGTGATCCGAGACTCACTGTGGTATGTTTTTTCTTTTCTTTTCTTTTTTTTGACAAGGTCTCACTATGTAACTCTGGCTGGCTTGGAACTTGCTCTGTAGAGTAGGCTAGCCCTGAACTCAAGAGATGGGTTTGCCTCTACCTCCAGAGTACTGGGACGAAAGACATGAGTCACCAATTCCTGCTACTTTAATATAGTTCCAAAGGAACTTACAGTTAGAGGTCTTTATATCATGACTAAAATTCTAGAAAGAGCCAAAGGAGATTGGTAAATACAAGCCCCATAAGTCCCACAGAACATCAAAGAGCTCTGAGAACTGATATCCTCCCAGGAAACACCCATGCCCCGCACCTACCTGGCAGCATCTCATCAAAGCTAGTTCTGGCCTCAGGGTGGCGCAGGAGGGATTTGGGAGTGAAGACGATTAACTGAAAGACAAAATATGCTCACAGTAGACTCTATCTTAAAGATTTTAGAATGATGGTCTGAGATAAAGGACCTCTAAGCAGTGAGCTTTGGTAGACAGCCAGGACACCCTGTCTTCCAGATCTCAATGGGAGACTCACTGGCAAGATGCAGGAAGAGAGAGACACTAAGTCCTCTGCTCTCCACCTCCTCTGGGGTTGTTTACTCTCCAGGGCCATCTTCCTGGCCTGCAGCTTCTGCTAGGTGGTCTCAGATAACGCACCTTTAGCTGCTCTATAGCTGGGACAAGGCCTATCACCAGGGCTGTTCTGACTTGTAGACCTGCAGGCAACTAGGGACACAGTAGTCCTGAGGTTAGTTCGCCTCGCATGCCCTCTGACAGGACCCCAGGGCGCAGGGCTCCCCCTGTATCCTTATCCCTCTTTCTGATCATTTTGCTCACTTGCACAACATCACATCACATCACACCACACCACACCACACCACACCACACCACACCACACCACACCACACCACACCACATCACATCACATCACATCACATCTATTCATGCTTCAACACTGAGCTCAAGAGCTACTTTCTGGGGCTCCTGGAATTCCTTGATCCCTGCTGGGGACTTTTTTGATCTCTTCCAGTTCTCAGCATAACTGCATAACGACCCATCTCATTTCTCAATATAACAGGACTATACTTGTCTTCCTGCTGGACCGAGGACTGTATCTTGTCTGACTCTCTTACATGCTGTGCTCGCCAGCACATGAGGACTCAGCTGGGAGTGGGACTGTTTAGTTCTCTGGCATTCACAGCAGTAGGACCTGGCTTCTGAGGTCACATCTCATTCCTATTCCCCTTAGGTATCACTGAACCAACCTAAAGCAAAAGACACCAGGGCAGGCCTTCCTGTGTTAACATAGGAGGGCTGACACCCTGGTCATTGTGGAGACCCCAGCACTGACCGGCTTCCGGAAGGGCAGCAAGATCTGCCGTCGCAGCACATGGAAGAAGTTTCCAGGGGTAGAACAGTTGACAACAATCCAGTTGCAGTCGTAGAGCTGATTGATGTCAAAGTTTTCTTCCTGTAGGTCCTAGTGCAGGGAAGGACATGGCCAGAGGCCAACAGCAGTTGTGAGCATTCTGCTTGGGACAAGAGGCGACACGAGGCGGGGGTGGGGGGTGGGTGGGGGTGGGGGTGGTGGTGGTGGGGGGTCTCAGGATGTCGCACAGGAGACTCAAGGACTCACTGAAGACAGTGAGGAACAGGTTCCACAGGTTCCCTGAGTCTGAGCCCCATTTAATCCTTGGCAGCTCCTGAAGGCTACTGTTTAGCAGTGGATGCATGGGATACAGGAGACAAGGGTGCTGGTACAGACAAGTCTACTTTCCTTAGAAACAGACTCCTAATAGTTCTGAGCTCTTTTAAAACTGCCTTAAACCAATGGCAGTGTCACCTAAGAGTTCAGGCTGAGGATTGTTGGCTTTCTGCAACAGCAGGAAAAAAAATGAAGTAGTCTATTTCAGTGAGCTCATGGGGCCACACTGGTCCACCCACTCTAATTCCTAAGGCAGAGAAGGGTGAACCGAGATCTGACCCCTCGGGACATCCAAATGGAATTCTGTCCTAGATGCCCAGGCAGCTGAGGATCAAGGTCTGCTTTACTCACAGGCAGGACATCTGGGTCATCATTGCACATCTGCAGAAACCGCTCTGGGCGGGCAGAGGAATGCTCGGGACCCTGAAACCAGACACACATGTTACCTCTCAAGCCATTTCTTTCCTTTGATGTCAGAACTCATTTGATTCTACCCTTCCTACCAGCAAAGTGCAGGGCAGCAGGGATGAGGGAACTGAGTACACCAAAGACAGCATCAGCACCATCTGCTGTTTGCCCAGAGGCGGCCGTGCGGGGTGCATGCAGATGGGCCCCTCTTGCCTTCCACAGTGTTAGCTAGTCTTCCCATCTAAACTGTGGGCCACACCAACAGAAAGAGCCCTGCGGTCTCGAGTGCTGTGGACAAGGGAAGTTCTCACCATGCCTTCCATGCCGTGAGGCAGCAGGAGCACAATGCCATTCTGCCGCACCCACTTTGCCTGTCCTGGGCAGATGAACTGGTCAATGATGCACTGTGCCATGTTGTTGAAGTCACCAAACTGGGCCTCCCAGAGAACCAGAGCATTGGGGCTAGCCATGGCAAAGCCCAGCTCAAAGCCTACAATGGACAGAAAGGAAGAAAGACATGTTCAGGACTACCATGCAAGGACTGCAGAAGACTGAGGTGGGGTTGGGGTTGGCCTTACCCAGGACACCATACTCAGACAGCGAGCTGTTGCATACGGTATAAGGGGCCTGATTTGGCCAAAGGTGGTTCATGGGGATGCAGGTTCTTTTGTCAACATTCTGATCATGGAGCACATGGTGGCGATGGCTGAGGCAGAATGACAACATTAATAAGCAGGAGTACAGGCATCTGAGCCAACCATTTGAGCCTTGAAGCACTAACAGACCTATTGTGACAACCTGGCTTTCTGCCAGATACTGCAGGGTAGAGCCCTTGCAGCATATAAACGGAACATCCTCAACAAAACAGGAGAGGTGAGGTGGCCTAGACACTCAGAATACAGAGCCTTCTGGAAACGATCCTCCCCATCCCTGAAATACAGATTCCAAAGCCCTTCCCTTCCTTTTCGACCAGAAGGATACACATTTGTGTTTACCTGAAGGTGCCCCTCTCCACATCCTGGCCACTCAGCCGGACATGGATACCTTCCTTCAGGAGTGATCCAAACGCCATGTACTCTGCCAGCGCCCAGTCCACAGTCCGGTTCGTCACGAGCTCTCTGCGAGTCTTCAAGATCCGGCTCAGCCCTGCAGAGAAGAGCATTCCCAGTACTGCAGGCCAAGCTCCTGTGGGAAGCTTGCTTCCTGTGCTCCAGTGACACAAGCACAGCCTTTGTCACCCAGTGTACGGAGAGCAGGGTGGTGCCCTCTTAGTTGCTTCTCTGCTTTCCACGAGAAGGACCTCAAGTGGGAGCTGAGTCTGTCAACACACCCACAGGCTGTGGACAGGAGAGGTTCTAAAGGGCATGGCTAGGGACACCGCCTTCAAGGTGTTGATCTAGGCCAACGTTTCCACATGCAAGTGCAGGGTTGGTTACCTCCATGGATAGTAAAGTTCTCCACAGGGACAGAGCTGGCCACTTTCCCAATGTGGGACAGGACATCCTCCTCCAGACCAGTGGAGGGGCAGGTCATGCTCCTGGGCTGTCCGTCCAGGGTGAAAAAGCCTAGGGAAACAAACACACACCATCTGCTTTGGAAGGGACAGCTACAGAGCAGACCAGAACAGCAGCTCTGCCTTTCTAGAAACTCCACCACAGCATCACATGACTTTGGGCAAATAAAAGGTAGGAGCCAATAAAGCCTGGATGGCCTATGTGGGGACCACAGAGGCTCTGCTGAAACAGAACATTCACTGCACGTTATATACACAGGAGGGGAGCGAGAACTTTTTCTGGGAAGAGGATTCATGGTTACATCCACTTCACAAGGAGTCTGTCAACTGTGATGATCCCTTGCTTACCAGGCCATGGGGAATCCAGCCAGTGCTTGATGTGCAAGATCTTCTCGTCTTTGGATCTGGTAAATGCTTCCTCACAGATCTTATCGTACTTGGAGATTTCCTCCTGGAAGAGTGGGTACGCGGAGCTCACTGAGCACAGCACTCTCACGTCGTGCAGGCCTACTGCACCCTGGCCTTCCAGTCCCTCCATACTTGTGCATACCCAACTACATCTGTATTAAGACTTGCCAGTCCCCAACACACACAGCCTCTTTAACATCTAAATTCTGCTCCTCATTCTTACATCACCTGGCTGGAGATTCTGTTTAGTCTGAGTCCTGAACATGTTTTCATAAGGACTGGCTTTATGTGTTTAGAGGATGGGGTTTCAGAGCTGTGCCATCAGCAGCTGTCCACTCTGGGCCCGTGTACCAGCCCATGTGTCTGGACTGCTGCTCATACTGCCTGCATGCGGCAGAATGCTCCGTGCAGCTCATACAGGCTCTTTAGTAAGCTGGATGGAGCCTTGTTCATACATCTCTCCACCCAAAAACAGTGTCAACAGAGCGCCTATCGGGTAGACACCTCATCTTTAGAACATCTTTCTCCACCTCTACTACTTCAACAAACATTTTGATATCCCAGATCCTCACCGAAGCTAAAATGCTGTAACTGTCAAGACTTCACATGTTTTTACTTGGGTCCTAAAAGGCCTGGCCTGGAACAATCTCTAGCCTGCCATGACCTAAGGCCTGCCAGGACAGACCTCATATTCAGGCTGGTTGACGACGCCCTGGGACACTAGCAGCTCCGCATACTTCTGTAGCACAGGCTTCTGCTTGCGGATTTGCTTGTACATGAGTGGCTGTGTAAACATAGGTTCGTCCATCTCGTTGTGGCCATTTCGTCGATAACACACCTAGTCAGAGTAGCAAGAGAGGGCCGTGAGAGACTGGCCGGTCTGTGGAAAAGAACCCCACTGCATGTGTGGTTATCTGACATCTCATCTGTGTGATACAACAAGGCTGACGCTGCTCTGCCTTAACTTCCGCTACAGCTAAGATCTTGTTTTTCGCTTTTACATGGTAGATTTGCTCTATCAAATGAGACATAATGAGAATGACTTGGGAATAGAAATTCTTGATTTGTAAAGCAGTCTTAGATAGACCCAGATGGGCTACACAGCCCTCACTGGGGAGTATTCAGAGGAGAGCCTGGCTCCAAACACTCTGGTACCAGAAAGATGCTATCTTATGAGTGGCATTATAAAGCCCCACGTGACTTAGCGAGAGTGAGAAGACAGGCCAGAGACTCACTTGGGCACACTTACCAGATCAACAACAACATCCTTGTGGAAGGTGTTTCTCCACTCAGCCGCCACCTTGCATACATACATGACAGCTTCAGGGTCATCTGAGTTGACATGGAAAATGGGGGCGTTCACCACTCGGGCCACATCAGTGGGGTAGGGAGAGGAGCGTGCCATCCGAGGGTCTGTGGTGAAGCCAATCTGTAATTACGGAACACAAGATCTGGCAACAGGGTATGGAGGGCTGGGAGCACTGCTGGGCACAGCCTGTACTTCCTGCTGGTGGACTACGGGTATGTGCCTTAGGTGGTGTCTCTGCTTGTCTTCCCCTACTCTGATAACACAATTCATGTATTTTAACAAGGGAATTTGGAAGAGGGACTGGGTTGTAGTATGAACATTTTTATGTTTTCCTTTCCAGATGATTTTGTTCTGAGGCATATTTATGTAAATACACCTAAGTATACATTTAAGTTTAGGATCTTTTTTTTTTTTTTTTTTTTTTTTTTTTTTTTTTTGGTTTTTCAAGACAGGGTAGTCCTGGCTGTCCTGGAACTCTGTAGACCAGGCTGGCCTAGAACTCAGAAATCCGCCTGCCTCTGCCTCCCAAATGCTGGGATTTCAGGCGTGCGCCACCACGCCCGGCTTTAAGTTTAGGATCTTACTCCACTAATGCACAAGTCTTCTCTTCCTCTGCTATGGTAGAGTAGGGAGTGGTGGCAGCAGCTTCTCTAGTGTATACAAAGCCCTGGGTCTGATCCCCAGTACTGGACAGAAGAGGTGTTAAGTTAGCACACCTCGGCACTAGTTAGAACTATCTCCCTTCTCACCCCATCTGCTCTGTGCGGAGTGGTTCGTGCACGGCTTGTTCTCACGTGGGATACGCAAGCACCCATCAGCGTCGGGTGTCTCCTCTCACTGAACCTGTAACTCACTCATTTGGCTAGGCTGGCTAACTAGATACTCCTGTCTCTGCCTTCCCAATGCTGAACTCAGGTCCCCACACTTGTATGTCAGCATGTTACCAAATGAACTATCTCCCTAGACCCTCATTACAACTATCTTTTTTTTTTAAGTGTGTGCAATCATGTGCACCTTTTTAAAAATTAATTTGTATGTATGAGTATTTGTCTGCATGTATGTATATATGCATCACGTGTGTGCCCACAGAAGCCAAAAGATTTAGAGCGCATGGAACTGGACTTACAGACAACTGTGAGTTGCCAGGTGGGGTGCTGGAAATTGAAACTGGGTCCTCTGGAAGAATCACTGCTCAGTAATTTCTGAGTCATCTCTCCAGCCCATACAGAGCTTTTTCTATGGTAGGTGGGGACTGAGCTTGGGTGAACAGTCTGAGCAATCCCCCTGCAGCTTTGGCTGATGGCAGTTCAGGTTCATATTAAACATCTGTGATGGAAGACTTCCTTTCTGTCCCACTGCTGCCATTTGTCTACTCAACCTTTAAGTTTCAAGTACTCAGAGAATTAACTGCTTTTGACCTCCGGCCTCCTTATCCTTCTTGGCATTCTGAGTCTCCACCCCTCAATGAATTTAAGTTCTGTGTTAGTGGAGCATAGTAGCCCTTGCTCTGTCTGATGTCTAATATGGTATTTATATTGACACATATGACACCATACATTCACACACACACACACACACACACACACACACACAATACCATATATGTATGGTGTGTGTGTATGTGTGTGTGTGTGTGTATAGAAAGAAAGAAAGAAAGAAAGATAGATAGATAGATAGATAGATAGATAGATAGATATAGAGAGTTGACTGCATCAGGCGAGATGACCCAATGGGAGGACACAATAGTTAATAGATAACAAGTGTCAACCCTGGGAAGAATTGAACTGTGACAACTAGAAGATTATTATTAATTGAAGCATTACTAGAACAAAACCCCTAAGATTAGAAGTCTGTTTTATCAGCCAGGCAGTGGTGATAAATCCCAGCACTTGGGAGGCAGAGGCAGGCAGATTTCTGAGTTTGAGGCCAGCCTGGTCTACAGAGTGAGTTCCAGGACAGCCAGGACTACACAGAGAAACCCTGTTTCGAAAAACCAAAAAAAAACCCAACCAACCAACCAACCAAACAAAAAAACTGTTTTATCAAACAATCTGTAATAACTACTTTTACTAGTATGGTAAATAAGTGGATAGTAAGATGTGTATATTGGGCTCTAGTTTCTTAAAGAAAAAACCAATTACCTATAACTGTGGCTCTAGACAAAAAAACTCTAAAACAATAATGCCCCATCCTTAAATAATGTAATTAAAATCTTTCCACTGTAAAAAGTGGCTGTGTTATTCAAAGACATTTCTTTTTAGCTATTTATTTTGTGTGTATGGGTGTTTTGCATGTGCACCAGAAGAGGGCACCATAGTCTCAGGACTATAGTTACAGAAGGGTGTAAGCAGGCCTGTAGGTGCTGGGAATTGAACTCAGGACATCTGGGGACAGTCAATGGTCTTATCTGCTGGGCCAGCTCTCTAATCTCATGTGTTACCCAAACATAATAAAACCCCACTTTTGTATATAATTATAAAACAGTGAAGGTTTTGAATGACCAGGAGGACATATCAGGGGCTAATCAGACACCTGGGATTACCTGGTTGTTGACAACCACATGAACAGTGCCATGGGTGGTGTAGGATGGCAGGTCGCTGAGATGGAAGGTCTCATACACGATGCCCTGGCCAGCAAAGGCAGCATCCCCATGCAGCAGGATAGACATCACCTGCAAAAGATCCCAGATGTAACACATTTGACTGTTAAGTCTGAAACACAAGTGGTTGAGATGAGTTTCTATTTGTTTCTTCTGTGTGTGTTTGAGTACATGATACAGGAAGAAGGGTGCACACCACAGTGCATTTGTGCAGTTCAGAAGACAACTTTGTGGAGTTGGGCTTCTTTTTCCAAACTATGTAGGTTCTGGGGAACAAGGAAGCTCCTTTACCCACTGACCTATCCCATGCAGTAATTCACAACTCACAAAGTAACAGGAGTTCAGAAGGCTCCCATCCTTTTTGGCCCCCGACATGCTTACCACATCCACATATGCCACCATTTGCCAACACCTGCCCAGAGAAAGCCATATGCCTATTGTGTCATCCCTTCTGCATCCTATAAGAATCATCCTACACCCTACAAAACCTCCCATCCAAGAAGCAACTCCAGCCCCAGACACCCAGCAACCCCAGGAAATGGGTTTCTTCAAGTGTCATGTCTCTGGCTGCTCCAACATACCAGCCTGGTCTGATTAATTGGCCTAGTCACTGCCTGCCAGTTTCCCATCAAATCATCTTCTTGGCAATGAGTATAACAGTGATTTTGGTGGGAAGAACTGTATCTGATTCCTTCTCAAACCTTTGTCCAGCCTCAGCAACATGTGGCTCCTCCTCAGCTAGTTCCTTGAGTGGCTAGTGGACAACTGTGATGGTCTGTATATGCTCAGCCCAGGGAGTAGCACTATTAGCCTTCCACTAGCTGCTTTCAGATGAAGATATAGAACTCCCTGCTCTTCCTGCACCAGGCCTGCCTGAATGCTGCCACGTTCCTGACTTATGACAATGGACTGAACCTCTGAACCAGTAAGTCAGACCCAATTAAATGTTGTCCTTTATAAGAGTTGCCTTGATATGGTGTCTGTTCACAGCAGTGAAACCCTAAAACAACGATGATCCTGATTTCTTACTCCGGCATCTATTAGTTGGCATCCTCTCCTTTCTCCGTAGTTCATGATCATATGCTCACAATTCCCATTTTATTCTTCAGGTACACGTAAGAGATTCCTGAATGTCATCAGTTACTCTACAGGTGCTCACATCATTTCAATGTGCCTTTCAGGGTGCCTTACTTCCTGGCACCACAGCACGGCAGCCCCAGATGTGCTATTACCAGCCCTGATTCCTCCAGTAAAGGATGTGAACTTAGAACTCACAGCTCTTTGTTTACCAACACTAGTCTCTAAGCATAGAGCTGGTAAATATATACGTGTGTACACCCACATTTATATATTATTTATTTATTTATTATTTATATAAATAAATATATACTTGTATAAATATAAATATTTTGCCGGGTGGTGGTGGCGCACGCCTTTAATCCCAGCACTTGGGAGGCAGAGGCAGGTGGATTTCTGAGTTCGAGGACAGCCTGGTCTACAGAGTGTGTTCCAGGACAGCCAAGGCTACACAGAGAAACCCTGTCTCGAAAAAAAACAAACAAAAAATTAAATATTTTATATATAAATAAAATAGTTATAAAAAGAACACAGGTTATTTCTGTGTCTTTGCATTCCACAGCTATCAACATGTCTGGCTACCCAGTGTTTACCTATTGGCTTAGCATCTCTGGTAGGAAACATTCTTTGGCTATATAGCCCATGTTTCTCCCAACCCCTTACACTAGTCAAGAGTTCTCCAAAAAGAGAACCAGTCAGGGAAAGATCGGCATGGGCTGCTTAACCGATCTGAAGGAAGCAAGCTGGCATGTTTAAGGCTGAGGCAGGGCAGGCTGCAGATACAGGGAAGAGGTAAGGGGGCAGTGAGTCTGAAACTATTCAAGAGGCAGAACTCCTTCTCCTTTGGTACTCCAGTGTTTAAGACAGGGTTTCATGACCCAAGAGTAGTCTAAAACATGCTCTAGACAAGAATATCCTTGTGTGAATTTCCAGCTAACCATGGGCTAACTAACTCCTTTGACTGAGATTTTTTTTTTTTTTTTTGGTTTTTCGAGACAGGGTTTCTCTGTGTAGCCCTGGCTGTCCTGGAACCCACTCTGTAGACCAGGCTGGCCTCGAACTCAGAAATCCTCCTGCCTCTGCCTCCCAAGTGCTAGGATTAAAGGCGTGCGCCACCACCGCCCAGCTTGACTGAGATTTTAAAGAAGACCAATAATGTTGGATATTTCTCTGCAACCTTTCCCATTATTATTTTATTCCTTCAGGACACTTCTAACATTCTAAATAATGCCTGAGTGGCTTTTTCCCACATTTTCAAATGCAGAAGTCACCCAAACCTATTTACAACCTCATTTTATTACCTAGTACCAAATATCTGGGCCAGTCCCATCACATAACCCTAGTGGTTTATTTTTTTAGTTTTTAAAGATTTATTTATTTTAAGTACACTGTAGCTGTCTTGAGACACCCCAGAAGAGGGCATCAGATCTTGTTATGGATGGTTGTGAGCCACCATGTGGTTGCTGGGCTATGAACTCAGGACCTTTGGAAGAGCAGTCAGTTAAGTCAGCTCTTAACCACTGAGCCATCTCTCCAGCCCCGTTATCAAGTTGTTTTCTTTTTTTTTTTTTTTTTCCGAGACAGGGTTTCTCTGTGTAGCCCTGGCTGTCCTGGAACTCACTTTGTAGACCAGGCTGGCCTTCGAACTCAGAAATCCGCCTGCCTCTGCCTCCCAAGTGCTGGGATTACAGGCGTGCGCCATCACCGCCTGGCCCGTATCAAGTATTTTTAACCATGGAGTCATCTCTCCAGCCCTGATATGTCTGACTGCCTTACTTCTCACCTAACTACTCTACATCTACGGCTGCTTGTTCTAAAGTGCTTCACACTCCACTGTACAATCCTGTTTCACTTACCACATCTTCACTGACTCCCTGACCTTTCCCTCTTTTTATTAACCCCTTTTTCTTCCAACAGAATAAAGTTCCTTGAAAGAAGCTTAACAGTGTCTTTTTGTTTGTTTGTTTGTTTGTTTGTTTGTTTTCGAGAAAGGGTTTCTCTGTATAGCCTTGGATGTCCTGGAACTCACTCTGTAGACCAGGCTAGACTCAGAAAGCTGCCTGCTTTTGCCTCCCAAGTGCTGGGATTAAGGCCATGTGCCACCACTGCCTGGCTAACAGTGTCTTTTTTAATTCATCAATCAATGTATATCACCATGTACAGTGAATTTTTTTCATTTTTACATCATTATTTGTAAGAACTATACAATTTACTATACAAATATAAAATTTGCTACAACTAAGAATTATATCCTGAGGTTAAATAATAATAATAATATTACAGTCAGATAAGGGTTTTTATATTTGAGCAAGTCAGCCAACCAATATCCAGCATTCTCTGTCACAAAAAGGAAGTGCCATAGTGGTTTGGGGCTGTCTGTTACGCACTTTTGCCTCACTAGTGACACGTCTCTCCTGCCATCTGTGCCCCACTCCTTTTCCTTGCAATCAATCCCCTTTTCTGTCCACAACTAGTGGACAGAGAATAATACTACTGATGGTTCCTCCACCAACACCGTGAGGACATAGGTAGCGCCTTCCCCAGTCTTGGTGACAGGAAGGCAGTGCGATGGTGGCCGCACTCAGACCTCCCAGGAGCCTCACCTTCTTCCCCTCAGTGTCTCCACAGTAGAACTGTTCAGCTTTGGTCTTTCCCATCACTACAGGGTCAGCAGCCTCTAGGTGGGAAGGGTTAGCCACCAAGGACAGAGTGATGTTTCTGTCAGTCACACGGTTGATTCTGCGGTGATACATGCCCAGGTGGTACTTCATGTCCCCGGAACCCTGATGATAAAAAGAACAAGTGATGCTGGGCAGTGGTGGACACGCCTTTAGTCCCAGCACTTGGGAGGCAGAGACAGGTGGATCTTTGAGTTTGAGGCCAGCCTGGTCTACAGAGTTCCAGGACTGCCAGGACTAAAAGAAAAACATTTTAAGAAATCAAAAAGACAAGTGATGTTGGTTGGAGAGGTTCATTCTCAATGACAGGTCTACACATGGGATTCTGACTCCTAGGGCTTAACTGCAGGAGGATGGGGAAGGCTTTCCCCAATAGTATACCTCCCAGGCACAAATATATAGTTACTCAGGTAGAAGGAATATTCTTGCCCCAGCAGGAGGACTATAAGGTTGCAGGGTAGAGGAGGTTGGCCAATTCCAATAAGGAAGGCAAACTGTAGACGGTGTGTATGAGCAGAGCTTCAAGTAAGACACTGAGAAGCCCGTGGCTCCAGGCGTCTCAAGCGGCCGAGACAACTGCAGTGGACGTATCTCCATAGAGCCTTACCTCATCAGCTGCCTCCAGCTTTGAGTCAAACTGACAGAAGATCTGCTCCAGCTCCTTCCTGATGACATTTGCAAGCACATTCAGTCGCCCTCTGGGACACAGGGAACAGTGAGTAAGCCCCAGGACAAGGCTGTCCACCCTGCCCCTACCCGGGACACAGGAGCTCCTTGGTTTGTAGTCCAAGGATCACTGTGATCCAAAGCTGACACGAACAGCAACTCTCTGGCCACTGGACTTACTGAGCCATAACCCATAGACCAGAGAAAGGCAGAAAGTACAGAACTAGCCCAGCTCCCCGCCTCTCCCAAATCTCAGAGAACAGCCAAGTCACAAGTGAGATAGCAGTAATGGCACTTATGAGATAAACTTTCATTATGTAGCAAAAGCTAGTTTAGAAGTTACTATAGCCCACGATAGGCTGCAATTTTGTGATTTTCCTGTCCTAGCCTCTCAAGAACTGTGACTATAGGTACATACTATCATGTCCACCTGGATTTAATTTGAACAAAATTCCCTATAGAATGAAATCCAAGTCTAAGCATGTTTGGCTTGGAGACTTGTTCTGCAGTCGTCCTGATGTGAGAGTGTGAGGCCCTTGGAAAGCAACCCATCTTAATACTCTCAGATTCCACCCCATGAAGGAGCGGCTGGGCCTTCTGTGCCTTCCAGGCCCTGAGGGCCTCAAGTACCTGTGCGGCATCCCCATGATCACATAGTCCACTCCATTTGCACTTGACATGTCAATGATTGTCTTGAGGGCAGGGATCAGCACCTCACAGCCTTCCAGACCAAAGCGCTTCTCAGAGGACCACTTTCGCTGTAGGAACTCCTCAAACCTGGATAGATAACCAAGAAACTTGAGGAGCAGTGTCCATAGGGCCAGCCTCAACGTAAGCATTCTCAAATGACAAGAGGGGACAATGAAGGCCAACTCTATTCTCCTGGCCAAACTTAACACATACTTGCTGCTATAGCCATTTTCATGCCTGGAGGACAGGCTACCTACACTCCATAAATGGGCCTGAGCGCCCATGGCCAAAACCACACCTCTTTACCTGGTAGACCGTACAAGCCTGGCCAGCAGGGTCCGCTTCTCCTCATTGGTGAACTGCATGATTCCAGGGGTCTCAAACTTCTGCCGGATCCACTGGCATTGCTCCAAATCATTAATGAACATGAACTCCACACCAATGTGCTGGCAGTAGGCCATCTGTCCACATAGATACAGGGGCACAAGAGTCACTGGTGAACATGGACTGCATTCCAGTGTGCCAGCCATGGGCCATTTGCCTGTCTACCACCCTCTGTACCAGCAAGGGTCTGCTTAACCC
Source organism: Apodemus agrarius (assembly GCA_964023405.1). Classification (NCBI taxonomy): domain Eukaryota; kingdom Metazoa; phylum Chordata; class Mammalia; order Rodentia; family Muridae; genus Apodemus; species Apodemus agrarius. The sequence goes on along the minus strand of OZ030016.1, from coordinate 78,537,583 downwards.
AGTCGAACTGTTCGACGATACCAATGCCCCTTTATTCAGACCAGAGAGAAGCAAACTTCCTTTTCCCATGCAAGGTGCTGTGACAGAAGGCAGAAATCAAGTTGCAATCCTCCTGCCTCGGCCTCCCTAGTTCCGGAATAAGCCACACTTAGCTTCTGAGGGCCTTCTAACAGAGCCATGTAACACTTTCTTAGGATCTGGGTCATGGCACACCGAGAACCTGAGAGGTAAGGGTCAGGCTAATGAACAACAAATTCATTATCTTCATGATAAGTAGCAAAGGCCATGCCAGCTTTTGGACAGGATCCTTTCCTAAGAAAGGTAGGCTGTCCTTACAGCATGTCCACCATCCATGAGGAGAAAAGCCAGTGAGCTTGGTGGCTGCTTAAAGACTTGAACTCACTATGTACAGCAACTTGCTTTCAACTCATGAAGATTCACCTACCTCTGCCTACCAAATGCTTGGATTAAAGGTATTCACTACCACCACCACCACCACTACCGCTGTCGCCGCGGCAACGGCATGTGGCACCATGCCTGAATGAAAGCACAAGTCTACTTGAATCACACCTGAGAAAGGAGGGACAGTCAGTTCTGCAAAGGTGGAGAGCAGCAACGCAACTGGCTCTTAGGGAGAGAAAGTTAAGCAGAGAAGAGAAACAGCTTATAAAACTGGAGGGACCAGCACATTCGCCCCAGGGAGGCCTAACTCCAGTATTCTTGCAGACTCTCGGTCCTGGCTGAGCCTTTACCATCTACACTGCTATCTTGGAGGCCTAGACCATGGGTGTGAAAGCAGGCCAGGAGCAGCACTGAGCTAGCAAGGCAACAGCAAGGTGCCCAATGCTGCGATGTCAAAGACCCACAACCTCAGCCGTCCTCAGGGAGCCCAGGGACTCATCTGGTCTACACAAATGTGCCCACCTGGCATTGGTAGGTATAGGAGTGTTGAATTTATGGTCAGGTGCCTGCTCTTTGAACAGTGGGGATTAAGCAGGCTTTGCCTAAACTTCTGTTCACAACATACTACAGCTTTTGTAGCCAAAAGAAAAATCATATTGCTGAGAAGACTTTTGAAATGAAGGGTATTTTAATCAATATACATGATATTTCTTTTGCCTTTCAGTTTTTTGAGACAGGGTATCACTACATAGGCTTGGCATTTTGATATTAGACCAGGCTAGCCTCAAACTGAGAGATCTTTCTGCCTCTGCCTCCCAAGAACTTCTAAATTAGACTAAGCTATCCAGAACTTCATAGCTCTCACAAATCTATTGTCATGCCTCAGGTTTTGCACATGACAGCACAGTAAGGTGTGATTCTGGATAATTCAGTCCCAGAGAAGCTATTAACACCAAGTGTCACAGAGGCCCTCTTCCTCGCAACCAACCAACAACTGGCGTATCTGCGTCTCTTTGCCCTGTGTGGCCTGCTGATGGGGTAGTGCTGAGGACAGAAGACTCCCCTTGGTCACTACTGAGCTGATCCCTGCAGCTGTGTTGCCCAGTCCACCCTTTATGCCTTTAAGTCCACTAGGCAGAACTTCCATTACTGAACAACTAAAAGCTCAGAGAAATCTACCGAGTTAGACTCCAAACACCATTTTCCCTAACTTGTCAGTATTACTTTAGCCATGAATTCAGAGAGACAGTTGGAGATGTGGACAGGAGACAATGTTGTTTCCTCTATCCTTGGCTTAGTTCTCAGGAGAACTCAATCTGTTTTGTGAAGTTGTGTGAGTTTGGGGAGCTCTTAGCTTCCTGCTCTAATGACATCAGTTTGAGGGGTTGAGAAGTGCTACCTCTATTTTTTTTCAAGAGCTACCAGATGTGACAGAGAGAAAGGGGAGGTAGCCGTTGAGTGCGCTACTGGCTACTCACCCCTTCACACCAGCGTCAAGACTACTCAGGACTCAGAATGTTACAGAGTAGCTAAGTGGCATGCACGAGCCACTCTTCCACCCCCACGGAGGTGCATATGGAGGGAATGGAGCCTTTGGTTTGTATGAGGGTGGTGTGTGCACATCCCACCAAGACTCCTAGAAAGTGACCCAGGTACTTGGTGTAAATGGCTTTCATCTGATTGCTGTCCTGACAGCACTAGAATAAGTAAGAAAGATGAAAGCTGGGACATACAGAAAAGCCCAGTCACTTGGGACATGGCTTCTTATGGGAGAACTGGCTTATATGGGGCATTATCTGTGTGGTTTGGACGAGAGAACTTCCACATCAATAGGAGCCAGTAGAGATATACGAGACCCCAGAAAGCCTAAGCCAAAACTGTTATCCACAGAGCAATCCCAACTCAAAATAAGGAATGAACATAAACCCTCTCATTATCATACAGGTTGTGACACTTAACTTACATGTGATGTGTGCATGGGTTAAGTTGTGACACAGAGCTTAGCAAATATATCTTCGTAGGCTCAGTTTTCCAAGTAGAAGTGGATGAGATGAATTTTCCTATTTTATTTGAGCCAATATATTAAATACATCATTTCAACAGTTAAAAGTTATTCAGGCAGCTAGGTGGTGGCGGCGCACGCCTGTAATCCCAGCACTTGGGAGGCAGAGCCAGGCGGATTTCTGAGTTTGAGTTCAGCCTGGTCTACAGAGTGAGTTCCAGGACAGCTAGGGCTATACAGAGAAACCCTGTCTTGAAAAATACAAATCCAAAAAACCAAAAACCAAAAACCAAAAAAAAAAAAAAAAAAAAAAGTTATTCAGGCATTTCAAGTTCTGTAGGCCAGGTTGGCCTCAAACTCAGAGACCTGCCTGCCTCTGCCTCCTGAGCACTAGAACTAAAGGTGCACCCCATCACCACCCAGTTTCGAGTGCTCAAGAGGGAACAGGCAGCTCCCATGTGGAAGGAGGCAGGCTTAGACAACAGTTAGTGTGCTGACAGTAACACACAGGTGAGAGCCAAAGTTAAACATGTCCTCCTTCCTAAGTGTTCTTCCTGATCCTGATGCAAGCAGGCTCTCCTTCTTGCCCTCCTGTGAAGGGCCCACAGATGAGGGAGCGTGGCAGCTGCTAGTCGAGACGCTTTTGATGGACACAGAAAGTGTCCCACCTGACATTCAAATATTCTCTACCACTTGTGCTAAGTGTAGACTTGGAACATGCAAAAGATGAGCTCACTGGAACAAACATTAATCACTGGGGGATGGAAAGGCTCTGACTTAGGGGACCCAAGCTGACTCTAATGTCCAACTAAGGTAGGAGCCCTTCAGAGATCCTTGACTGTGGCTATGTTTCAAACTAGGTTCATGAGTCTGAACATCCTAAGCAGAAACATCCAATAATGGATGAGGGCCTCCCAGCAAAGCCACTCCCTTCTGAAGCAGGGACCACAGTTATCCTTCTATACAGAGCTCAGGGGAAAACTTGTCCAAGAGAGACGGGCAACACACAAGCAGCCTGACAAGCACCAGGCTCTCAGCTGCTGTTTGCAGTGCATACAAACGGGTCCCCTAAATATTAATAAAGTTCAGGAAGGAAGAAAAGGTAAAACAGAGGAACGGGAGAGATGAAAGGAAGCGGCAGAACACGGCAGCCACCATGTGTGGTACACAGTGGCCCGAGGCCTGTATAAAGGTAGAGAAAATTTCCAGGATGACAACTTGCACCTGAAATAGTCTAGAGGGATCCAAAAACAATTTTTAAAAATTTTTTAATTGAGCCGGGTGGTGGCGGCGGCGGCGGATGCCTGTAATTCCAGCACTTGGGAGGCAGAGGCAGGTGTATTTCTGAGTTCGATGCCAGCCTGGTCCACAGAGTGAGTTCCAGGACAGCCAGGGCTATACAGAGAAACCCTGTCTCAGAAACAAAACAAAACAAAACAAATTTTTTTAATTGAAAAGTAGGTTTCTATCTATAAAACGGAAAAAAAATTATCTTTTAGTTTCTTAAAAACACAGAACCAAAGCCAAATAGATAGCCATGTCTGACATCTGTTAGATTTTTCTAAGAACTGTTCTTACCTCTAGCCGACGGATGATCTCCCGAAGAGGAAGTGCTGGCTCCTGTCCCCCGATGAAAGTGGTAGTGGGTAAGTGGAAGACCTTGTCAAGATCAGACTCGTGTAGGCCATAGAACCCTACAGACGATGAGGGACAAGGCATACCCATGCAGGGGTCACAGTGTATAGGAAGGGTCGAGGAGGGATACCCCAAGGAGAAAAAAAATATAAGAAAGAAAGAAAAATATCACATACCACTGATGTATATGAAAACAAGCAATATTTATCATTAGAACCAGAAATCTTAACAATAACTACACACTAAGATTATTACTAGGTAAACCAGAATAAAGCTATTATGCGCATATTAGTCTAGTGCTTGGCAATTATTTACAATTTAGAGTTAAATTTATTTGAAGGTTCAAAGATAAAAGCCAATTTGGGGAGGTGGAAAGAGTCAAAAGAAATCAATCAAAAAGTAAATAAAAAGTTAAGAGTTAAAGTAGAAAATGGGAACAGAGAGAACAGCAGACCGTATACATGAGCCATTCAACAGTCATGTGAGTACATATTACATAGTGAGTGACAAGGCTGGGGTCCCCAAGCGGCTGGTGGGAGACTGTTCTTCAGGATACAACTAGGGTAGCAGAGAAAAGGGTAAAAGCCTTTAATCTTGGACTGAGGGCAAGCATCTCCCTGCAATGCCCAAACTGCTAGATGTCCCAGGGTGCTGTGCAGTGCCCGTCGGTCAGATCTAACCCTCACTTCCCTGCTCCTCTCTCCCTCGAGCAGTCACTACAGGGAGACCCTCTTCGTCTGAAGCCGTTTCAAGCTGGAAGAGCAGCAGGAGGCTCTTCTTCAGCACATGCTATGCTCGTTTCATCTTGAAATCAGTAAAGGAGCAAACTATCAAATGACACCATGAGTCTGTTTCCAGTTTGGCGCTTACTCTGAAATAACATATCAATCAAGAAGGGCAGAGAGCACGGTGTAAGTCACTAGCACTTGGATACCTGCTGCCAGCACTTTCTCAGGCTCCAAAACTGAAAGCTGAACCAGCAGACAGCATGCAGAGCCTGACCCCTGACACCTACTAAGTGTAACCAAGGGCTGCTGTGAGAGCCACGAGTCAGGGAATCAGAAGAATGCAAAAAGCCTGCAAACACGCATGGACACCAATCCCCAGGGGGACTGTTTTGCTACGTTCCCTGACAGCTGGTCATTAGTTCTGAATTTGCCTTGCTATGTAGACCAGGACGGCTTTGAACTTTAGGTAAGCTTTCTGCCTCTGTAGTAGAATTACAGGTGTGACTAACATGTCTGGTTGTCAGGGGGATGTATGTCATTGTCAGTCTTCAACATGAGTGGCCCAGGAATCTATCTCTTCATGATTCTCTTTTTTTTCTTTTTTCTTTTCTTTTTTTTTTTCTTTTTTGTTTTTCGAGACAGGGTTTCTCTGTGTAGTCCTGGCTGTCCTGGAACTCACTCTGTAGACCAGGCTGGCCTCGAACTCAGAAATCCGCCTGCCTCTGCCTCCCAAGTGCTGGGATTACAGGTGTGCGCCACCACTGCCCGGCCATGATTCTCATTCATTCAAGCTATGTTGGGAAATTACACCACCCCCCCTTTTGAGACAGGGTCTTTATGCATAGCCCTAGATGTCCTCAAAATACAGATTAGCCTACTTCTGCCTCCTGAGTGCTGGGATTAAAGGCATGCACCACCATGCCTGGCTGGGGTATTACATCCTTAAGTTTTAAAAAGCAAGTTATATCCAAGCCCCTTTAATTTCATTAAAACAAAAGGGGAAAAAAAAAAAACAAATCAAACCAAGCAAAGTCCCCCACCCTCAACCCCAAGCCTGAAGGAAGCCGGTGGCGAAAGTGGTTACTCAGGCCCACTCACTTGTCTCCTATTACTGGATCATCAATGAGGGACCAGCAGTTATGGGCGTCTGTCTCTTATAACCCAGCTTGTAAGCAACAGCTCCATGGTATTTATGGAGAAAATATTTCTAAAATATTTCTGTAGTTGTGCTTTTTAGACAGGCTCATGTTATACAGACTAGATCAGCTCTGATCCAGCAGCATCTCCTAAATGCTTTGATTACAGGGATGCACTACTATGCTTGGTTTACTAATATTATTTTTGAGAAACTTCTTAGGTTCATAAAACTCAGCCCAGGCTAGGCATGGCTATTGTAATGCCAACACTTTGGAGGTGAAGAGGATGAGGAACTTGAGATCAGTGCTGGCATCAGGAAGACTGTATCTCAGACAAAGCAGCAACAATCACCAAGTAAAACAAGACAAAATACCAGAAATCTCCTGTCAGTGAAAGGTCAGGGGGCCAGAGTGACAACAGTAGACTATTCAGTATACAAAGTATCCCTTTTGGGACGGACATTAGCAGTCACATTCACATGCAGATGAGAACTGTGACTACACTGGCAGCAGGAAGGAGGTGTGCGCTGCTCTCTGAAGCTCCTTTAGGTATAACACTGGGCTGTAATTCACAGCTCTTGGGTCTCACTGATCAGCATCAGAAGGGCTGGACCCATTTCTACATCTTCAGTCATCTGGGAATGAGACCCACCTACATGCTTTGGGGAGGTGGGAAAAAAAATCACTCTTTTCTTTCTTGTTCTTTACTAATTCTAACTACAAAAACAAAAAAGGTAAAAGAGCCCTGCTGAAAGGGTGAAGGAAGGCAAAGATAGCCAGGGAAGCCCAGGGTTCTCTTCCGCTCCCACATCCTAGACAGGAGCAGACAAGGAGCAGCAGAAGAATCGCGGGAACTGCACGGACAGCAAAGCCCGTGGAGACTGCGAGGTGACGATCAGGAGGGGTAGCCCCACAGCCCAGAACACGCCCGACCAGTCCTGCTGCACGCTGGCCCACTGTCTCTCACTAACTTGTTACAAGCCTAAGCATCCACATCGATTGGAGGCTTTAGGGAAGACCCAAGAGTGAGACTAAAACTGCCTCCTCTCCGAGGAAAAACCAGGGACAGGCAGTGCTCCTGACAGAAGTGTCCAGAGAAGGTCTGTTATGACAAACCTATATAAGATTCCAAAATCCACAATACCAAAATGTCTTTGTTTCTATTAAAAAATTTCAGAACACACAGCAGAGTTGGTGAGATGGCTCCGGGAGTGAAAGGCACTTGCCCCCAAGCCAGATGAATGAGTTCACACCCTGGCAGCATGCAGTGGGAGAAGAGAACGGATGCCTTTAAGTTGTCTTCCGATGGCCACGGCACCCTACACACTAAACAGAGTGTGGCGACCGGCATGGCAACGTATTCAAGACCTGGGAGGTGAATAGGAGGAACGAGGGGTTAAGGTCAGCCTGGGCTACATGAAAAAGCCAAAAAGATACAAATAGCAATCATCACTATCACCCTACTGTATAAAAATAGAAATGGAGCCTTTAAAAGGTAGGCATAAACTCCCTAGCATAACAAGAAATAAAAGGAAAGAAATGAAATGAAGCAGAAATATTTTGGCAGTAGTGGTGCATGCTTTTAATTGTACATTTAGAGGCAAAGAGGAGGATCTCTGTAAGTATGACACAAGCCTGGTCTATGTGACAAGATCCTGTCTCAAACAAAACCAAAAACCCAAAACCAAAACCAAAAGTAAAACCAAAGCAAGAATATTTCAAAGTGTCCGGGAGGTGGTGGTGCACGCCTTTAATCCCAGCTCTTGGGAGGCAGAGGCAGAGGCAGAGGCAGAGGCAGAGGCAGAGGCAGAGGCAGAGGCAGAGGCAGAGGCAGAGGCAGAGGCAGGAGGATTTCTGAGTTTGAGGCCAGCCTGGTCCACAGAGTGAGTTCCAGGACAGCCAGGGCTATACAGAGAAACTCTGTCTTTGGGGGGGGGGGGGGCGGGGAAGGAGGAATATTTCAAAATGAGTGAGAAGCAATAACCAACAGTCATCCCATATACAGATGTGAGAATTATCTAAGAATCAAATAAAGCCAGCACAAAACCATCTCAATGAGTAATTATAAATACAGTGACAAAAAAGCTGACTCACAAATTGAAATTCTTAGCAAAAACTAAAAAACATATTAAAACAGGGGCTCACTAGGTAAAAGTGCCTGCCACCAAAACCTTATGATGGGACTCTAGTCCCCGGATGGCAGGAGAGAACCGACTCCTACAAAGTCTCCTCTGACCTCCACAGGTGTACTATAGCATGTGTGTCCACACATGTCCACATACACAGAAAGATTAGTAAATACATTTTTAAAAAAGGAAATAAAAACCCCCAAAATAAATTCACTAGACAGTCTCAATGTCACAGCTAGAGAGACTTAGTGGATCTGAAGATAGAAAAACAGACACCCACGTACTGGATGAAAGCTAACATTAAAAAGCACTGAGGACATGTGATAATGTAATTAAAGATTTTCCATTTATGTGGGGGCAAACTTCTGAAAGAGAGTACCTACAAGGACACTTAGAAAATAGCTGAAAACTTCCTTAATACATCAAGAGTTAAACTCCCAGATTCAGAAAGCTGGTTGTTGAATCCATAGGATAAGGCACAGATGCCAAAATGTGTAACTTGAGAAAATTTAAAACAAAGGAGAGTCTCCACTTACAGAGAAAAACAATACAAAACAAAAAGATTTAGAGATTTTCTCATCGTAAATCCTAGAAGCTAGAAAGTGGTACATTGCTCCACAGCTGAAAGCAATCATATCTGTCTACTTAGAATCCTAAAAACAAAACAATGGGAATTAAGAGTTTTTCAGGTAAGAAAAACAAAACAATGTGTCTGCCCTGCCCCCCAAGAGAATCAGCTAAGAGCACAAAGGATGGCCCCAAAAGAATGGGCAAAGGAAATCGATTCCTCAGACAGATGGAGACAAGAGAAAGAAGCAATCTCACAAAGAAAGCAAGCACACAAAGCCGGGGTAGATAGGACAGGCCCTCCTGTTCATGGGCCTGCTGACTATCTGGTGGTAGAGGCAAATGTCTTCAACACTGTCTGCTATGGCTCCATTTCAAATGTAGGAAAAATATTTAGGACAGACACATTATAAATGGAGATAAAAAGAGATAAGTTTTCTACTCTAGCTGACCTGAGAAATAATGGCCTAAGTAGACTGGTAAGCTATGTCTACATAGTGTAATTTATTTGAGCAGCTAAAAGAACTATACAATAGAAACATTCATAGAGATTGGGTTTCAAAATAGGAGTTTAAAAATCCAGGGGCTGGTTCAGTGGGTAAAGGTACTTGCTGCACCAGACTGACAACCTGGGCTTACCTCTTGGAACAGATGTAAAGGTGGAAGGGGAGAGCTCAATCCTTACATTGTCCTCGGATCTCTACCTGTACCACAGCCTGCACATGCCCCTCTCCTGCTCCTTATAACACATTTTTCTAAAACTCCGTAGTTGAACAGAAGGTAAAAGCCAACATCCTTTTTGTTTTGTTTTTTTTTTTTTGTTTTTCGAGACAGGGTTTCTCTGTGTAGTCCTGGCTGTCCAGGAACTCACTCTGTAGACCAGGCTGGCCTGGAGCCAACATTCTTTTTAACCATTTTTCAAGAATAAAGATATTCTATAGTGGTACTTATAACCTTCCCTTTGGCTTATACAAAATAAACTGGAATTTCCCCAGGAGTTTCTTCCCGGGAAAAGGCAAAGGCTGAAGCCCAGAGCCAGAGCTGCACTTGTCTCCTGGACAGATTCTAAACAGCTCTGACGGCTGTCAGAGAGCAGGCCTGAGAGGACGGCTGCGGCACTTATGGGCCAGGCTTCTGGTTAGACATGGCTCTCGCCCTCCGACTTAACCTACACTTTATGTTTGGATCCCAGAGATGGTCTCAGGAAGATCACTTTACTCCTCTTCCCAATGGGACCACATTGAGTAAATCTTTTTCTGTTTTTCACCATTGCTTTTTTCCTTTCACTGTTTGAGGATGAGTAGCTGAACCTAGCTTGTAAGGCTTCCAGGGCCCTAGCTGACACTAACAACTCCATAACAAAATGAAAAATACACAAAACAGGAAAGAATAAAATAGTACACTTACACTCTTAATATATCAGTAACCATATTAAATATAAATAACATAAAGAGAATTGGCAGAGTAGATTTTTAAAAACTAACAAAACAAAAACTCCACAGAAAAACTAGGACCCTAAGCACATGATTGTTTATGAGAAACTTACTTATAATACTGTGACATGAATATATGGAAAATATTAGAACAAGATATTATGTAACAACAAAACAATACAAAGTAGGGATATAGTATCAGATACAGTACACTTCAGAGTAAACATTACTAGAAGTACAAAAAGATACATTATGACAAAAGGGTCAATATATATATACTGAGAAGACAGCAATTCTAAATGCACGAGCAGCAGATTTTATATAAATTTAACATATCAAAAGCTTGTATTCCCAACACTGAGGACAAGGCAGGAAGATTGCTACAACTTTAGAGGCTAGCCTAAGCTGCATAGTGAGTTCAAAGCCAACTGGCTACACAGTGAGACCATGTCTCAAGGGAAAAAAAGCTACAAACAGTCAACCAAAAATTAATAAGAAACTCAAAGGAGAAATGGACAAATCTACATAGGTAATTGGAAAATTTCAAAACCTTCTCTCTCTTAAGGGTATTTTTAAAAAATCAGAAAATTGTTATAGATCCAGAACAAACTTCAAACAAGACCTAACTGATGTTTACAGAACACTCCACCCTACAACAAGCAACACTCTTCTGAAATGACCATGGGCTACACATCAAGACGGATGACAGACTAGGCCATTAGCACTAACAAACTATGTAGAAGGACTGAAATCATAACAGAATCAAATTAGAAACCAGTAACACTTAGATACTAAACAATAACACTTATAAAACAAAACACCAGTATAGGGTAGGAGAAGGCACTGAATTTATTTATTAAAGCTTTCAGGAAATCTAAAGGAGTACCAAAATAGAAACTTAAAGTAGAAAAATATATACATCAGAAAACAAACAAACAAAAAGGCTTTAATCAATAATTTGTTACTAACCCTGGCTCCAGGACTAAAAGGGAAAAACAGACAAAACCCAACAGACAAAAGAACAGAAATCAGTGTGGTTGAAGAGCACAGAACAGTGAGAACCCAGGGAAACCAAGGGCCGCTGCTCTAAGATCTGCACACAGACTCGCTCTTATAAAACAAAGGCAACACAACTTACGGGCTGTGAATGAAACAAGATGTCACTAAAGACCCCCAAGATATCAACAAGAAAAAGGGAGTATCATAAACTCTTCAAGTATTTTACAACTTAGAAGAAATGAACCATGGAGGAACACTTCTCAGTTTCCCTGTAAGTTTAACCTAATTCCTAACAAAATAAGGCTTCATGTAAACAGAAACATTTATTCTAGATGAAAGACTCTAAAACTGTCACAATAATGGTAAAAATAAAGCTTAATAATTATAATAAACTAAATGTGAAATTGGTGAGAAGATATGAACAACAAATAAATAAATAAATAAATAAATAAATAAATAAATAAATCTGAAAATCCAAAGTAGAGACCTACTTTTCTTTTTTTAACTTTTTTTGGGGGGGGGTCAGGGGGAGTTCGAGACAGGGTTTCTTTGTATAGCCCTGGCTGTCCTGGAACTCACTCTATAGACCAGGCTGGCCTTGAACTCCGAAATCCATCTGCCTCTGCCTCCCAAGTGCTGGGACTAAATAAAGGCGTGCGTCACCACTGCCAGGCAAGACCTATTTTTTTTTGAAATATGAATTTTTGAAAAATGTGTTATATGTAGTTTTCTGTATACGTGAGACATACATGTTCCAAGGCATGCAAGGTCAAAGGCTCTCTCCTTCCACCATATGAGTCCCAAGAATAAAACTCAGAGGGCTGGAGAGATAGCTCAGAGGTTTAGAGCACTGGCTGCTCTTCTGGAGGTCCTGAGTTCAATTCCCAGCAACCACATGATGGCTCACAACCATCTGTGATGGGATCTGATGCCCTCTTCTGGTGTGTCTGAAAACAGCTACAGTGTATTTATATAAATATAATAAATAAATCTTTAAAAAAAACAAACAAAAAGAATGAAATGGGTTTGTTAGGCTTGGCTGCAAGTGCTTTAACTCACTAGCCAGATTCTACTTATTTTTGAGAAAAGTACAAAAATCTTAATTATAGGTGCAGTCCACTGCACCAATTAAAATATATAAGGGGAGATCTCTGGGATCTAAGGCTAAGGGAAAAGTTAAGATTGACAACAAAAGCACATTAGGATGGAAAGTTTAACAAAGTGGACATCACAAAAATGAAATCTTTCTGCTCAGTAGAAGAGCAGAAGTCTTCACCATGTGAATCCTCTAAAACAACTGCATTTCTATACCATGTGATACTATTCATCGCTAAAACACTAACAACCTCAGGGTGTCTCTACATACCAACCTCAAAATGTTAATCCTGAAGTTCCATTTTTATAGCCCTCATAAAATGACAACATTACAGAAATGGAGAAGGCAGAGCAGTTCGCAAGGGTTAAACTTTGTGGCAGGCAGGGTGAGGCTCGACTCTGGTGTGATGTATGCTACAGTCACAACAATATCGTGGGGGATAACTACTAAAGGCTATGAAAGCCATTAATTCTTATAGATGCATGAGTCTTCATTTGTCTCAAAATGCAAAGTTTAATATTTCATAAATATGAAAAAGACAAAGGAAAAGAAAAATGTCTAAGAGAAGCCTGAAGAGAAAGGAACTGGCCAAATAAAAGTGAGGCGTAGGTAGAGAAGATAGCAGGAGATGGCCCCAGCACCTCAACTCTGGATTCCTCAAGGGCATTCTCCCCAGAAACAAGGGTCACCAAGCACCCCCAGAAAGCTTTTACTAATACTCTGATTGTTGTTCAATGAGAATGGTTTTAGAAACCTTGCTCAAAAAGCCCTGGAAGCAGAATCTAAAGGAATCCAGAGTCTAGCAAAACCCACAAACAACAGAGAGAAGAGCACAAGCCACCATGCAGGGCTCATGTGGCTGCAGGCTGCCCGCGGGCTCCCGCAGGCGCTAAGGGTGAATGAAAAATGCTGTGGATGGACGCTGACAGCACGGCGACAGTGAAGCATGGATAAGGTGAGATACTCTTCAGAACACAAAATGAGCAGAAATGAGCCTACGCCAGGTCACAGTTCTACTTGCTGGTTAATAACTAAGAGAAAGGAAAAATATTTTAAAACAATTAAAAAACTGTAAAACACTGATTGATGGTTGTGTCAACTTTCCCAAAATCACATGCTAGGAAAAGTTGCACATACTAATCAAATGAAGTCCTCAACTCCAGAAAGGTCAAAGGCTCATTATTTTCATACCTCCTACTGTTAGCATTCGAAGTCGTTCCTTGAAAACTGCAAGATCTGAGAGGCAGAGTGGGGTAGCATGGGTGAGCGCAGAAGGAAAAAGACAGGTGAGTTAGTTTAAAACCTCAACACCAAAATTCTATACCATCACCACAGAAATAGGCAACACAGACACTGTAATAACAACGGAGGGATGGAGGAACACATGGATGGACACACGGGGACGGACACACACACACACACACACACACACACACACACGGAAGGATACAAGGATGGGTTTTGTGATCAAGGGTTCAATCGCTGTGACCTGTTTTGGCAAATGTGGGACTTGTTCATAGAAGAGCTGGAATAAGGTAAATAAATGTCCTGGAAAAGGACAGAAAGGCCACGCCCCTGACACTGGAAAGCCACGAGGCAGCATCATTTGACCCCATTGCTCTAACCTAACCTCAAGAAGCCACTGACACTTAGACGTTTCTAGACCACTATGTGGTGAAAGACAGAGAAAAGAAAGTGAAAAGACCTGATGGGTGAAGCAGCCGCCATTCAGAACTGGATTCAGGGAGCAGTCGATTGTAAAGATTGTAAAGAATCTAGTCTTCTTGCACAAGACCAGAACTGGAACAGAAGAATTCAATACCCAATGATCCAAAACAACACACAACTATGCATACCGTACACTGCCTTCTACCTGGGAGCTTTCAGGCATTTCTGCCCCAGCTTTCCTGGCCACCAGCGAAGCTCAAAACACTTACCAGACATATAAAACTCTTCACCCAGAACCGTGGCCAGAGTGTGCACATGGCGGGCAGGCAGGCACTTCCCTTCAAACGGACGTTCAAACTGGCTGAGCAGATCTCAGTGAGCAGGCAGTCTCATTAAGACACTGACACTGCAAACACCAGGCAAAGTTCTGCCTTCTTCCTCCACGGGCAAGCATCTCAGACCTAAGCACGCAAGCTCTGCACAAAGGCAGCAACTGCTCACTTAAGGTGAGGGTGGCAATTTTACGTTTAGAATCAAGACAGGTCAACAACCTGATCCTCCAAAGCTCAGACACAGGGAAGGCCTCAAAGGGAACAGAAATTGCTCATTCTTGTTAAAAAATAGGAATACCATATGGGATAGTGCTATCTGGGTGCTGGATATGCAGGACACAGCCAAAGAGTGAAAGAGAACTACTGTGTTGTCATTATAGGAAGCACAACTGTCTGCCAGCATATGAGTACTTTGAAGTCTTTTCAGCAATTACATTTAGAGTGTAGCTGTGTCACTGGAATGGACAAGCTGCTAGGGACACAGCTGTGTTACTTCTAAAGGATAAGGACGACCGGGCGTGGTGGCGCACGCCTGTAATCCCAGCACTTGGGAGGCAGAGGCAGGCGGATTTCTGAGTTCGAGGCCAGCCTGGTCTACAGAGCGAGTTCCAGGACAGCCAGGGCTACACAGAGAGACCCTGTCTCAAAAAACCAAAAAACAAAACAAAACAAAACTAAAGGATAAGGACCCACATGGGGGTCAGGGTGATAGATTTACCAGTTCTCAGGCATACACAGAGAATCCCTGTTGAACACCTAGTGGCTTTGATGCTCTCAGAATACAGCTTCGGGAGGCCTGCTTGTAGTCACCTAAGGAAGCTTACTGACTACTCTCCAGCTATCTGAGGTTACACAGCAGGCAATGCTAAACAAACTGGCATTACTCCAAAACTGTGATTTGGAGTCACAAAAAGCAATTCTAGAAGCAGGTGGTAAGGCACACACGCGTAGTTCCAGCTACCTGAAAGGCGGAAGTAGGAGGGTCGTGTGAACACATGGCTTTGAGACCAATCTGAGCAATAAGAATGACTGCAGCTCAAGAAAGCCCTAGTCAAAGCGAGGGTTCACACTGAATTCCAGCTCATTCCTCTCAACGCAGCGAGAAAGAAGGCCGTACAGGAACACTGGCAACCTGCATCGACTGCCCAGAGGCAAATGCACATAGCTGAAATTCTGACATAGCTTTGCACTGAAAACTGACTTTTAACCAAATGTAAGCTCATATCCTGATACTATTAAGAATTTACAAACACGCCCGGGCAGTGGTGGTGTACACCTTTAATCCCAGCACTTGGGAGGCGTAGGCAAGTGGATTTCTGAGTTCGAGGCCAGCCTGGTCTACAGAGTGAGTTCCAGGATAGCCAGGGCTATACAGAGAAACCCTGTCTTGAAAAAAAATTACAAACACTAAAGGTACAGTATGTTTGGGAATTTTCATATTTTTCCTTATATTTGTTTACAAAATGTTAATCTGAACTCTTTAAGTATACTTAAATCTCAGATTAGGAAAATAGTCATTATGTCCGTGTGAGAAGTTACCATGGAATACATAACAGAGTCACAGATTTAGTTTGGGTACAATACATGAAATGAAAAACTGAGGACAAAAAGACCATGAGAACAAGATGCCAACTGTCCCTTCTCCATGGCAAACAGCCAGAAGGAAATGACAGCACAGGGCGCAAAGCCTGCAGCAGCAGGTGCCACACTGCAGTTAGCACTGCAGGCTGACTGGCTTCTGATTAAGCTGTCTGTCTCCAAAGGACAGTGATAGAGGCTCACTGTCTAGACCTGTCATTTTGTAACACACTTGTTTCTACCTTGGCACCTAAACCCAGGAGCCTCTTTACGGTCATCTTGGAAAAGCCTCAAGCACCTCCTGCCAGGAGAATGCAGGATGTCTCCCTGCACTACAGCAAAAGCAGAAAACCCGCAGAGCAAACCATGGCTGTGGAGGATGGGAAATGTGTCCTTAAGGGAAGTCCACAACCTTGCACACATGAAAAATGAACCTCTAGTCCAGACTCATGAGTACAATCATAGAATATAACCCATAACCAAAATTATCTGTAAAATTGTAATGAAAAGCCTGTAGTCCTAGTTGTTCAGGAGGATGAGGCAGTGGGGCCCTCTGAGTCCAGCCTAGGTGAGGGGTTGGGGGGCGGGGTGGGGGAGTGGAAGGCATGGAGACAGATGGGAAGGAGAGAGATACCAGGTGTGCTCGCTCACAAATAAAAGCCCAGAATTCCAGAGACAGAAAGAGCAAGCTGGCTTACACAGAGACCTTACAATGTAGGTATGCTCCTCTATACACAACTTAATTTTTTTTGGGGGGGTTCTTTTGATTTTATCGAGACAGGGTTTCTCTATATAGCACTGGCTGTCCTGGAACTCACTCTGCAGACCAGGCTGGCCTCAAACTCAGAAATCCACCTGCCTCTGCCTCCCAAATGCTGGGATTAAAGGCGTGTGTCACGACTGCCTGGCTTTAATTCTTAATCTTAGGTGATATCATCACATATGCCTTAAAGATGAGGTAACCTGGGGCTGGAGAGATGGCTCAGAGGTTAAGAGCACTGACTGCTCTTCCAAAAGTCCTGAGTTCAAATCCCAGCAATCACATGGTGGCTTACAACCATCTGTAGTGGGATCAGACGCCCTCTTCTGGTGTGTCTGAAGATAGCTACAGTGTACTTACATGTAATAATAAATAAATCTTTGGGCCGCAACGAGCAGGGACTGAACGGGCAGAGGTCCTAAATTCAATCCCCAGCAACCACATGAAGACTCACAACCATCTGTACAGCTACAGTGTTCTCATATACATAAAAATAAAATAAAAAAAGATGAGGTGACTTGAGACACAGAAAGGTTAAGCATCTAGCTTAAGGTTATCCAGCCAGGGATTATAAAGTTTGTAATACAGTAAAAAGGAGATGCTGGGGTTTACATGCTGTCTAAACTTATATCAGACCTGTGTACATCAAAGGTGGTTGTTCAAACTACTTCTACTAGTTTCAAACATCTGACAACTGACACATTTTTAACTTACAGATATCTTTAAGTCACATTATTTAAAATTCAGAGTATCAGAGATGGGATGTAGCTAAATGTATTTGCCCTGCTTCCTAGAGGCCCTGAACTGATAGGGTGGGACTTAGGAAGAAGGTAACCATGGGGGCAAAGGGCTATATTAACCAACACTTGGAAAACACAGGCGGGAAAACCCTAAGTTTCAGACCAGGCAAGGCTATACAGAGAGTGTAAGAGCTGCTTAGAAGTTTATAATTTTTCTTATTAAAATAAAATTTACAGGATCAGGTGGCACATCTCTGTAATCCCAGAACCTGGGAGATGGAAACAGGAAAACTCAGGAGTTTGATGCCAACCTGGGCTACAGAGCAAGTTCTATACCAGCTTGAGTGACATGAGACCCTATCTTAAAAACAAACCACACAAGGCGGGCGTGGTGGCGCACACCTGTAATCCCAGCACTTGGGAGGCAGAGGCAGCGGATTTCTGAATTCGAGGCCAGCCTGGTCTACAGAGTGAGTTCCAGGACAGCCAGACCTACACAGAGAAACCCTGTCTCGAAAAACAAAACAAAACAAAAAACAAAAACAAAAAAACCACACAACACCAAATGTGCATTTCTCCTCCCTGACTCTCAGCTCACCCGCATGCTCCTGGTCATAGGGAGGTGTCAAGAGGGTTTCAGAGAGCTCTGGGACATTTCTATGTACTTGAGCTTTATGATTTATAGCCTTCAACTATGATCCTCACAGAAGCACAGAAACACTGAGGACAACATCCAAAGCGGATATGAAGCAAGGCTCCAGGAAGATGGGGAAAAAGGCAGGGCAGACTACTAGAATAGAGACTCAGGAGCTGGATTCTATTAGAAATCCTTAAGGATTTTAACTCTTCAAAGACTGCTAAGCTTGCCTTGACCTACAAGTCTAACAGGGGAAAAGGCAGCTTGAAGGCCCCCAATTTTTCTAATGTGCAGACAGAGAGGTGCATTTTAATGCTGGTTCCATTGGTATAGAGAAGGGCCAGTTTTTGCCTCTGCTTCTCTCTAGTACAAATTTTTTATCATAAATGGAAAACTAGCATTTTGTGGTCTCTAGCCTGACTGAGAGAGGAGGAGCTGCTCATCAGAGGAGGTTCTGTTCACAAGCAGGGAAAGAAGTCCATAGCCAGTGGCTCACTCTGAATGAAACACATGGAGGGGACAGTATACATCAAGAAGGCTTCAGAGTATTCACTCAGCGGATGTGACACAAACAGGAGGATGAAGAATCTTGGGATTCCCACGCAGTGGAAAGACGACAGAGGGAGAAGGCACTAGGACCACCTAGGAACCATGCAAAGAGACCATGGCTTATGAGCATAAAAGTCTGCATCGCTGAATCCAGAGCAAGGTTGAACTCACACATGAGTCTACATCCAGAATCTGGCCTTATCTGGTCACATTCAGAGGAGTTCTACCTCGCTCCCGGGGTATTTTATATCCATGGTTTTGTTCATGGTTCCTGACTCGTAACTTTCTCCTCCAAGCTAGGCCACAGATACTAGAGTTCCTCTTTCTCAAGGAAGAACATAATCTTCCCCAGTCTTTCTACCACAATTGACCATAAATTCCTTGATCTACCCTCTGACTGCAGTTCAGGTCTCCTTCCAGAAGGTTCCCGCCCTATGCCTGAGAGGAAGAAATGGCAAGAAAATGGTAAGCATTAAGTCCCTGGTACCCAACTGCATTTTAGCATGCTGGTTCTTGCTTTGATCACACCTGTGCAATGACGTCTCCACAGATGCCTACAAGGGTTGTGTACTGCAGACTATGTACTGTGAAACGTGACAGCTGAACAAAGGTTTGTCTACATGCCAAGATGGTGGTGCACTCCAAACCCGTGCTACAGACTCTCAGACACTTCCTGACTTGCCCTCAGCTTCTCTTCACCTGACTGAGTCATTCTTAAAATAGCCTTTATAATAAGGTAAATACACCCAAGTGTTTTGCTGGGTTCTGTACACTATTTGAACATCCAGAGTACGGTGACACAAACCTTTAATGCCAGCACTTGGAAGGAGACAGACTTGAGAAGTAAGCCCCCTTCTGAGTCTGACTCCAACCCCAGGTAGACGAAGTTAGACTGTCTTTACATTTACTGGACTGTCATCTAAATGCCAGCTTGGGTGCCTGTCTATCTGTCATCTAACTGTCTGTCTGTATGCATGTACATACCACAGTGTGAGTGTGGAGGTCAGAGCACTACCTGCCGGAGTAGTACTTTTTCTACCACTTGGGTTCCAGGGACAAACTCAGGCTGTCAGGCTTGGCACCAAGCACCTGATGTGCCATCTAGGTAGCCTCAAGTAGTTGGGTTTCATCCATGGTTCCTGGCTCATAATTTTTTCCCTAACACAGGCCACTGAAGCTAGAATTCCTCTTATCCAACATGGATAATAAGATACTAATCTTTTGCCGGGCGGTGGTGGAGCACGCCTGTAATCCCAGCACTTGGGAGGCAGAGGCAGGTGGATTTCTGAGTTGGAGGCCAGCCTGGTCTACAGAGTGAGTTCCAGGACAGCCAGGACTACACAGAGAAACCCTGCCTCAAAAAAACAAAACAAAACAAAAAACAAGAGATACTAATCTTTTTCCAGCCTTTCTGTTTTGTAGTTCACCATAAACAAATTCTTTTCATGGAACAATCTATCAGAACTGAATTAAATGAGAGGAAACTCAGCTAGTACTGACTGCTGATTTGCTGGTGGAGAGAAGTCTCTATACCTTCTCCCCCTCTCGTTCACTCAATGTATGTGCGTGTGCATGTGTGTGCAGAGTAAGTCGTTGGGTATCTCTGCCTTATTGCCT
This sequence comes from Apodemus agrarius, assembly GCA_964023405.1. Taxonomy (NCBI): domain Eukaryota; kingdom Metazoa; phylum Chordata; class Mammalia; order Rodentia; family Muridae; genus Apodemus; species Apodemus agrarius. Next base: position 78,517,575 of record OZ030016.1, on the reverse strand, counting down.
CAAGATGGGGTCTTTTACTTAACCTGAACTAGGCTAACAACAACAAGACCCCAGTAACCTTCCTGTCTCCACTTTCTGCACTGCTGGTATCGCATGCTCATGTGCCCTTGCAGGAGGCTTTACATAGGGCTTATCCTTAGGTCCTTGTGCTTGCACAGCAAGGGTTCGTAGCCATGGAGTGACTGGCCCAATGTTACTGGTGGTAACCTTATACTTTTTGAGATCACAAGCTTTTTGTGTGGTTTACCAAGAAAAAAACAAAAGGTTTGTTTTTCTACATATTTCCTAAGTCTGCTAAAAGGGTACACAATATGGAAGAAATCCTGTAATATCCATGAGTGTTCTTGAAAACTAAAGAATTTATAAACTGTCAATGCGAATTCCAAGGTCAATAATGTCTACTGTCTAACTGTAGCTGATTAATATAAAAATCCTTGGTTACAACTCACCAATGCCTGCAAGACCACAGGACATGTAAAACCCCAGAGAGTATTTCTCAAAGTACCTTCAAGGATACTAATTTCATCTTCTCCCTCAGAGTTTTATTAGCAAGTCGGTGATCATCGATTCATTAGCATGCAAGGTGCCTACTGTGAACACTCTGGTCATTTCATAATTAGTCACATCATCATTTCTTTAGTACAGGTTAGCAGCATGGTGACATAAGCAAATTAACTCTGGAAGCAGCTTCAGTGAGCACTGGAATGCCGATTCACCTCACAAGGAGAACCAGGTACAGGCTGGCATATCTTCCAGCAACAGTGACAAAACCCCAATTCTCCACACATGCACCTCCCAAAGGCCCTGGTCTCCTGACGCTGTAGGGAACGCCTCCCAAAGTTTCCTCAGTATGATCACCAGCGTTTACAAATCAGGAAACCCAAATAGCACACCTTGCTCTGGAATTCCTTCCTTAGGAATATGAACACCCTCTAGCCTGACCAGGCTCCACCGTACTCCAGAATGGGACAGTGGTGACAACAGCAGCCCTGCAAGGCTCATCGTGGCCTTACGAAAGGCAGCGTTGTGCAGGATATGAAAGGCTGGAGTCAGAAGAGCTATTGTCTGAAGCAGTTGGCCAGGTTTTCTCGGTGCCACAGACCCTTCCTTAGAAATTTTTTTCCAGATTGAGACAAAACAATCTGGCTGAAAATTGAGATAAATGATATCCTTAAGATACACTAAGACTCTGTAAAATTACTGCTGAATTTCAAGTGATCAGAACGAAGGAAACTTAAGAGTCTTTCCCTCCTGTCTGGATGTCCTGGCTAGCACAGGCTGTGCACAGCGAGAGGAGCTCAAGCAGCGCAGCTGACTGCTCAGACCCTCACCAAGTTTGTCTGTGGATGAGATAATGTCAGCGGGCACGGAGGAGTCCAGATCAGCATCCAAAATCCCCAGGGGGTCCAGCTGCGCTACATGGTGCCCTCGTATCTATGAGTGGGCCAACGATGAGAGGGAAGGACACACACAAAAGGACAGGAGAAAAAAAAGAGGGAAGGGGCAAAAAAAAGTAAAATTACATTAAAATTAGCATTTACATATTAATTCTCACCCACGTTTGAAGAAACAGTTACCGGAGCATCATCAAAATTTACACAACTAATTCCGAGAGGATCAAGTTTTGCAATGTGGTGACCCCTGACCTGGAATAATAACACAAGCAAGTCATTAAGCAGATCCAGGGAGCTGTGGGGAGGGGTAAAAGACTTACAATTCATACAAATCTTTCTTAGAAAGGAACATAGCTCAATGAACCCACACAACAGAGTTTTTCCTTTTATTTCTTTTTTTTTTTTTAAATTATTTTATGTGAGTACACTGTCGCTGTCTTCACACTCCAGAAGAGGGCGTTGGATCCCATTACAGATGGTTGTGAGTCACCATGTGGTTGCTGGGAATTGAACTCTGGAAGAGCAGTCAGTGCTATTGACCCCTGAGCCATCTTTCCAGCCGCAGAATTGGTTTTTAAAAAAGTTTAGAATAGTTAATTTTAAAAAGCATTACTATGACGCCGGGCGTGGTGGCGCACGCCTGTAATCCCAGCACTTGGGAGGCAGAGGCAGGCGGATTTCTGAGTTCGAGTCCAGCCTGGTCTACAGAGTGAGTTCCAGGACAGCCAGGACTACACAGAGAAACCCTGTCTCAAAAAAAAAAAAAAAAAAAAAAAAAAAAAAGCATTACTATGAGCTGGGCCTGGTAGCACAGACCTATAATCTAACTCACTCACAAGGTTGAAGCAAAGAATCAAAAATTTAAGACTTCCCTGGGCAACTTAGTTAGAGCCTGTCTCAACATAAAGAAAGCTAAAGATGTATACAGCTCAGGCTGCATGGCAGAGCACTGCTTAGCAAAATGCAAAGCCATAGGTTCAATTCCCAGTATAAAATACACACACACACACACACACACACACACACACACAGCATTACTGTGTATAACTGTTATTTTATGAAGATAAAAAATTTCTCAAGTCGTAATAAACTTGGATATTTGAAAAATGATCCTTTAGATCAACAGAAATGAGATCCGCTGGGAGAACTGTTAATCCAGTTGGAGACAATTTCCCTGAGGAGGGAAATGAAAGCTCAGGCTGTGACTAGAAAGGGATAAACAAGGTATCATCTTACTAAGAGAAAGCTTGCCTACATTATATTATTATTATACTGTCTGTCTGTCTGTCTATGTGTGTGGAGGAGTAAGGGTTATGGCCCTAATGAGCACTACATGGATTAAAAAGCACTTGATTTGAACCATTTAAAAACACAGAAGATGGGCCTAGAGAGGTTGCTCAGCACTTAAAGAGTTTCCATATGACCCAGGTTCCATTCCCAGCACCTACACGGGGGCAGACAACCACGTATGACTCGAGGTCCAGAGGACCCAATGCTCTCTCTCATATGGTCTCTATGGGCACCAGGCAAACATGAGGTGCACATACAAACATAGAGGCAAATACCCAGATACATAACATAATACAAAATTAAAAACCAAATAAGAGAGGAGGGGGGAGCAAAAAAAAAAAAAAAAAAATCAAATAAGAGGCCAGGCGGTGGTGGCGCACACCTGTAATCTCAGCACTTGGGAGGCAGAGGCAGGCGGCTTTCTGAGTTCGAGGCCAGCCTGGTCTACAAAGTGAGTTCCAGGACAGCCAGAGCTACACAGAGAAACCCTGTCTCGGAAAAAAAAAAAAAAATTAAATTAAATAAGAGGATGGGGCATAGCTCAGTGGCAGAGCTCCTGCCAACCCTCTGTATCTGTGTACGCTGTACACAACCTCCAGCACCTTCAAAACAGAAACGGACAGGAGGCTTGTTCCGTTGCTGTGTATTATAATATTGAATTCTGTACCTGAAGGCCTACAAGTGAATTCTCACATTTACCAGCCTTTGTTGTACAAACCTTGCTCCTTAATTTAAAACTGATGAGGTTTGGTCTGTTGTTATGTACTATAATGCCAAATACTGGCCCTGGTTGCCTCCGGGAGGGGGAGATTCTTATTTAGACCAAGTGATGCCATTTAACTTTGCCCCCCAAGTTATCCCTAATGGGGGAATAAAGATGCCTACAGCCAATAGCTGGGCAGAAGAGCGATAGGGAGAGCTTTGGTTCAGAGGCAGGGACCACGAAGAGACAGAAGTCTCCACCGGGTAAGTGAATGATGAAAACATGGGCATGAGGGCTGTCCAGTTGGAGTGGGAGTGGCCCAGGCAGAACAGGGCAAATTGTAACTGGGGTTACTGACGGGGAGGCAGATACTAGTAGCTCAGAGGGTAGACATCTGCCCAGCTCTAGTGCTCTGAAGGTTTATTGTAAATGTAAAGGTTTTATGTCTTTTTTCAGGGAACTGAATGATCAAAGGCAGGACAGAAACCCCAAACTGGGATTAAATATTTACTACAATGGCAGGGTAGAATGGGGAAATACCACTCAGTTTTCAATTTTTTAAAAATATAATTAGTTTTGAGACAGGGTCTACTATTAGTCCTGGTTGGCCCAGAAGTTACTCTGTAGATCAGGCTGACTTCAAACTCAGAGACCCACCTGCCTCTGGCTCTCAAGTGCTGGGATTAAAAGTGTGTGCCATCATGCTCAGAAAAATTCCCTTAGGTGGGTTGTTGTTGTTGTGGTTGTTGTAGTTTTTTAAGTTCTAGATATTTCTGTCACAAGTTCTTGCTAGCAATTTGAGAACAGCAAGTGCTGAGAAGCCACTGGGAAACTAGATTAAAATGTTACTGTGCCAACTGTATGAAGGATAGGTCAGGACCACAGCATTTATAGCCTTCTACATTTCTCCTTCCCATACGAGCACACACATGTCCCAAGAAGAGGCCCTGAGGAGGAACACGGCAGGAAGATGACTGAGGCCCCAGGACCCTGAGCAGCCACCACAGGAAACCGAAGCATGAGGCAGAAGCGAGAGCTCAGGGCAAGCTCCGGGCAGCGGCCATTGTAGAGAAGGCTGTGGGGCCTGCGCTCACTCCATTGGAGCTTCTCAAAGGAAGCTGTGTGGCTTGGGTTTTGGCACTTTTCCTCCTTACATCTACTTTACGGTCAGAATTCTGGCTTCCCAACAGAGGTGGCCAAGGAGGAAGGCCTTTGCTTACTGTGTGCAGACAGGAAGGACAACAAAAAGCCCAGTCAGTCCTGCTGGCCATGTGTGTGAGGCTGGCTGCTTCCTGGCAGAACTCAGGTATGGCCTCCTTATTTCACCACCTTTTACAGACTCAGTTCCTCTTCTCTACCCCTGGTTTTTGTCTCCAAACTGTACGATTTACTTTCTTTCTTTCTTTCTTTTTTTAAAGATTTATTTATTTATTATATATAAGTACATTGTAGCTGTCTTCAGATACCCCAGAAGAGGGCATTAGATCTCATTGCAGATGGTTATGAGCCACCATGTGGTTGCTGGAATTTGAACTCAGGACCTTTGGAAGAGCAATCAGTGCTCTTAACTGCTGAGCCATCTCTCCAGCCCCACGATTTACTTTCATACAGTATACAGATATCAATCCACGAATAGCACTGCCCCCTCACCAGCTGTGAACACCTCCCTTTCCACGCCCACATCCTGACTTGCCTTGAGCTATTATTATGAGACAACATTAAAGCAAAAGATTTGCTCAGCTAGATGTCTTGCTTCTTTTCTCTTGTACTTGATTTAGCCTCACTAAGATCAAAGCAGAGAGGAAACAGCTGGCATTTGGAAGAGAAGGAAAACAACGCACACCCAGAGAGGCCCAGGAACACTGTATCTGATGTGCTGTCGACCACGAGTCCCTGCTCACCTGATACGCCCTGATGAGAGACTGCACCGCCAAATGGTCCTCCACGAGCTTGTCGACGTTAGGTTGTGCTTCCACCAGGGACTGTGCATGGGCCATGGTAGCCAGGGAGCTTCGACTCAGGGAAAGGGGGCTCTGGTAGGCAGTGCCCGGTGGGGCTCCAGCATTGGTGTTTCGGAAAAAAATGTCCCATGACTAAAGACAAAAAAAGCAGAGTTACCTGACTCTCCCTTAAATGTCATATATAACTGTTCTCTGTAAGAAGGCAACATTACCATTTCCTCATATTCTTACTTCAGATTTCAATAATCTAATCTGCATTTTGTATTGTAAATTATATATTACTTAACCCACCTCCACAAGATGTAAATTTTAAAATATTTAAAGCTATAGGAATTTATATGTATTTTATATATCATATTTATTATATATTTTATATATATTTAAATTTTTGCTTATTTTTGTTTCTGTGTATATGGGCATGCTTGCTTATCTGCATGTACACCATGTGTGCCTGAGGCAGCCAGGAGAGGGTGCTGAATGCCCTAGAAGTGCAGTTCCAGGCAGTTATTAGTTGCCCAATGTGGATGCTGGGAAACAAAGTCCCCTTAGTGCTCCTAACTGCTGGGTCATCTCAGTAGCCCCTTGTAAGTTTAAAGACAGAGATGAAGACTTATTTCCATGGAGAAAAATAAATAAATAAATAAATAAATAAATAAATAGTTAAAAGAAAGTGCTTTGAGTGGGATGGTGAGTTTGAGGACATGCTGTGATGATGGGAGTCACTATTTGGCTTTGATCCCCTTGCTTAGGTCTTCCCAGTGCTGGGGTCCCAGGCTCCACCTACCAGAACACACCTCTGGAAGATGAAGCACTGCCTTCTCTTCTATACGAGTACCTATTTCTAAGATTTTTCATCAGTAACTCATTAGGTTGTCTTGAAATTTAAGAGAGGTGAATTAGACTTCTGTGCTCCCTACAATCTCTGCAAAGATATGCCCCCAGATGTGTTTTCAGGGTGTGGCAATGTCTATCAAAAGGATTGTCTGTGCCTGGGGCAATTGGCAAAGATGACTTAATAATGTAATTGTTTTATCAGGCTAGGAATCAAACCCCAGACCCTAAACATGCCAGGCAAGTGATCTGCCAGTGACGCTCCTCCCCACCCCCACCCCACCCACTTGGTCATCTGGTTTTTTGTGGACTTGGCTCTTTCATAATGCTATCCAGGTACCAACATATCTGATTTATGAATATATCTATCAGTTTTTGGTATATAAACCAGAAGGCTCTCTGCAACTACACAAAAGCCTGACTAACTCTTACAGAGCGGGATAGTCTGTTGTTCTAAAATATTTATGAAGAGTTTTCTGAAATGCTACGGTAAGAACATATTTCTTTGGTATTCATTAAAACAAAAAAAATTTTTTTTTGGCAGGGGTTCTCTGTGTAGCCCTGGCTGTCCTTGAACTCAAGAAATCTGCCTGCCTCTGCTTCCCAAGTGCTGGGATTAAAGGTGTGGACCACCATTGCCCAGTCATTAAGACAATTTTTGTTTCTTTCTTTCTTTTCTTTTTTTTTTTTTTTTTTTTTTTTTTTTTGAGACAGGGTTTCTCTGTATAGCCCTGGCTGTCCTGGAACTCACTCTGTAGACCAGGCTGGCCTCGAACTCAGAAATCCACCTGCCTCTGCCTCCCAGAGTGCTGGGATTACAGGCGTGCGCCACCACCACCTGGCAATCATTAAAACAATTTTTAAGGGGTCTGGAGAGACGGCTCAGCAGTTAAGAGCACTGGCTGCTCAACCAGAGGACCTGGGTTCAGCTCTCAGTATCCACGTGGCAGCTCACAGCTGTCTGTAACTCCAGTTCCAGGGCATCGGGCATCCTTACAGTTAGTTGTACATGCACACAAACACCAATGCACATAAAAATAAATAAATCTTTTAAAAAGAAAGAAAACAGCCGGGCATGCTGGCGCACGCCTGTAATCCCAGCACTTGGGAGGCAGAGGCAGGCGGATTTCTGAGTTTGAGGCCAGCCTGGTCTACAGAGTGAGTTCCAGGACAGCCAGGACTACACAGAGAAACCCTGTCTCGGGGAGGGAGGGAGGGAGGGAGGGAGGAAGGGAAGGAAGGAAGGAAGGAAGGAAGGAAGGAAGGAAGGAAGGAAGGAAGGAAAAAAACAATTAAAAAACAAAAACAAAAACCCTACAACCATCTGGGCCAGCAGGTGGAGTATGGCTGTGATTCTTGCACTTTGGAGGCAGAGCCAAGGTGAATGATCTCTGCATTAGAAGCCAGCCTGGTTTACAAAGTAAGTTTTAGGTGAGCTAAGGCTGCCCAGTAAAACCCTCTCTCGACGGGCATGGTGGCGCACACCTTTAATCCTAGCACTTGGGAGGCAGAGGCAGGTGGATTTCTGAGTTCGAGGCCAGCCTGGTCTACAAAGTGAGTTCCAGGACAGCCAGAGCTACACAGAGAAACCCTGTCTCAGAAAAACAAAACAAAACAACAAAACAAAAAAAACCCTTCTCTCTCTCAAAACCTAACAAGCAAACAAAAACCATTGGGAATATGACTACATAGCCTTATGACTATGGTAAAAACACTGTATGCTTTAAAATAACATTTGTACTAAATAAACTACACTCACTCCAATGAAAATTTTTATAACAATTATAACCTTTCTGGTTAATTACTGGGAACTGCCTAGGGAAGAGAGATTTGATAGTATCTTCAGATTCCTACCATGAAACCTACTATAAAACATTCAGACATAAGCTGATTGTCTGGAACCATCAGAAGAGTTACAACTTTCCTTTCAAAAGATTTTATCAAGTGTTTGCAATTTCAGGATGTCAATTTCTCAAAACCAGGATATCAACCTTCCTCTATGAATTTGGCATCCACCAAAATTCACTCCGGTTCTTTGTCTAATGTGAGAGAAAACACTATTTCCACTGAGGTGGTGGGGAATGGAACAGCGGATTGTTAGCGGCCCACTCAGACCCTGTCAGGTTCTACCTAAGGAACTAAAAGATGGCTGTCCCCAGGTGCTCCTGATTCCATGGAGGTCCAACAGATCCCTACATTTTGGAGGCAGAAATGACCAATGACAGCATACTTTGGCTGTTCATCCTTCTTTGGGAAGCAGACATTAATAAAGACTGCATACCTTGGCTATAGGTGCTTGTTCTAGAAGCAGAGCTGACCAGGGAACCTCAACTGTCCATCCTTGTGCTAGAAGCAGAGGGTGATGAATGACAGACAGCACAGGGGAGTGTCTATCCTCGCTCTAGAGGAAAAGGCCATGGCCACAGTCCAAGAAATCATTAGATAGCGCTCCCTGGCCTAACCAAAGCCTCTCCAAAGCAAACTGGGCAGGAGATCATCCAACCCTATCCCATCCCAGCACCGCATGAACTAACAACAAGCAGCTCTTCCCACACAGAACCTCGGGAAGGCTCTAGCACTCCAAACAAGCCACAGAAGCTGGCTTAGTCCATGCCTCACAGCAAGTAGCCCATGAAGAGCAGTACAACCCAAACCACCTTCTTATCTTCATAGCACCCACAGGGTGGAGGAATCAAACCTAGGGGCCTCTCACGTACTAGGTGGGCTCTCTACTATTAACTAAATGCCAAGCATGATTTCTTCATTTATTTTCTGACAAGGTCTCATGTGTCCCAGGCTGGTCTTAAACTTGCTCCACAGCTGAGGATGCTGCTCAACTTCTTATCCTCTTGCCTCCATTCCTTTAGCGTGCTGGAATTTTAATGGTGTGCCACCTCGCCGGGTTTCGCAGGCTACTCAGAAGACTAAGAGACAGGAAGAGGAGTTCAATACGAGAGCTGGGGATGTAGATCCATCGATACACAAGCGCGAGGACCTGTTTGATCCTCACATGAAAGAGCCATGTAAGACGCTGTGCACCTGTAATTCTTATGCTGAGGAGGTAAAGATCATCCCTGAGGCCTGCCAGTCAGCCAGTTCAGTCAAACAGACCCTGTCTCAAAAAAAAAAAAAAAAAAAAAAACAAGGTAGGGAAGCTAAGGGCAGCGCTCAGTGCTGGCTCCACAAGCACGAAGACCCGAGTTCAGACCCCAAGCACACATGTGAACGTGGGGGGCCGGCGGCATCACTCCCAGCTCCCTGGGACCTTCTTTGGTGTTTTCTAAAACTCCAGTGATTTTCAGTACGACGACAGAAACTCTGCTTGTACTAGAGCCAGGCAGGGAAACCAACCAACCAACCCAAGTTCACACCAGTTCTCCTGAGTTTCCATCGAGGAAAAAGAAGGGAGAGCAGCTCTACTGGTTCTTCTCAGACAAACGGCAAGGACAGAGTGGCCCCCATCCTGGGTTGGGACTGCTCCTGAAGATCCCCTTTGCACCATGACTGGTGTCACACTAATAGGTTTTCTGATGTGGGTAATCCTCAAAGGCTTTTATACAGCAAGCTCACTACACCTACTTGGCAAAACTCACACTACATTCAGGTAATTTAAACAAGTTAGATCTTTTAAACAGAAAGGGAAGGGCATTATTTGGCCCACATGAATGGTCACAGAGAGCCAAAATACCCGTTCAAGGCCAGAAGCTCCACTACCTGCTGACCACACTTTCTTCCCCGCAGCCTTAAGGAAATGTCCCCCTTCTCTCTTACCCCTGCAACTGCATCTTAGCCATCATTCCCATTCCCCCAGCCCTACCTTCATCTCTTCTACCCTGCTGCCACCATCCATGCCAATTAATATCCCAGCTCTAAGTTTGGGATTTGCTGTAGTCTTTAGAGACCTTCCCTGGCCTGGCCTTCCCTCCATCGTCCTGAGATGCCCAGTCATTCTCCTCACACAGGTATACTGTCAACTCCTGCATTTATCCCTATCTTGGAAGTTTCCTTTAAGCTGGGCAGTGGTGGCGCACGCCTTTAATCTTAGTACTTGGGAGGCAGAGGCAGGCGGAATTCTGAGTTCAAGGCCAGCCTGGTCTACAGAGTGAGTTCCAGGACAGCCAGGACTACACAGAGAAAAACCAAAACCAAAACAAACAAACAAAAAAACCTGTCTCGACCCCCCCCCAAAAGTTTCCTTTACCCTAATATTCTAGCTCTGCTGTCTCCTTCTACATATATCTCAACAAAGAGTCTATGTATTTATCATTAGTTTGTCCCATGCTGCCACTGAGTTATTAGTGTCTGGCCAGCACAAGAGGAAACCTCTGTAAATGTTAGAAAACCTTCAAGGGAAAAAGTGCTAATCCCTCTCCCAACACCCCCCCCCCCCCCCCCCGCCTCCATCCCTGCTCAGCGTGAACTGGAGAACAGAGGCCACCCACTAAGAAAAGCAGCAGCAGTGGCGACATCAACAAGAACCTGCCCAAAACCAATCTTCTGGTGACTGAGGAAAAAGCCTGAGCAAACCACTTCAATTCCGTTTCTGTGAACCAGTTATTCCCTCCTTCACTACCTCTGCTAGCACCTGACCAAAGCTCACGGCCAACATTAAAAAGGGCAGCAATGTCTGCTTTCAGAAATGTCTCCATGTACCAGGGAGAAGCTAAAAGGAAAGCCACAGCTGCTTCCCTGGGGATGTGATTTCACAGCACAAAAGCAAACCCTTCCTACAACAGGAGTGAGTTCTTGTCCAGGAGACAGACGGAGTTGGACTCTGGCTCTAGAAGGATGAAGGGTGGTGGTGGAGACTCTGAGTAATGCTGACCTGTGCTCCTGTCCCCAGGTCCACCACGCCCATTTCTAAGGTCATCTGCCTCTCAAATCTCTTACTTGGCATGTTTTGTAATTAATAAAAAATGAGGAAAACATCTGTCTCTTTGCCTAGATTAGTACTAGACCGTACAAAGTTCACAACACTCAAATCTCATGAGAGATAAAGCTGTTTATAAAAAGAAAAAAGCAAAGTATCACATGGTAGGTGGGCAAGGCTACAAATGACACTCAAGGGACATGAAGCTGTCAGGAAAATTAGTTCTGGACAAGACAGGGGCTATAGGTAGAGGAGGTGCCTATCTCAGGGGGCCAGTCTCTGCAAGTCTCGAGAGTATGTTTTCTTTTTCGTGTGTACGGTACATGTATGGATACATGATCATGTATATGCAAATAAATGTAGGTGACGTATGTGCATGTGGAGATGGGAGTCAGGGGTATCATCTTTCTCAAATGTTCTTTACAACAGCCTTTTCAGACAGGGTTTCTCACTGTACTCTGGGCTCGCTGGTACTGCTAGGCTGGCTTGTTAGAAAGTCCCAGAGATCCTATTGTCCCCACCTCCCCCTGGGTGTGACCGGAGAGCACTGACTGCCCACTGGGTGTTAGAGGGTCAGCTCAGGTCTGCGCTCTACTAACTGATCCACTGCACCAGCCCAAAATAGACTTTTTTTTCATTTAAAAGAGTTGTGCAGAGCAGTGGTGGCGTACGCCTTTAATCCCAGCACTTGGGAGGCAGAGGCAGGCGGATTTCTGAGTTCGAGGCCAGCCTGGTCTACAGAGTGAGTTCCAAGACAGCCAGGGATATTCAGAGAAGCCCTGTCTCGAAAAACCAATAAATAAATTAATAAATAAATAAACAAATAAAGAAAGGGTTGTATAGTGTGTGGGTGAGTGGTGGAGGCACTGTTTTTGTTTTGAGACAGGGTCTCCCTCTAGTCTCCCAAACATTGGAATTAAAGGTGTATACCACCATCCCCAGCAAAAACATGGGTTTTTTGTTTTTGTTTTTGGTTTTTGGTTTTTTCGAGACAGGGTTTCTCTCTCTAGCTCTGGCTGTCCTGGAACTCACTCTGTAGACCAGGCTGGCCTCAAACTCAGAAATCCGCTTGCCTCTACCTCCCAAGTGCTGGGATTAAAGGCATGTGCCACCATTGCTTGGCAAAACATGGGTTTTCAAAGTCCATTTCTGGGGCTAATGGTATGGTTTTGTGGTTAAGAGCACTTGCTCCAGGCCTGGTGACCTGAGCTCGATGGCTGGAACCCACGGCAGAGGGAAAAAGCAGCTCCCAAAAGCTGCCTCTGACTTCACATGCACGCATGGCGCCTACCCCACTCTCAAAGTAAGTGCAAAAACAATTTTGAAAAATCCATTTCTGGTCCAATTCAAGAAACACCCATTAAAAGCCAACTATCTACATCATGCTCAAAGGTTTTAGGAACAAGACGACAAATTAAAACGAGCTTCTTACTCTCAAAAAACACAAGAAAATTAACTATGTGAATGCAGAGAATGCCCAGTGCATACACATGCTGAGAAGAGACGGCATCCATTTAAAGAGCATCTCAGGTCCCTAGGCTTGTAGAGCATGGGACCTGAGGAAGCCGAGGGTTGAACGATAGATAGATCATGTACTGAAGAACACTGAAGAGTACACCAGGAAGGGAAGATGGTACTGGACCATCTGGAAGGTAACCAGACCAGGAAGCTATGCTGAAAGCAGGTCCTGGGACACAATACTTGGGGCACATGGTTAACTACCTCATGGGAAGCCAGCACTGAACACCAGGTAACCTTTGCCACCCAGTGCTAACGGGAGGGAGCCTGCAGAAGAGGTGCTCACATCTTCCTGCCGACATCCCATAAGTGGGCTTAGGGTCATAACCTTTCTGCCACGGATGAGTTAGGGCAGATTTCAAATGCAAATAATTTTAATACTATGGCTGAAATAAAATGAAATCTGAGCTACTTTATTTATAGAAAACCATCCAGGCAGTGGTGCCACATGCCTTTTAATCCCAGCACGCGAGAGGCAGAGGCAGGCAGATTTCTGAGTTCGAGGCCAGCCTGGTCTACAGCGTGAGTTCCAGGACAGCCAGGGCTATACAGAGAAACCCTTGTCTCGAAAAACCAAAAAGAAAGAAAGGAAGAAAACCAAGGGGGTTCAGCCATTAAGAGCACTGACTACTCTTCCAGAGGTCCTGAGTTCAATTCCCAGCAACCACATGGTGGCTCACAACAATCTGTAATGGGGTCTGGTGCCCTCTTCTGGTATCTCTGAAGAGAGCAATGGCGTACTCATATACATAAAATAAATAAATAAATCTTTTTAAAAAAGAAAAGAAAGGGCCGGGCATGGTGGCGCATGCCTGTAATCCCAGCACTTGGGAGGCAGAGGCAGGCGGATTTCTGAGTTCGAGGCCAGCCTGGTCTACAGAGTGAGTTCCAGGATAGCCAGGACTACACAGAGAAACCCTGTCTCGAAAAACAAAAGCACTTAGTGTTCTTGTACTAATGCCAGCCAAGGATTAATCAAGAACATGTGACAATAATCTAGGGATATGGGTGGGGCAGGCCCAAAGGCCTACTCACCATTGATAAATTTTTGATAAAGTTCAGCACTATCAAATACACCCTCAATTATTAAGTTCAAATGCTAATTATACTTACTGTTATCAATATAAGCTACAGGGAAATGAGTGAAAGACAGAAGAAAGCTTCCTTTTAGCTTTCTGATCCAATGAGAAGGCAGATAGATGTTCCCTAAATGACCCAGTGTCCACCCAATGTCACCCTCCTATAGGATGGCTAGTGCTACTTTGAGAGGCAAGCCCTGCTGTCCTAGCTGCAGCATGCAGACAAGATTGTCTTTCTGCTTTCTACCCGCCCCTCCAACCTGTGGATCTGTTCTCACTTGTGGGCTCTTGAGTTCTTCCAGAAAATGTCCTGGGAATGATTTTAAATGTGAATGTGTGACTACCTTATGTGAATAGGTCTCGGACCAATGCGAAAGAAGCCAGAGAAGAGGCAAACTACAAATGTTCAAAAGAACTCCAGAGGAAGAGCTGAACCTGGGACACTTCTATTCACTCGGTCAGTCTCCAGGCAGGAAGCCTTTCCCAGTCAGGGCAGGGACTACTGCCCATCAACACCCAATTTATGAGGCAAAACTTCACGGTATGCTGTGATCCATGCTTACCGTTAACCACTGCAACAAGCCAGTGAAAACCAGAGACCTGATGGAAGCATGCCTGTAATCCTACTACTTACACAGCAGGCAAAAAACCAAAGCAAAACAAAAGCCAACCAACCAACCAAACAACAAAAAACTAGAGTAATCATTAATTAGATGTCAGTAAAAACACCAAAGGAATGCAAGCTCCATTACAATAACATTGTTTTTATGGTATAGTACGGGTGACAGAAGTTTCCAAACTTTCTGTCTGGGTGCAAAAATTAAATTGTGAATCCCAGAACTTGGGAGGCGGAGGCAGAGGCAGGTGGATTTCTGAGTTCAAGGCCAGCCTGGTCTACAGAGTGAGTTCCAGGACAGCCAGGGCTACACAGAGAAACCCTATCTTGAAAAAAACAAGGAAAAAAAAAAAAAAAAAAGAAAAAGAAAAAAGAAAAAAATAAATAAATTAAATTGTGATGGATACCTAAGAATAACAAAGTAAAGCTGCCTTAGCTCTGACCTATAGCATGCACTATAAGCATAAGGCATGCTGTAGTAAACTATAGGTGGCCATACTATCAGATCACAGTGAAGCAGGTTGACGGCCAGCCAGTCAGTCCTACATGATCTTCCATCCACACACATTCCCTGCCTCTCCATCTCTCAGGAGTACAGTCTGTCTCTCAACCTGCTCCAACCAATGTAATGAGCAGCGGTCTGAGACCTAAGCCCAGGTCTCAGGGAATCTGCAGCCGCTCCTCACCACTGGGACTTCCCTATGCAGCAACTGAGGAGCAGCTCAGCCATGACTACTAGCTCTGACTGAGGCTTTCACAGACCTTACCTGGAGATGTCTTGGTTACATGGGGTTACTGTGAGAGACGAAGGGCCTTCAGCTGATTTAATCAAGAAATACAACACATTGATACCACTTTTAAGATGCAGTTGGTGGAGAGGGCTGAAGAGATGGCTCAGCAGTTAAGAGCACTGGCTGCTCTTCCTGAGGTTCTGGGTTCAAATCCCAGCAACCACATGGTGGCTCACAACCATCTGTAATGGAATCTGATCCCCTCTTCTGGTGTGCATGCAAACAGAGTATTCATATGCATAAAACAAATCTTTTTTCTTTAAGGTGCAGTTTGGGAATGGTTTGTTATACCAACGCTCTTATAAACCAGGCTTTTCCCAAAGGGAAGTATTATAGGCAACATACCATATTCTTTTCTTTTTTTTTTTTTTTTTTTTTTTTTGGTTTTTCGAGACAGGGTTTCTCTGTATAGTTCCGGCTGTCCTGGAACTCACTCTGTAGACCAGGCTGGCCTCGAACTCAGAAATCCACCTGCCTCTGCCTCCCAAGTGCTGGGATTAAAGGCGTGTGCCACCAACGCCCGGCTTTTTTTTTTTTTTTTTTAAAGATTTATTTATTTTTATGATATGTGAGTCCACTGTAGCTGTCTTCAGACACCGGAAGAGGCATCAGATCCTATGACAGATGGTTGTGAGCCACCATGTGGGTGCTGGGATTTGAACTCAGGGCCTTCAGAAGAGCAGTCAGTGCTCTTAACCGCTGAGCCATCTCTCCAGCCCATATTCTTTTCTTAAGCAGACTGAGGACATTCTGTAGAAAGGGCCAAGATCTGCACGTGACACAACTCATGAGGCCATTGAAAAGCGATTATCTGTGGTTACCTGTGCTAATTTGGCTAGGGCCCACCCTCACAATCCTCACAGTAGAGGCAGGGCCTTTTAAGGGGAGCTGGGTAAGCTGCTGCTCCAAGGTTTCTTGTAGAGTGCTGAAATCTTCAAGTCATCACCTCCTCACAATCTAAACACTGAGTCAGCAAGAGTCTCAAGGGCCTAAGACCTGCCTCAAGAAAGCCTTGAATGGGGAGAGGAAGCCAAAGTTCAGGAAGTCTCAAGAATGAACAGGCTGGCTCTACAATGTGATATCTTTTGCTTTCTGAACATTGGCATCCGCCCCTTAGGAAACCTCTCCTAGTCCCCATGCCATGTGGAGAAAGTGAGATGCTTCTTGGACTTACAAAGCCAGCTCTTTGATTTCCACACAAGGAGAACATTCTAGCTGCTCAAGGATAAATTGCCCTGAAGCAACTCAATTCTCTTCATTCTTGGAGTTTAGTTTCCCTTAAGATCTATTTTGGGGCCAGGCTGGTGATGTACACCTTTAATCCCAGCACTTGGGAGGCAGAGGCAGGTGGATCTCTGAGTTCGAGGCCAGCCTGGTCTACAGAGTGAGTTCCAGGACAGCCAGGGCTACACAGAGAAACCCTGTCTCGAAAAACAAAACAAACAAAAAAATCTATTTTGGTTTCTCCCTTTCTATTCTGATTTTTTTGTTTTTATTTTTGCTTTAAAATATAGTACAAGGGGACAATCAAAACAAACAAACAAACAAGCAAACAAACAAAAAAGTATGTCCTGAAAACTGTAAGTAATCCTCAGAGTAGCTTCTCCATTTCCACTTGGCCTGACTGAGGTTTCGCACATTTCATGGCACCTAACAAAATACAAAATAAGCAAGCTCCTTTTGACTTAGGGGAGCTTCTTAGATTCCCTTAGAACCTAACTATTCTTCTGTCTGAGGGCCTTTCCTCTCAAGCCGCCTCTTGCTGAGGTGGTTCTAAGCCCTTGCTAAGTCCCCCACCTCCACCCTGCCCTTCCTCATCTCTCACAGCACAGAACAATGTGCACATCCCTTCAGAAGTTCAAGGGCTCTCCTTTCTGCTGACCCAACTCACACACACTGCTAGTTAACAGACACCTGTCAACATGGTTCTCACACCAACATCCTCTGCAAACTGACACACCAGACAGGTGAAGAGGCTGCTTTACAATTCCTGCTTTTAGGAGTTGAATCATAAATGCATGCCCGTTAGAAGTACAAATACTGTGCACAAGTCTGGGCTGGCGTAGTTAGTTTAACACAAAAAGCTGCAATTGTTGAAATCACTCTTGGTAGAAATTGTTGAAGATCATTGAGAAGTAGCTTTCAAGTCCTGATTGTTGAAATTCTATTTAAGTTGACTACAGACTTTAGGTATATATTATCTCCATAATCATTCAAAATCAACTACAAGCTTGCATGGTAACCACTTTACTGATGTCTTCTCAGCCCAGTCAGTAAAGTGGTTATCATGCAAGCATGAGGACCTGAATATATCCCATACAAGACAGAAAACAAAGCAAACAAAACAGGCAGAGTGGCACCCACCTACCTCTAGCATCAGAGACTTCAGAGATGGGCTACCTGGCACTCACTGGCCACCCAGCTCAACCTACTTGACCTCCAGGAGAGTAAGAAACCCTACCTCAAAACAAAGGTAAATGGCTCCTGAGGAATAAGCCCTGAGGCTGACCTCTGACTCCATATGTGCAGTCATCTGCATATGTGCACAGACACAGACACATGAGTAATATACTTAAAAATAAAGTGGTACTGGGCTAGGGATAGAGCTCAGTGGCCCAGTACTTACTTGTCTAGACCCATGAGGTCTAAAATAAAAAATCTTTGCGGGTCGGGGAGATGGCTTAGAAGATAAAATGCTTGCCATGCAAACACAAAGTCCTGAGTTCAGACCTAGCAGCCATTTAAAAGCTGGGTGTGGTAGCACATGCCTATACTCTCCACACTGGCAGGGAGTGGGGTTGAGACAGGCAAACACTCAGAGTTCACTAGCCAGCTAGTCTACACTGTCAGTAAGTTCTGTCTGAATTTAGTTTGAGACTGTGTCTCAAAAGATAAGGTGGGCAGCAAAAAGAGACCCCAACCTCTGATCCACAAAAACACAAGTGCACACACATGCACACCAAAAAAAAAAAAAAAAAAAAAAATAGAAACCACTCCAGAAAATGCCTTTTAAATGCAAAAGGACATTACCTAAAATGTTTTCTGGCCAGGTACAGTGGCACATGCCTTTAATCCCAGCACTCAGAAGGTAGAAGAAGCAGGCTGATCTGATCTCTGTTTGAGGCCAGCCTGCTCTACATGGCTAGTTTCAGACCAACTGGGGCTACACATAAGACTGACTAAAAAAAAAAAAAAATTAACTGACAACCTCTTTTCTGAATTCCTCCCGGAATAACCAGTAAAACAGTGCCAAAGTAGTGTGCTGTAGACAGTTCGGCATAGCCACTCCCTTTCAAAGAGCACAGGAGGCAGCCCCTCCACCACCATGTACAATGAACATACTGATCGCAAGACTAACTAACCTGTAGGTCCCTGCCTTGCGTACACTTAGACAGCTCAGCGGCGGGCGAATGTGCATTAGGGATAGAAATGGTCCTGTTTTCCTAGGTGCAGCAAAGCAGGGTCACCCCAGGGGGGTGAAAGGTGAGTGTGACTGGTCATGTGGACTATGACTTGCATCTTTCCCCTGTTGCCTAGTTCACTCACAGAAAATAAGAAAATGATTGTTTCATGAGCATGGAAGGAGGGGGCAGGCCAAAAAGGGCAACAGGCCAAAGGGACAGACAGCTCCACCTAGTTTCTGGATGCAAAGTCCTCGCTCCTGCAGCAGCCACCTGAACTATGGTTCTTACTAGACTTTAGGATTGGACACGCAAGACACGTGAAAAACACCAATAAGAAATGGAGAGCTGAGCCAGGCGGTGGTGGCGCATGCCTGTAATCTCAGCACTTGGGAGGCAGAGGCAAGTGGATTTCTGAGTTCGAGCCAGCCTGGTCTACAGAGTGAGTACCAGGACAGCCAGGGCTACACCGAGAAACCCTGTCTCGAAAAAACAAACAAACAAACAAACAAACAAACAAAAACAAACAAAAAAATGGAGAGCTGGCGGGAGGTGGAGGTGCACACCTTTAATCCCAGCACTCTGGGAGACAGAGGCATGCAGTTTTCTGAGTTTGAGGCTAGCCTGGTCTACAGAGTGAGTCCCAGGACAGCCAGGGCTATACAGAGAAACCATGTCTTGGAAAAAAAAGAAAGAAAGAAAATAAGTAAGAAAAACAAGAAATGGAGAGCTGAATCCTGGTGCACACCTTTAGTTTTAGCACTCAGGAGGCAGAAGCAGGCAGATCTGAGTTTGAGACCAGCCTGGTCTACAGAGAGAGTTCCAGAACAGCCAGGGCTACACAATGAAAATTTGTCTCAAAAACAAACAAACAAACAAACAAACACAAAAAACAAACAACAACAAAACAAGGGAGGGAGGGAGGGAGGGAAGGAAGGGTGGGTATCAATGAATGAACTTAGAAAGCATGGAGGCTGAAGTGAGGAGGTAGAAGGGGTAAAGGCTGCAGTCGTGAGCAGCGGGAAATTCCACGGTAGGCCAGGCAGGAAGGGAGCGAAGGACCAGCATTGTCAAAACAAGTGCTGGGGCACTAAAGAGAAGGACCTGCTGCTTCTACCCTTTCAGGACTAACCCTACATTTATCTCAGCCAGGCAAGAACCTGGTAGCCTCATCAGAGAGACCTGGATACAATACTTGAGCTTGGGTATTGTCTCTACTGAGTAAAACAAGACCCAGGGGCTTAGCAGTCCTCAGCTTGTTTTAAGACTATTGAGATTGCCGGGCGGTGGTGGTGCACGCCTTTGATCCCAGCACTTGGGAGGCAGAGGCAGGTGGATTTCTGAGTTCGAGGACAGCCTAGTCTACAGAGTTCCAGGACAGCCAGGATTACACAGAGAAACCCTGTCTTGAAAAACACCAAAAAAAAAAAAAAAAAAAAAAAAAAAGACTATTGAGATCACACATGAGTCATCATGATGCTTGGCTAGTTCTGGTTTTTTGGGGTTTTTTTTTGTTTGTTTGTTTTTTGTTTTTCCGAGACAGGGGTTTCTCTGCTAGTTCTGTTTTTAAAACATAAACGCAGATGTCATTATTCTATGTGTCCCCAACATGGTTGTTAAGATATTAAAGGAAGCTTTAAATGCTAATACAGCCATTAGCAAAAATTCTTAAATGCCTAAACTAAGCTAGAACAGATAGTCTCAGAGAGGACCAAACTCAGAACAAAAGGACACTAGACCCAGTACAAAGGTAGATCAAGTTAGAAGACAGAATACCGTGGAGCAGCACGGAAGAAGGGACAGCGTTCTGACCCACTGCGATACTTCACCAGACCTAATTTTCACAACACACACTTTCACTTCTCTGCGGAATGCTGGGGACTAAATCAGGGCTGCAGATATGAGGAGCAAACACAGCACCAATAAACTACAGAGACCCCGAGCCATCTGAAAAGCTGTGGCTATTGTTTACATAGGTGGCCAAGCATGCTGCCTCATGTCTGTAATCCCAGAGCCTGAGAGACAAAGGGATATGGATCTCCAAGTTTGAGGTCAGCCTGGTCTATAAAGTGAGTTCCAGGACAGCAAGGGCTACACAGAGACTCTAGTCTGACACCAAACCAAACCAAACCAAAAAAACCAAAAACCAAAACACACACACACAAAAAAACCACCAAACAAAAACAAAACAAAACAAAACAAAACAAAACAAAACAAAACAAAAAACCCTCAAAAACAAAAAACCTCTTTCTGGTACTGGGATTAAAGCATTCTTTTTCCCCCTTTACTTATTTTGGTGTCAGGTCCCCTGGAACTGGAGTTACAGATGGTTGTGCACCATGCAGCTGCTGAGAACTCGACTTAGGTCCTCTGCAAGAGCAACAAGCGCTCTTACACTGCGGAGCCACCTCTGTGGTTCCTGTATTTATAGACAATTGTCTCATGTATCCCTCCCTACCTGTGCTGTCCTCTAACTCTAGTAGCCAAGGTCCTCCCAAGCACACCCTGAGTCATTATTTGCCATCACCATGCCCAGCTTACAAAGTGCTAAGGACTGAAAGCAGGGGTTCTACGTGCCCGGCAAGCACTCTACCAACTGAGCTCCACCCAAGTATCTCTTTGTACGTGCATGCATGCGTGTTGTTTTCATGAACATACATGTGTGTGCAGAGGCTAGAAGCTGACTTAGGGTATCGTCGTTGACACTATCTTTTTTTTTTTTAGTTTTTTTTTCAAGACAGGGTTTCTCCATGTAGCCTTGGCTATCCTGGAACTCACTCTGTAGACCAGGCTGGCCTCGAACTCAGAAATCCACCTGCCTCTGCCTCCCAAGTGCTGGGATTACAGGCGTGCGCCACCACTGCCCGGCTCTATCTTATTTTTTAAGGCAAGTTAAACTTTGCCAGTTGGTTAAACTAGATAGCTAGGCAAACTCATAAGGACCCTCCAATTCCCACCCCAGCACTGGAAT
The DNA here is from genome assembly GCA_964023405.1 of Apodemus agrarius. Lineage (NCBI taxonomy): Eukaryota > Metazoa > Chordata > Mammalia > Rodentia > Muridae > Apodemus > Apodemus agrarius. The sequence continues at coordinate 78,496,150 of OZ030016.1, read as the reverse complement.
TATAGGTACATGCTACCATGCCTAGCTCTTTTTTTATGTGGATACTAGGGGCTCTGTGTGTGTGTGTGTGTGTGTGTGTGTGTGTGTGTGTACTTAGGTCCTCATGGCTATACACCAAGTACTTCACCAACTGGATCATCTTCCCAGCCCAAAAGCATTTTTAATATAAAATGAAGTATTTCTAAGGTTGTAGGACATAACATTCTATAGTAATAGGCATCTCTAAAATGTGACTTTAATCATGGGTCATCTCCCTCACAAAATGCATGTGCAATGTGCATGTACAATTTAAAGAAGATTACTTAGCTGTGAACAAGGCAGAAGAGATATCAAAGTCCTGTCAGTCTACAATGAGGAGCTCTAGTGGGCCCAGCCCTTCAATCAGCCCTCCTGCTCCTCCCTCCACAGGAAGCAAGGCAGAGTAATGCCTGAGTCTGGAAGAGTAACCCAAACTCTTCGTAACAGATACAGGCATAAATTCTGCTCCAAGGCCCTTCAACATGCACACATCTTCAATTACGGAACAAAATCTCTTACATGTATACATACTATCACCCTCCCAACAGTGTTTCCAAGAAACGCTCATACTGACCCCAAGACTCCAATCCCACCACCAAGTCTCTATGGGGACCAGGCAGATGGTAGCTAAGCATTCTTGTCCCACTCTTACTGTCACGACAGACTTTCTTCAATGCCCTCTCACCCTAAATATCCCATGCTGCTTTTCTAATAACTACAACCATGCAGGGAGAAAGAAGAACAAAACAAAATCCTTTTCAAGGAATACTATCCACCTGTTTAAAGAACAAAAGCTATCACACCCCACACAAATCCCCTCCTTTATAGGTAGGCACACCAGTGGATGCCCTGCGATCTCAGTATACAACAGTTAAGGCAAGAGGATTCCGAGTTCAAGGATAACCCGGACAAGCTAACACATTCAGGTTAGGCTGACTACATGGCCCAGAGGCTCCCTGGCTACACTTTCTCCAAAGTCCACAGGAGAAAATGCAGAGGGTTGCTAGGAATTTCAGAGCACTAACAATTTAAAAGTTGGGGGGTAGCCGGGCGTGGTGGCGCACGTCTGTAATCCCAGCACTTGGGAGGCAGAGGCAGGTGGATTTCTGCGTTCGAGGCCAGCCTGGTCTACAGAGTGAGTTCCAGGACAGCCCGAGCTACACAGAGAAACCTTGTCTCAGAAAAAAAAAAAGGTTGGGGGGTGAGCAGGCAAAAGTGTGGCCCTCCCTCCTGCACAATAAAGTCCTGGATTTTAAACAAACAAGCAAGGAAACAAATAGACAAACAAACAAAAACTAAAAACCTCCTCGCAGGTCAATGGATAGAGGACGCCTTCTGGTAAGATGACTATTCAGTAGTGCAAACAGGCCCGGTCCACAGCACAGACAAACGTCTTGGCTGCGCATGGCCTCCAAGAAGACCATCATCGTGACTGTGCCATTGCCTTCCATTCTCCCAAAGACTTAGAGACGACGAGCAGGTGGGGAGCTGTGGAGTATTTCCTCTTACCATTGCACCACACTGCAACCCCTGCATCAGCCGGCTTCTACAGCCAAAAACTAAGAAATGACCATCATAACCCATAAACAGTCATTGGCCATGAACAGAACAAACCGATGCTGGCACTACCAAGATGCCTGCGCTAGCCCAGGGGAGGTGCATTCGATGTGGTAGGTTTGGGATTCCCCAATTAAGCACAGCACAGCTCCACATAGTCTGAACTAGTCACCCTCAGAAAGGGTTCCGCAAATATCAAAGAAAAGGGTCAAGAAGAAAAGTGCCGCTGGGCGGTGGTGGCGCATGCCTTTAATCCCAGCACTTGGGAGGCAGAGGCAGGCAGATGTCGAAGTTTGAGGCCAGCCTGGTCTACAGAATGAGTTCTAGGACAGCCAGGGCTACACAGAGAAACCCTGTCTCGAAAAAAACAAAAAAACCAAAAAGAAGAAAAGTGACCATGCAGATGATACAGAGAAATCAAAGACAGGAGAAAAATAGAAACACAAAGATCTAAATAGCTGTTTATATAGAAAGTACACGTGGTAAATTTAAATGTCACAAATACACGTTCTCTCCGAGTAGTCAGGATGGAAGAGCAGCTCGAGGTTCATTCTTTCCCACAGACTTTCTTTCTTCAGAGAGCATCATCCTAAGGAAACCGTCAGGGAGATTCCAGAGGCGAGTCTTGTGCTTCCTCACACGCTCACAGGAGCACACTTGTATTTCCTCACATCCTTGAAGGGCTACACGTGCTTCGCTGTGTGCTTTGAATGGTGAGCTCACTGCTGGATATAACTCAGGAGGACTGTGGTTCCCACTGAGGCCACACTGCGTCTGATGAGTTGACACGGTGGATGGTGGCGGGCTCTAGTTGCCTGCCTGCCCACGACTCTTCTGGATACAATCACTTACCTGCCGTCAGTGAGCACCTGACCAACATACAGAGCGGAGGACTACTCTGTGAGCCTTACCTTATGTACACTTTTGGGATTCTCCAACCAGGCACAGTACATTTCCTCCACATAGTTCGAACTAGTCCCACTAAGAAATGGTTCAGCAGCTACAGGTGCAGAATAGCACCGAATCTGTTGGAACGTCCTAATTGCTGCTGGTTTGTTTTGTGAAAATGTCTTAACAGTCTGGGAGGCTGTCAATGGCCTTAACTTAGCAGCACAAGTCCTTAAATGAAACATTTTGTCCTGAAGCCTTCCACAAGTACCTGTTTAAAAAAAAAAGAAAAGAGAAGTTTTAAAAGAATATCAAAGAGATAAAACTTGCCCAGCTGTTCAGGAAAAAGATACTAGCCTAAAAAGTGTTCACAAGAGCCAATGACTTGTTCGCCTAGCCCACATGCCCAAGAGCAAGACAGAGCAGGCCTGTCAGACTGCCATACCCACTTCCCCTGGACTAGCCCCAGGGATGTAGGCACAGCTTTACCTCTGGCTTAGGATCTTTACATTTCTATAAGATATGAAATGGCTGCAGGAAAGACAATAAGGGTGGGTTAAGAATTATCGCTAGCCGGGCAGTGGTGGCGCACTCCTGTAATCCCAGCACTCTGGGAGGCAGAGGCAGGCGGATCTCTGAGTTCGAGGCCAGCCTGGTCTACAAAGTGAGTTCCAGGACAGCCAGGGCTACACAGAGAAACCCTGTCTCGAAAAACCACAAAAAAAAAAAAAAAAAAAAAAAAAAAGAATTATCGCTAACAGCAAAATGGCATTCTCTAACGTATCCAGAAACCATTGCATGTTCTCTGTGCTCTTAGTATTGGAAGTAGAAGAACTTGACTTTGCTTATTCTCAAGTAAGTTACCCCTTGAGAAATAAATGTAAAATGCCAGAGCAAGCGTGGCTCTAACAGAAAGACAGAACTAGAGAGCTTCAACCCTCCTTAAAATGCCTCATCATAAAGTTGGTTCTTCAGCAAATGTCACAACAGTCTACCGAAAAATGACCAGAATACCTGCCTGTTCTCCACACTGAGATTTACATTCCAATTAGCTTAGTATATGTAGCCTGTCCTTCAGCCTTCTCTCTTACATATGTGGAAGAGCCTTAATTCCAGCGGCTTTGCCCAATGTGTTAAGAACAATTAGGGCTGGGGGGGGGGCAGTGATGCAGCAATTAAGAGCTCTTATGGTTTTCATAAAGGACCCAGGTGTGAGCCGGGCGTGGTGGCACACGCCTGTAGTCCCAGCACTTGGGAGGCAGAGGCAGGAGGATTTCTGAGTTCGAGGCCAGCCTGGTCTACAGATAGCCAAGGCTATACAGAGAAACCCTGTCTCGAAAAAAACAAAACAAAACAAAACAAAAACAACCCAGGTGTGAGTCCCAGGATTGATATGACTCACAATGTTCTGTAACTCCAGTTCCAGGGGATCTTGTGTCCTCTTCTGACCTCACGTGGTACACATAGGGTTAGGGTTAGGGTTAGGGTTAGGGTTAGGGTTAGGGTTAGGGTTAGGGTTAGGGTTAGGGTTAGGGTTAGGGTTAGGGTTTCTTCCTAAGTCAGAGCCAAGACTTGAAATATGCCCTCAGGCACCTGCTGAGCCAGCTGGATGCAGTGGAGTACCAGGTAAATGGTTTGTCTCGCCCTCCTAAGGGCCCTGGTTCGGATGCCCTCCTCTCTACCTCACCTGGGTTAGGGTTAGGGTATGCACATATATATATGCAGGCAAAAAAACAAAAAACAAAAAACCTAACAAATTAAAATAAAAAGAACACATCATGGAGGGCGTGGAACCAGAAAAAGGGAAATGAAATGTAAATATAGAATATCTCAAAAATAATTTTTTTTAAATTAAAAAAAAAAAAAAAAAGGGCCAGGCGTGGTGGCGCACACCTGTAATCCCAGCACTTGGGAGGCAGAGGCAGGCGGATTTCTGAGTTCGAGGCCAGCCTGGTCTACAGAGTGAACTCCAGGACAGCCAGGACTACACACTACACAGAGAAACCCTGTCTCAAAAAAAAAAAAAGAATATATCCAATAAAAAAATGAAAAAAAAAAGCTTTCGGAAACTGATAAAAAAAAAAAAAAAAGAAAAGAAAGGAAAAGAAAAGAAAAGAAGAGAAAAGAAAAGAACATATCAATGGGGGAGTGGTGGTACATGTCTTTATTCCCAAGAGGAGGCAGAAACAGGTAGATAATTGAATTCCAAACCATCTTGGTCTACAGGGTTACATAATGAGACTCTGTCTCAAAACAAACAAATAAGTAACAGAAAAGAAAAAGAAAAATAGATGTGGAACCCTTTACATACAAAATTTAAAATGGATCCAAGGCTTAACTGTAAGAAGATTGGAGCTGGAGAGCTGGCTCAATGATTAAGAGAGCGTCTACTGTTCCTTCAGATAAAATCAGGTTTGATTCCCAACACCCACAGGGCCACTCCAGATCCAGGGAATCTGACACCCACTTCTAACCTTCAACAAGCACCAGGCATATACATGGCATAAACACACAGAAAACATTTTAAAGAGAAGATGTATTTGGAAGAAAAAGGATGAAAAAAAAAAAAAACAAAAAAAAAACAGTGGCCTAGGCTCCAAGGTATAGTGCTTGTCTAGCATAGGCAAGGCCTTGGATTAGAAATCAGAAACCTAAAAAAAAGGGGGGGGGGGCTGGAGAGATGGCTCAGTGGTTAAGAGCACAGGCTGCTCTTCCGTAGGTCCTGAGTTCAAATCCCAACAACCGCCTAGTGGGTCACAACCATCAGTAATGGGAGCTGACAACTTCTTCTGGAGTGTCTGAAGACAGCTATGGTGTACTTACATATAATAAATAAATCTTAAAAAAAATTAGAAGCCTACTGCAGTTGGGATGCTAATATATGACAATAAAAAAATGAAAGAACAGGACCAAGAAAAACATATTTTTAAGTGTTAAACGGCATAACCTTAGGAAAGATAAACTTAAATATCAGCTGTCAATAGCAGATAGACCAGTGGGGGTGGATGTGAAGAGGCATTTTTAAGAGGTGTTGCATAAAAACCAACACCTGTAATCCTAGTACTCTGTGGAGACTGAGGCAGGAACATTTAAATATTATACATATTGTATATATGGTATGTATACTTATATATTAGATAATATAGCCTATTAAATGGGTCTATATTGAATGTAAATATGTGTACATACAGGTGCATGCACTGAAGCACGTGTGTATAGGCCCAGGTCAATCTCTGACGTCATTCCTCAAGTGCTGTACTCTCTTGGAGACAGGACAGCTCATTTGTCTACAACTTGTCAAATTAGCTAGGCTTGCTGGCCAGGGAGCCCCAGGGAGTGGCCCTCTTCTGTCTCCCCAGCCCTAGGACTACAAGCTGTACCACCACACCCAGGTCCTTGCCCAGTAAGCACTTTACTGATAGGGCCACAGGTATCAATGACACCAACTTGCTATGTAAGCATTACATACTAGGCCTGACCTGTTTCTGTCTCTTTGAACCAGACTAGAGACAGTAGTTACTCTTTTCTCTCTCATTTTTCTAAAATTATAATACAAACATTAAAGCACTTTGTAAACTTCAAGTATTTCTATGTCTAAAGAATTATAACTTACAAGAAGAAGAGACGCCTGAGAAATTTAAGGGCACAAGATAAGTAAACATCAACTACCTTGGTCTGACAGCTACTCTGACATCTGAAACTGCTTAGCCCATCTAATACAGGCTCTCATCCAGGAGCATGGCTAAAGTCAGACACTGAGCAAGCTTCTTTAGCTAAGGCTGAAGACTGCTGCGGTCTTTCTCTAGCTGTGGCTCTGTAGCACCAGAGGTGCCTAAGACTGCAGAGGTCTAAGCTGGTGCACTGGTAAAGATGGAAGTGGAGAGGCACTATTAAGAGGTGTTGCATAGGCCGGGTGGTGGTGACGCACGCCTGCAATCCCAGCACTTGGGAGGCAGAGGCAGGCGTATTTCTGAGTTCGAGGCCAGCCTGGTCTACAGAGTGAGTGCCAGGACAGCCAGGACTACACAGAGAAACCCTGTCTGGGGGGGGGGGCGGGGGGGGGAGTGTTGCATAATGGTGCATACCTGTAATTCTAGCAAAATTGAACATTTAGATCACCAGACCAGTCTGAGTTAATTACTTATCTCAGAGAGAAGCACAATATATGTCCTTAAATAGTGAAAACTATTAAGTCTTTATAGAAAGCATGATAATCTGTCAATATTTTATTAAATGTTGACATACAGAATTTGTTTCTTGCTAAATTCAGCCTCAAACATAAATGCTAAATTTAAAACAAATGTCTCAGCCAGGCGTGGTGGCGCACGCCTGTAATCCCAGCACTTGGGAGGCAGAGGCAGGTGGATTTCTGAGTTCGAGGCCAGCCTGGTCTACAGAGTGAGTTCCAGGACAGCCAGGACTACACAGAGAAACCCTGTCTCGAAAAACCAAAAAAAAAAAAAAAAAAAAAAAAAAAACCAAAAAACCAAAACCAAAACAAAACAAAACAAAACAAAACAAACAAAAAAAAAAAAACAAAAAAACCAAATGTCTCTGAAAGGTTTGACGGAGGAAGCAAACTGACTTGAACCTTGAATCTTGGAACCTGGAGACACAGACAGAGCATCCCCTTAAGTCCAGGTCTCAGATTAATTAGTAGAGAAGCTCTAAGACACGCCAACTTTGGGGACAAAGGGAACCACGAAGCCTATGCTCCTAAGCCAGAGGACAGTGCCAGGTGAAGCAAGATGGAAATCTTAAACAATGGTCCCAACACCATTGTCCCATCCTCAGTGATCTCCACCCTACTCCAGCAACAATCAGCAGGGAGCCTCATTCCAGCGAAGAGGGCGCGTGCACGTGCCTTACCGGGTAGGGACGCATCACTACAGTAGTCTGAGACAGCATTCCCTGCCATTTAGCAGTCAGAAAGACCCTGCTCTACTCTGCTTAGAAACTGAAGGGCCAGGTGTGGTGATGCATGCTTTTTCTTAGCACTGGGAGGCAGAGGCAAGAAGAACACTGAATTCCAGGCCAGTCAGAGATGCGAAGTGAAACCCTACCTCAAAAATAAATAAATAAATAAATAAATAAATAAATAAATAAGAGAAATCCTCGTAACCTCTCCACTTATACTAACTCCAATATATTACAGCTGTTAGGACTACCAGATAGGGCCAGAGTGGGTAGTGAACACCTTTAATTCCTGCAGTTGGGTAACAGAAGCAGCCAGAACAGGGACAGCCTGGTCTAGAAAGCAAGTTCCAGGACAGCTACGGCTATAGAGAAACCCTGTCTCAAGAAAACATAAAAGAGGGGTCTGGAGAGATGGCACCGACTGCTCTTCCAATAGTGATGAGTTCAAATCCCAGCACCCACATGGTGGCTCACAGCCATCTGTAGAGTGATTTGATGGCCTCTTATGGTGTCTGAAGATAGCTACAGTGTACTTACATATAATAAATAAATAAATCTTAAAAAAAAAAAAAAGGAAAACACAAAAGAGCAAAATTCCCTAATTTGGTAAAAGGCTCCAAGAAGATAAGCAGACCCTAAAGCCAAGCACTATAGACACATCAACTTATGAAAACCTTGTAAATCACTATAATAATGCTTCATGCCCACAAAAATAAAATTAAAAGGAGAAGAGGCCTAAGGAGATTCGTAAGTGGGTGAGTGTGCTTGCAAGCATGAAGATTTGAGTTCAAATCCCTAGAACCTACTCTATGGGAGGCAGAGACTGCTGGGGTTTGCTGTCAGTCTAGCTCCTGGGTCAGTGTGAAAGAACTTGTCTCGAGGGAATAGAAAAACTTAAACAATATAATTCTCATCAGAAGCTGGAAGAACAAGAAAAACTGACACAGTTTTCAAATACTAAAGGAACAGAACTGTCAATCTGTCACCAAACAAAAGCTGCTACGAAAGCTCAGCACTTTGATAGAGGTGCTTGCTCCCAAGTAAGGCAACCCAAATTACATCCTGAGGGTCAGTGTTGGCTCGATCTCTTTAGAAGTGAAGTGACCTTCTAAAGTTGTCCTCTGACCTACACACACACACACACACACACACACACACACACAGTGCCAGATGTGGTAAGGCATGCCTGCAAATCTCAGCATTTAGTAAGCTGAGGCAGGAGGACAACTGTGGATTCAAGGCCAGCCTGGGCTGTATGTATATGTGCTAAAGTAACTCAAAGAAAGTCAGCAAAAAGAAAAGAGACATGACATTAGAAGAATAAGCAAAATGGAAAATTTAAATTTTAACACATCACTATAAATCGTAACATGTCAGAGGAAGCCCGATAGGTAGGTGGATAAAACAGAATGAAGTATATGCTTGTCTACAAGAGTATCATTTCTAAGACAGCAACGCTGAAAGTAGGGCTGAAAATACACGTTTCATGGAAATATTAACCATATTTCCAAAAATAGCCCCACTATTATTTGATAAAATAAACTACAGAAAAGGCAATTACCAGTGACTGAAAGGCACATAAATAATGAAAAGATCAACCGACTAAAGAGATAAGACTAAATGTGTATATACCAAGAAAAAAAAGTAGGGTCTGTCAGATGGATCAATGTCACCAAACCTGATCACTTGGGGTCAATCCCCAGAACCCACAGGATGAAAGGAGAAAATCAGAGATCACAAGTTGCCCCAGGACATCTACACAAGCACTGTCACACATGCATGTCTCCCTACTCACAAACAAATGTAACCTTTTAAGTTAAAAAAGAAAGAAAGCTGCATAATATGTAATGCAAAGTGACAAGGATAAAAGAAGAGAAAAAGGCATAGTGTCACTCTTCCTAATGCTACTCCCCCTAGAAATCTACCTGGTTCCACCTTCAAGGGCAAGGCTAGAGGATCAGACACACTGGGAAATTCCAACGGTGTCCTCTGCTCAATGTCACACACAGACACAGTAGGGCCTGTAAGTGTCATGAAATCCACAGAAAAGCTGGGGGGAAAAAACTTACTACTGTTTTTAGTTATATGCTTCTACTTAGGGTCACGGAGCCCGGTTGCACATTCGCAATGGCTTCACTATATACAGATAACACTTAACGTACTTAGAGACCTCAATCAAAAACTGGTTGACCCCACTGACCCCACTTGGGCCTGGAGAGGTGTTCCTTGAGTGACCTTTTGACGTCAAGGGTCTAAAACTCCACCCTCCAATGATGACTAACGCCGCCATTTTCTGATCATACAGTCAGGAAGTTGGGTTACGCATGCGCACACCACCTAGCCCGTCACTTCTCATTACCTTTAATCCCCCTTTTCCACACCTCACCCTGCTCCTTCACCGTGTAGATACTCCTATGCCCTACTCTCGGCTCTCCTGCCTTAACACTTGTATCCACGTGAGGATTCTTCCCGGACTTGTCATTTCAGAGACTGGCACACTGCTCGGTGGGCAAAAGAAACATGATCTGGTAACTCATGCGAGGGCACAGTAGCAGGCTTCCCAGTCACTCTGCGGATAACTCACATCTGTCACACACTCTCGCGAGGAAAGCGGTGCGTGGATGGTGTTTCTAGGGAAACCAGTGTCACCTTGGCCGACAGCCTGGTTTACCTCATACCGGCAGGTGGGGCTGCCGCAGGCACCAAGGTCAGCGCCGTGACCGGGCGCGGCGGAATACAAGGACGGCGGCCTGCTGGGGCCAGAGCACGCAGGACAAAAGAACGCGCGCGGGCCGGAGGAAGCGATCGGGCCACGTGACACGCCGCGACCTTGGGGCTCTCCCGGGCCGCCGGGCCACCTACACCCTTAGCCCGCCGCCTTCGCGACTCCGCCGCCAGAGCCAATAGCGCTCGGCCCCGCGACCCCCGGCGCGCGTCCCCGTCCGCCAATCTCCGCCCGCCCGGCGGACCCTGCCACGCCATTGGCTACAACGCCTGTCCGTCAGGTCTCGTCCCCCGCCCACCATCGCAGCCCTCCGCCAGCCCAGCTCTGTCCGGCTTCACACCCGTCACTCAGGCAGTCGGGCTGCAAGGACGCATAGGCCTCAGCCTCGGCCGCGAGCTCCGGGTGTCAAGCGCCGAGCCTCCCAGCCCTGGAGGGAGCCCGTCCGCCGCACCAGGTTACCTGTCTCCCGTTCAGCTCCACCCGAGTGAGGCGCCGACACCCCACTCCGGGCTCCAAACTCTCGGCCCCGCCCCGGCGTGTGGCGTCAACGCGTAGCCCGGCCCCAGAGGCGCGGCCTGCCCGATGGGCTGTGGGCGTAACATGACGTCACAGAATTGGGTTTCTTTCGCTTGGGCTTGGCGCCCGGGCAGAGCATTGCATCTGGCCAAAGCCAGCCTGTTGCATCCTGCCTTTGGGCTGTCATTAAAGTTACACGTGAGAAGCTTCCAAAGCTTGTTAAGAACCTAGTAAATTCAGGGCGTGAGATGCAGTCTGATAATTGCAGGGTTTGGCGGGCCTGGAACAGGAGCGTTGTGACTTTGAGGCCCACAGGCTGTGTATTCAAAACAAGCTGCACTAAATAATAGTTGAGTTGGTAAAATTTATCGCTGCACAAAATAACTTGAAACATATTATTTAAAATATGATTAATAAAATATATTAAAAAATAACATGATTGACTATTTTAAACACTTTAGCCACAGTCTTTGAGAAGATTAGTTAGCCAGGCCTAATGGGTGTTCCTACTAGTATTCTGACAGGAAGCTATGCTGGGATCCCCCTGCATTGTCCTTGCTCCAGAGTCCGCTATAAACAGACAAAATCCACTAGTTCACCTATTACACTTCACTAATATAAAATGTTCTCCGTGTCAAACTGTTCAGCCAGAGCCTGGTCATGGTGGTGCACACCTTAAGTCCGAGAACTAGGGAGGCAGAGGCAGGCTCATCTCTGAATTTGAGGTCAACCTGTTCTGCAGAGAGAGTTTCAGGGCCACATACAGAAACTCTGTCTTGGGAAACAAACAAAATAAAAACAAACAAAAATATTCAGCCAGGTTTCGAGGTACACACCTGTAATTTCAGAACGGAGAAAAACTGGCCAATTGGAGGTCAAGATGGACTACATAAGAGTTCTTGTGGGCAGCCTGGGCTACATCGTTGGATCAAGTCTCAAAAAGGAGGGTGGTTCATTCCATACTCGTGTCTGTTGTTGTTGTTGTTGTTGTTGTTGTTGTTGGAGACAATGGCCTTGACTCCTGTTTCTTTTGCCTCGACATACCAAGTGCCGAGACTATAGCCAGAAGCCACCATGCCCAGCTTCGTGCTCATGGCCTGTAACTCTCCTCTAGCCTCCCTTTTTTAACACAGTACGGTTTTTGATGGACAGTAATACAGTCAAGATATTTCATGATTGAGGCAGTCCATCCTTGCTATGTATGGCAAACAGCGCCAGTGCCGAGTGAGCTGGCCGGGAGTCCTTTTGCCCGACTGAAATAGAAGTCACAAGTATGCCAGACGCTCTTCAAGCTTTGGTAGCAGTGACAGGCTCCGGTACAAGGGCAGAAGCACCAGCAATGGCACGTGTGAGTTGTCCTCCCACGGACATCAGCTAAACCGCCCTACAGGTGATACTGCTCTTAGGCAGGCCCAAGAAGCCAGATAGAACTTGCTATTGCAGCTTACATGTGGTCTAGGTACTCAGGATTACACAAAGAGTTATAGAGGGGCTGGAGAGATGGCTCAGCAGTTAAGAGCACTGACTGCTCTTCCAGAGGTTCTGAGTTCAGTTCCCAGCAAACACATGGTGGCTCACAACCATCTGTAATGGGATTCGATGTCTTCTGGTGTGTCTAAAGATAGCTACAGTGCATTACTCATAAACATAAAATTAATAAGTCTTTAAAAAAAAATAAGTTACAAGCCAGGCGTGATGGCGCACACCTGTAATCCCGCACTCGGGAGGCAGAGGCAGGCGGATTTCTGAGTTCAAGGCCAGCCTGGTCTACAGAGTGAGTTCCAGGACAGCCAGGACTACACAGAGAAACCCTGTCTCGAAAAACCAAAAAAAAAAAAAAAAAAGTTACAGAGAGGTATCAAGTCCTTATGGAAGAGGGTCTTATATTGAGGGCTGAGGAATCCTGCTTTCCTGTGCCTACACAAAAGCCTTTCTTTGTGTTATAGCCTCAGCCCAGAAGTAGTCAAGAAAGGACCACTAAGAGAATCCTATTGCCTGACCAAGCAATTTTTTCCAGTGCCTTTAATCCCAGTACTCAAGAGGCAGGGACAGGTGGATCTCTGAGTTGGAGGCTGGCCTGATTTATAGATTGAGTTCCAGGACAGCCAGAGCTACACTGAAACCCTGTGTCTTATTTACGGTTTCCATTGCTGTGAAGAGACACATGACCAAGGCAACTTTTCTAAAGAACAACATTTAGTCGGGGCTAGCTTACAGTTTTAGAGGTTTAGTCCGTTATAATCATGGCAGGAAGCCTGGCAGCATCCAAGCAGACATGGGGCTAGGATAGGCTGACGTCCTACATCTTGATCCAAAGGCAGCCAAGAGAGGATTGTCTTCTAGGCAGCTAGAAGGAGGGTCTCAAAGCCCACCCCTATAGTGACACACTTCCCCCAACAAGGCCACACCTCCTAATAATGCCATTCCCTGAGCCGAGCCGAGCATATTCAAACTACCACACCCTGTCTAAAAAATAGACAAACAACCCCCCACCAAAAAAAAAAAAAAAAAAAAAAACCAACCAGCAAACAAATGTATAAAATAAAACTGAGCCTGCTGTTGCAATACCAGGGGAAGCAGCACAGAGCAGCATCTCCCAGTGACCTTGGGACGGGAACTTGGGCATCCTGCTCAAGCCGTATAAAGGGATTGTTTGGTCCAATCGCAGCCACGCCCCTTAGCCCCGCTGAACTTGTGCTTTGAAGCACTCATCGCTCTGCCTCCCCAGCACCATCAAGCAGCCCTTCCACTGCGCCACCAGGGCAAACGCTTACCGTCTGACCTACTTGGAAGTGGTTGTACGGTCATTTAGGGCTCTCTAGGGTTTATCATAGCCAAGCACGTGGTACCTACTGTTTCCAACAGTCCTGCCTGCCTCTGGACCTTCTCTGGTGTTTCAGATGGCTGGTCCTGACTGATAAGCAGTGCTGGGGAGGTGGTCGAGTCGGTAGCGTGCTTGCCACACGGTGTGAGGACCTGAGCTCAGATCCTGAGCATCCACATAAGACGGTGGCTGTGCTCTCTCACGTCTGCAACACCAACACTACAAAGGCTGAACGGAGGATCCAGAGAGCTCCCTGCTCAGCCGCTTCAGCCAGTCAGTGAGAGATCCTATTTCAAAAGATAAGGTGTGTGGGGGGGGGCCGGGGAAGACAGCCAGCCTCAGTCTTTAGCTTCCAGGGTGTCTTACAAACATGGAGGCACACACACATATGACACAGATACGCAGACTCCATGAAAGCTAGCCGTATCACCACGGACCCTTTCAAGTATTTCTTGGCCACCCCCCTTTTTTCCCATTTGTATACATTCTACTCTTGTCAGAATTCAAAATTCGTAGCTGTTGACCTTGCTTTGTGAGGTTGTAGGAGAGTTATTTACATGCTCTGGATATTTAAACCCTGCCAGATATGTAACTTGCAAATATTTCCCACTCCCACCCCCATTTTGAATGTTGTCTTCATTTTCTTGATAATGTTCCTTAAAAACAAAACTACAGGAGTTTTTTGTTTGTTTGTTACCTGTTATTTATTCTTTGAAGGCAGGGCTTAACTAGATAGATAGATGGCCTAGACTGGTCTTGAATTCCTGATCCTCTTATCTCTGACTTCTGACTTTTTAAATCGTAATGGGTCCTGCTTTTTAACCCAGGCTTTCCTTCAACTCCTGGACACAAGCCATGCTCCTGTCTTCCACATAGCTGGCACTCCATGCATATGCTATCCCACCAGCTAGCTTTAAACCATTTGTTCTTTTTTTTGTTGTTTTTTTAGATTTTATTTATTTTATGTTTTATGAGTACACTGTAGCTGTCTTCAGACACACCAGAATCTATTACAGGTAGTTGTGAGCCACCATGTGGTTGCTGGGAATTGAACTCAGGACCTCGGGAAGAGCAGTCTGTGCACTTAACCACTGAGCCATCTCTCCAGCCCCAAACTATTGGTTCTTATAGCTTTCATTTAGTCAGTCTGGGAGAGAGGTGAGCCTTGGCTTAGTTTGCTTTCTATTGCTATAATAAACACATGACCAAAGAGAAACAGAGAAAGAAAGGATTTTTCTTATTTTACAGCTATTGAAGAGAATTCAGAATAGAACCTCAAGGCAGACCCGTGAAGGCAGAGACTGGAGCAGAGACAGAGAGGGACACTCCTGACTGTCTCGTTCCCCATGGCTCGCTCAGACTGCTTCCTTACACAACACCTGCTCAGGAGTGGCACTACCCACAGTGGCAGGGACCCTCCCATGTCAATCATAACTCAAGAAAATGCCCCATAGGCCAATCCGACAGAGGCATTTTCTCAATTGAGAGTCCCTCTTCTAGAATGGTTCTAGCTTGTATCAAGTTGACAAAAATTTAGCTAACACAGCCCACAACCTAGAAGAAGTTTCTGGACTTCTTGGTGGGGAAGCAGAGCTCTCCTGACACTGAAGAACCCATCGGGCAGTTGGCGCTCCACAGAGAGAGTGGAACTATTTGACAGTGGCCAGTGGCGGTCTCCTCCGCCTTCAGAATGTGACCGGGTTGTCCTGGCAACCGGCACTGTGCAGCGGCTCTGGGGATAAAGTGGCCAGTGCAGTTTCAGGAGGTAGCACCGCCATCTCGCCTGTCCAGGCCCTACGCCGACAAAGAGCATTCTTCAACACCTGCTCATAAGGATAGAATTTTCTTCAAAGACTCCATTCTTGACCAAGACACGGAATTCTAGAGACCTAACACAGACACGGATGGAAAGAATCAGCTGCGGGAGCTGTGTAGCCAGAGAGAGCAGAAACAGCCACAGCGGCAGGCCAGCGCTCCGCTCCGGGTGAGGGCGTCTTCAGGACTTTTCCACTCAGTTCACTGCTGACTCTGTTGCTGGTCCTCGTCCCCCCGGATGACCAGCTGTCTATGATCTCTGATATCTTTGGTCTTGGAAGAGAAGTTGTCCCCAAGGGCGGCCAGCAGGCAAGAGGCCATGTATCACATGTCTGTCAGCTGAGGCTGACAGGTCCACAAAGTCTGAGGTGTAGGGAAGCAGAAAAAAAAGGTTTGGGTTTTTTTTTTTTTAATTTTTTTTTTATGTTGCTCATGTAATATCTAAGAATTCATTGACAAATCTAAAGCCATGAAGATTTGTTATTATGTTTTTTTCTAAAAGAGTTTTGTGATTTTAGCTCATGTTTAGATTGTCTGTCTGTCTGTTCACTTGTTTATTTGTTTGTTGAGACAACAGTTCAGTCTTTCCCAGGCTGGCTCCCAACTGGAGGCATCAAGTTATTCTCCTGCCTTGTGGGTAGCTGAGACCTCAGGCCCATGCTACTATAACCGGCTTGTGTCCATTTTGAGTTAACTTTTCCATAAGGTCTGCACAAGGGTCCAACTTCATTCCTTTGTGTATCTATCTCTGTGCTGTTTAAGATGATTCTTTCCCTCACTGAGTGGACTTGGCACTCTATGTTGTTAGACCCGAAAGAAAAACGGGGACGCCCCCAGCACCCCACGCCTCAGAAGGCGACACCCCAGATCACTTGTGAGAAACGGTCTTTTTTTGTTTTTGTTTTTGTTTTTTCAAGACAGGGTTTCTCTCTGTATAGCCCTGGCTGTCCTGGAACTTACTATGTAGACCAGGCTGGCGTCGAACTCAGTAATCCGCCCACCACCGCCCGGCTAGAAACGGTCTTTTTTTTTTTTTTTTTTTTTTTTTTTTTCTGGTTTTTTGAGACAGGGTTTCTCTGTGTAGTCCTGGATGACCTGGAACTCACTCTGTAAACCAGGCTGGCCTCGAACTCAGAAATCCACCTGCCTCTACCTCCCAAGTGCTGGGATTACAGGCGTGCGCCACCACATCCGGCTGAGAAATGGTCTTGATGCAACAGCAAGAGGATTTTTATTCCAGAGGCTCTGGGGTTCACAGCCATACACCACACAGGGTGGAGGATTGTGAACACCAAGTGCAAAATCGGGACAGCTTTTATAGGCTTACAACAGAACCCGCCTAACACTAACCAATCATTCCTTAGCATTGAGAGCCCGTGCAGTGCGAGCCAATGGATTTGTACCACTCCATAGCTTCTAAGCCAATCAGTTTAAATTATCCAAGCCCGCGCTCTGAGAACCAGTTTCCTATAGAAGCCAGATAGAAACTAGTTAGCTCATTTCCACTTACATGGCCGCCACATACACATTTCCTGTTATGGAGCCAGGGTCACGTACAGGGTCACATATGTATTTCCTGTTACCCATTTCCTGTTATGGGACCAGGTCACATACCTATTTCCTATTATGGGGCCAGGATTATGTATTCAAAGCCCCCCCCCCCAAATAGTAGTAGGTGCTTGGGGACCTGAGCGCCCGCCAGACACGAGCCCTGCAGCCCTCGCGGTGATCCTGCCAGCCCAGCTGTGCTCGCCCTCGCCCCGGGCAGACGGGAAAAGACGCCAGGGACCTTCCCAAGCCTGCGGCTCATGGCTGGACACTGCAGGCGGTGTGACGTGGGCACTCCTGGGCTAACAAAGAGCGGGTAAACTGCTTTTTGGGGTCATTTAAGACTTAGGCACGGGGGATTCTTAGCCTGTAATTCTCATCCTTTCAATGTCACACAAGGCTTCTTATAATTCAGACAATTTGAGGATTAGATTTCCCACTTCTCAAAAGATTCTTAGAACTTGACAGGAAGAGACTGTGTTGACTATAGATGATTCTGGGTAGTACTGACATCTTGGCACTGGTAAATTTTCCAGTCCACAAATTCAGGATTTTTTTTTTTGCCTCCCTTTATTAGGACTTCTTTAATTTTTTTGGGCAATGTTTTATAGTTTTTATTTTACAAGTTGTTTACCTCTTTTGTTAAATTTATTTCTACAGAGCTGTGATTCTGTGATAGAACGTTTGCCTTGCCCCACATCCAGTGAGGAGCAGGCTCAATTACCACCACACCAAAAAGTTTTTTATTTTGTTTTTGTTTCTTTTGTTTGGTTGGTTGGGCTTTTTTGTTTTGTTTTGTTTTGTTTTGTTTTTGTTTTGTTTTGTTTTGTTTTGTTTTTTCGAGACAGGGTTTCTCTGTACCTCTTGCTGTCCTGGAACTCACTCTGTAGACCAGGCTGGCCTCAAACTCAGAAATCCACCTGCCTCTGCCTCGAAAGTGCTGAGATTAAAGGCAGGAGTCACCTCTTGGTCACAGCAAAATGTTTTTAAAAATCTCCGCTGACTCCTTTTTGAAGCAGGGTCTCACTGAATAACCCTAAGTGGCCTGGAGCTCACAATGTAAAGCAGGCCAATCTTGAACTCATAGATTCACCTACCTCTGCCTGCCTCTGCCTCCTAAGGGTGAGACTTAAACACCTGTGTCACCAGACCCAGCTTTGTAAAAACCTGTTATCCCAAGATGCTTTACTCTTTCCAGTGGACTTACAGCTGGATGCTCTCTTCATTTTCCTTTTGGCTTGGTTTTTATTTATGTATTGATTTTGGGGTATACATGTGTGCCTTGAAATTGAACTTATTAGTTTTAGCAGGGTTTTTTTTTTTTTAAATTCTTGAATTTACTATATATAGGATGATACCACCTGTGAATAGAAACAGTTTCTTTTCCAGTTTGGATGCCTTCTGTTCTTGCTTCTTACCTAACTGTTCTGACTAGAGTGCTCATACAGTAGGGAGCAGCAATGAAGTGGGGTGCTTGCCTTGTTACTAGTTATAGGAGAAAGACTGTCATTCTGTCACCTGGAATTTGCTTTCTGTGGGATCTTCATGGATGCCTCTTAAGAAAACTTATGGGTGCCAGGCATGAAGCAGGAGTTACAGAAAACAAAACAACAGGAAAAAACTAAAGGAACATGGAGCTGGGGAATCCCCTCACCTGGAATTCAGTTTAGGTTTCCTTCTGACAAAAAAAAAAAAAAAAAAAACTTCAACATAACTGATAAAACCAAAATTGCCTACATAAAATGTGCCTTTCCCCGACTCGAAGGCGAGAGATCAGATTTAAGAGCTGTAGGGGAGAAAGCATCCAACAGTGTAGGTAGAAAGGGAATGAGGCGCTAGGGGGTGTGTGTGTGTTTGTATGTCTGTCTGTCTGTGTGTATCTCTCTGTGTGTTTGCGTGTGTGTCTGTGTGTTTGTGTGTGTGTGTGTGTGTGTGTGTGTGTGTGTGTATGTGCTGCCCAGAAGCTAACATAGCAATGACCAAGCCAGCTCAGTCCATCAACAGGGTCTTGAGGGAGTGTAGGAAGCCACGTTCGCCATTACAAGATGGCGCCCATTTCCTGTGATGAATCAGCAATGTGCTGTTGTTTACTCCACTCCACGCCCTACTGTGCATGCGCCGGTAGAGGTTTGGCGGGTCGCAGCTCAGACCCGGAGCATACTAATGAGGCATCGTGGTGTGCACCAATCAGGTAGAAACACATCCTGCCTAGGCTTATTTAAGATGCACTGCTCTTCCCTTCTTGGTCTTTCGCCTCTGCAGTCAACCCCGCAAGTCTGTGGAAGGATCCTGATTGTCTCGTGTCATTCTTGCTGGCAAGATAGACACGTGACCTACAAGGGAGGGAGGATTAAAGAAAGAAAAGACAGTTAGACAACATTATAACATGACTTCAGCCAGTGCTGAAGCTGAAGCCCCTTTATATCTTCCTCAAAGGATAAGGTTACAAGCTAGGAATCCCCTGTGCCTGACTGTTGGGTGACCCCAAAGGAGCAGAGGTTCAATCCACGGTCCGGCCGCGAACCTCTGGGAGTGTCCCTGGCGCCTTTTCCCATCTTGCCTCCACAGAGCAGCTATGGCAAGGACAAGCGGGGCTGGGGGCTGGCAGAATCACCGCAGGGGCTGCGGAGCTCCTGCCTGGGGGGCGCTTAGGTCCCCAACACTTACTGCCAGTGGGGGAGGGTGGACGACCCTGTGTGTGGCGGCCACGAAAGCAGAAATGACTTAAACAGGTCCCATCCGGCCTCTGTAGGAGGCTGATTTGTTCTCGGAGAGCGCGTGTTCGGATGGTTTGAACTGATGGTTTGGCTTAGAAGCTATGGAGTGGCTTGTATAGGCGGGTTTTGCTAAAAATCTATAAAAAGCAGTCCTGTATCGGCCCCCAGGGTTCACTGTTCTCTACCCTGCATGGGAGAGGGCCGTGGCCCCAGAGCTCTGGAATTAAAATTCCTCTTGCAACTTGCATCAAGACTGTTTCTCGTGAGTGATTGGGGTTCCGGCTTCCGAGGCGTGGGGTGCCGGGGTGCCCCCCCATTTTTCTTTCGGGTCTTACATTCCCAGTCTGCCTTTATACCATTCTATACATCCAAAGAATAGAGTCTGTTCTTAGATCAGACAGAGTGGTCAAACAAGGCAATAGACAAAGTCCCATGGGCACTGCGTCTAGGGTCTAGGGATTATCTTGATGACGAAGATGAAAGGAATACCATACATTCCTTGGCTCTATTTACCTTAAGCCTACGTTCTTGACCTATCCCAAGATATGGGCGGGAAGTGTTTGTTAGCAGAGGGATCACTTAGAAGTGTCCAGCCATTGAGCTAGTCAAGGCATATCAAAATTAGCGGGCATGTACGTGTCTTTCATTTTCCAATCCAGAGAGCTCTTGGGTGGGTCCAGTATGTTCAAACCACGAAGAGCCAAAGTGGTTTAACTAATTTACTGCTTTTTGTTTGTTTGTTTGTTTTTTGAGACAGGGTTTCTCTGTATAGCCCTGGCTGTCCTGGAACTCACTCTGTAGACCAGGCTGGCCTCGAACTCAGAAATCCTCCTGCCTCTGCCTCCCAAGTGCTGGAATTAAAGGCATGTGCCACCACCACCCAGCTCAGACTATATATTTTCCTTATATTTTTTATATTTATTTATTATTATATGTAAGTACACTGTAGCTGTTCAGACACACTGGAAGAGGGCGTCAGATCTCATTACAGTTGGTTGTGAGCCACCTTGTGGTTTCTGAGATTTGAACTCAGGACCTTTGGAAGAGCAGTAAGTGCTCTTAACCACTGAGCCATCTCACCAGCCCTTTTCCTTATTTGTTGAACTTCATACAATCCATAAACTTTATTGTAAATGACATCCCTTGATTAGTGGGATTTGGACAGCCACAGAGTCACACATAACTGTTGGAAGGACACCTAATCCCTTCCCTCACAAAGTCTGCACCTGCCAGGCATGGGGGGTAGCACATGTCTTTAATATCCTCACTTAGAAAGCCCAGAAAGTTGGGTTTCTGTGAGTTCCAGGCTAGTCGGGGTTACGTAGTTAGACTCTGTCCCAAACAAACAACAGCTAAATAAATAAATAAATAAATAAATAAATAAATAAAGTATCTTTGGTGTGTACTGATTTTCATATATGTCTCTCTATAGGTCACATTTAAATCTAAAGTGTGCACTATCTCATCACTACTTAATACATTTGCTGACCCGATTTTACTTCTTGGCATTGTCTTCTGTGATATGGTCTAGAATTTGGCTTTACTTACGGTCTGTAGCCTGCATATAATATAGACTATCCTACATTACCCTACTCTGCTTTCTTAGATCCTAGTTACTCCCTGAGGAGTAACCTCCACTTGCCAAGGAATGCCATAGTCAAGATGTCTCCTTTTCCAAGTTTAGTGCATTTGAGGATATTATGCAAATAGCCCCAATTTAGAGTCAGACTTTCTGATCCCTGAACACATCTGGGCCAGAAAGTCTTATTAGTAGTTCAGTAGAGAACTACTCAGTGTGTTCACCATTGCTTCTCTGTTCATGCTTTGAACCCTGAGCTATCCTGAAATAAAAGCTTCAGAGAGTCTGCCTTACTTAATGTTCTATAGCTGTGTAGAGACACCATGACCAAAGCAACTTACAGAATAAACAGTTTACTGGGGCTCATAATTTTGGTGAGTTCATGACTATCCTGATGAGGAGCATGATCACAGCAGGCAGGCATGGCATTAGAGCAGTACCTGAGAGCTTACAACCTCATCCACAAGCAGAAGGCAGAGAGAGAGAAAGAGAGAGAGAGAGAGAGAGAGAGAGAGAGAGAGAGAGAGAGAGAGAGAGCTGGGAATGGTACGTTGCTTTTGAAACCTCAAAGTCACCCCAAGTAACATCCCTACCTCCAACAAGGCCGTACCTCCCAATCCTTCCCAAACAATTTACCAACTGGGGATCAAACATTCAAATTATGAACACAGGAGGACCATTCTCATTCAAACCACCACAGAAACACAGTGAAAGATTCTTGAACAGCATCACCAAGAATCTCCTGGTTCTGTTGAATCTATAATTCAGCTTCAGTTCCTCTCCACTAGTCACTGGTGAGTCAAGGTAGTGCCTAGCAAGGAGTGCTTCAGGCTACTGGGGGGGGGGGCGTACTAAGCTGTGTCTCTCTGCCATTGCTGATGGCCCTGATGGTAGTTCTAGTACTGGAAGATTGATGAGGAGGCCAGTCTAGGCTACAAGTTACAGACCAACCTGGGTTCCATAAGACCCTATCTCAGAAGAAGAAAAAGGAAGACAAAAATTATTGAGCTGCCATTGTAGTTCAGTGGCAGAACACATAGCTAGCATATGGAAGGCTCTGGATTCTATTCCCAGCAAGAGGGGAAAATCCCTCTAACTTTAATTAAATCTAAAGTTTTTTTTTAAGATTCATTTATTTAATGTATACCTTAGCTATCTTCAGACACACCAGAAGAGGGCATCAGATCTCATTACAGATATGATTGTGAGCCACCATGTGGTTGCTAGGATTTGAACTCAGGACCTTCTTCTGAAGAGCAGTCAGTCTGAGCCATCTCTCTAGCGCCCTTAATTAAATTTTAGAGATTAATTTTTTCAAATTATGTGTTCATTTGTGTGTGGTGATTGGTTTGAGTTTGGTTTGGTTTGGTGTGGGAGTTGGTTGTTCTTGGTTTTTGTTTTTGTTTTTGTTTTTGTTTTTGTTTTTGTCAAACTGACCCCAGCTAGAATTATCTGGGGAGAAGGAACCTCAATTGAGAAAATGCTTCCAGCCGGGTGTTGGTGGCACACGCCTTTAATCCCAGCACTTGGGAGGCAGAGGAAGGTAGATGTCTGAGTTCGAGGCCAGCCTGGTCTACAGAGTGAGTTCCAGGACAGCCAGGACTACACAGAGAAACCCTGTCTCAACAAAACAAAACAAAACAAAACAAAACAAAACAAAACAAAACAAAACAAGCTAGGCCTGGTGGCGCACGCCTGTAATCCCAGCACTTGGGAGGCAGAGGCAGGTAGATTTCTGAGTTCAAGCCCAGCCTGGACTACAGAGTGAGTTCCAGGACAGCCAGGACTATACAGAGAAACCCTGTCTCGGAAAAAGCAAACAAACAAACAAAAAACAAAAAAAAAAAACAAAAATAAAAAAATAGACAAGTCTGTGGGGCATTTTCTTTTATTTTCTTTTCCTTTTTTTGTTTTTTGTTTTGTTTTGGATTTTTTTTTTTGGTTTTTTTCAAGACAGGGTTTCTCTGTGTAGCCCTGGCTGTTCTGGAACTCACTCTGTAGACCAGGCTGGCCTCGAACTCAGAAATCCACCTGCCTCTGCCTCCCAAGTGCTTGGATTACAGGCGTGTGCCACCACCTCCCGCCTCTATATTTTTTATTTAAATTTCAAGTGATTTTCCCTTTCCTGGATCTCCACTCCCCAAAAGTCCCATAAGCCCTCTTCCCTCCCCCTGTTCCTCAATCTACCCCTTCCTGCTTCCCTGTCCTGGTATTCCCCTACACTGCTGCACTGAGCCTTTCCAGGACCAGGGGCCACTCCTTCTTTCTTCTTGGGCATCATTTGATATGTGAATTGTGTCTTGGGTATTCCAAGTTTCTAGGCTGATATGTTTATCAGTGAGTGCATATCATGAGTGTTCTTTTGAGACTGGGTTACCTCACTTAGGATGATGTTCTCCAGTTCCATCCATTTGTCTAAGAATTTCATGAATTCATTTTTTTAATGGCTGAATTAGAATATCCATTGTGTATATATACCACATTTTCTGTATTCATTCCTCCATTGAGGGACATCTGGGTTCTTTCCAGCTTCTGGCTGTTATAAATAGGGCTCCTCTGAATACAGTGGAGCATGTGTCCTTATTACATACTGGGAAATCCTCTGGGCATATGCCCAGGAGTGGTATAGTGGGGTCCTCCAGAAGTGTCATTCCCAGTTTTCTGAGGAACCACCAGACTGATTTCCAGAGTGGTAGTACCAGCTTGCAACCCCACCAGGGCATTTTCTTGGTTAAATTATTACTGCAGAGGATCCCAGACTTCTGAGAGTGATAATAATCAGGGGAAGGTGTTCCTAAGGTATATATGAAAATAAAGACTGAGTAAGTCTCTTCTCACCAAAATAGAGTCAGGTCTACATAAGAATATCCTACTCCTGGTACCAATTTCTGTCTTAGTTATGGTTTCTAATGCTGTGATAAAACACTACAACCCAAGTCCACTTGTGAAGGAAAGGGTTTATTTTACCTGACAGCAATCAGGTCATACTGATCACTGAGGGAAGCCAGAGCACAAACTCAAGCAGGAACTTGGAGGCAGGAACGCAGCAGAAGCTGTGGAAGACTGTTAATTGTTTCCCATTGCTTATTCAGCCCTACTTTTTCATATAACGCAGAACCACCTTCACAGGGTTGGCATCACCCACAGTTGGCTAGGCCCTTGATCACTGATCAAGAAAACACCCGACATACTTGCCTATAGGAAAATCCTAACAGAGAGATTTTCTCAGTTGAGTTCTTCTTCCCCAATGACTCTGGCTCGTGTCAGGTTGGACAAAATACTAACAAGGACACTGAGCAAGGCTGAGAGAGCAGACAAGGCAAGCCAGTTGGCAGCATCCCTCCACGGTCTCTGCCTCAGTTGCTGCCTACAGGTTCCTGGCCTGAGTTTTCTTCATGATAGACTAAAAACATTAAGCTTAAACAAACCTTTTACAGCCGGGCGGTGGTGGCGCACGCCTGTAATCCCAGCACTTGGGAGGCAGAGGCAGGCAGATTTCTGAGTTCGAGGCTAGTCTGGTCTACAGAGTGAGTTCCAGGACAGCCAGGGCTACACAGAGAAACCCTGTCTCGAAAAACAAACAAACAAACAAACAAAAAAAAAAAGAAAAAAAAAGAAAAGAAAAGAAAAGAAAAGAAAAGAAAAGAAAAGAAAAGAAAAGAAAAGAAATCAGGCTGAGCATGCCATGGGAAACAAGGCAGTAAGAAGCAACCCTCCAGGTTCCAGCCCTGTTTGAGTTCCTGTCCTGGCTACTACCTTCAAGGATGGACTACAGCCGGGCGGTGGTGGCGCACGCCTGTAATTCCAGCACTCTGGGAGGCAGAGGCAGGTGGATTTCTGAATTCGAGGCCAGCCTGGTCTACAGAGCGAGTTCCAGGACAGCCAGGGTTACACAGAGAAACTCTGTCTCGAAAAACACCAAATCCAAAAAACCAAAGAAAAAAATAAAAAGGATGCACTACAATGTGGAAGGGTAAGTGCAATAAACCCTTTCCTCCCCTGGTGGCTTTAGTCGGGGTGTTTCATCAAAGCAATAGTAATTCTAAGTAAGGCAATTTTCATGTTAAAATTTAAGGGTTGGCTTTCTGGTAACAAACTGATCCTGAAAGGGTCAGCTCAGGAACTTTGGAAAGGTCATGGAACACTTGCCCCTCCCAGGAGGGAGAGGCTAAATTACATTCCTCAGACCACAGGGAGGTCCCTGAGGCTAGGGGAGGCCCAGAGTTATTCTGAGCTGGTTTGCTACTGTGGTTGCCCTGAGGACTGTACAAAGGCCTGCTGTGCACTCTGCACACCTTCTTTCTCTCCCCACATGTGGGAAGACCGCAGAATGCTAGATTAGATAAAATTCCTCTCCAGTAAGTTAAGGCTCCTCAGAATCTTACCATCCAAAACCCCCTTCCCAACTGTAGTTCCCTAAAATCATGTAGAAGATGTGGAGATTCAACCTCTTGGTAAAAGGGATCTAACCAGAAAGAACCTGTTTGGTTCCAGTCTTCCCTCGAAACAGGATATCCTTCAGTGTTTAGCCAAGAGTCATATGGTCCCCAGGATAGGAAATCCTGAGGTGGAATTCTTTCCTGGACTCTCAGCTGCAGTAAAAACTGCAAATAAGACTCCACCCACTCACCAACTGAGATGTCTCCTCAGCCTAAAGCTGCCCAGAGGTAAACATTTCTGCCCTCAATCCACACCATCTGTTGTCCCTGGTGCCTCATATAGTTTCCTTGTGCCTGGGTTTGGTCCTCACCGAGTTCTGACAAGCAGCAGCTATGCAGTCCAAAGCATGCACAGGGTGGGCCTGCTCCACACAACTGCCCTTGAGTTCCTGGGATGGATCATGAGGTCCTCTTCCTGTGCTGTTGGACTTGTTTCCTCTTAGTTTGCTGGAGAGTTTTGCATTTATGCTCCCCAAAAATATTCACCCTTCTTTCCTTGTGATGGCCTTATCTAGCTTTACTCTCACAGTAATGGTGGTGTTCTGCTGGGAGCACAGCACGAAGGTCCTTGTGCCCACGGATCTCCAGAAAAACCAGGAGTGTTGAACACATGGCTTTGTCCTCTCAGAGGAATGGCCATAAAACCTGTTTTTCCATCCAGAAACCTGGGACTTGCAGGTAACAACTGAAAGGATAAGGTTGCAAGCTAGGAATCCCCTGTGTCTGAGTCTAGGATGACCCCAAAGGAGCAGAGGTTTGACCCATTCTTTCCTCCAGAGTCCGGCTGGGAGTGTCCCTGGCATCTTTTCCTGTCTCCCTCCAAGGAGTGGCTATGGCAAGGACTAGCACAGCTGGGGGCGCTTAGGTCCCTCTATTGCCAGTGGGGGAGGGTAGGTGCAACCCTGTGCGTGGAGGCCACGTAAGCGGAAATGACTTAACTAGTTCTTCCGGCCTCTGTGGGAGGCTGATAGGTTCTCAGAGAGCTAGGGTTCGGGTGGTTTGAACTGATTGGCTTAGAAGCTTGTGGTAGGCGGGTTCTGTTATAAACCCATAAAAAGCCAATCCAGCTGGGTGTGGTGGCGCATGCCTGTAATCCCAGCATTTGGGAGGCAGAGGCAGGCAGATTTCTGAGTTTGAGGCCAGCCTGGTCTACAGAGTGAGTTCCAGGACAGCCAGGAAACCCTGAGAAACCCTGTCTGGACAAACCAAAAAAATAAATAAATAAATAAAAAATAAAAAGCTGAGCCGGGCGTGGTGGTGCACGCCTGTAATCCCAGCACTTGGGAGGCAGAGGCAGGCAGATTTCTGAGTTCGAGGCCAGCCTGGTCTACAGAGTGAGTTCCAGGACAGCCAGGACTACACAGAGAAATGCTGTCTTGAAAAACCAAAAAAAAAAAAAAAAAAAAAAAGCCAATCCAAGTCTGCCCACACGGCTCACTTCTTTTACCCTGCATGGTAAGACTGTGACCCCCGGAGCTCTGGAAATTAAAATTCCTCTTGCAAATTGCATCAGGTCTGTCTCTCATGAGTGATTGGGGTGCTGGTTTCCGAAGTGTGGGGTGCTGGGGTATCCCCGTTTTTTCTTTCGGGTCTTACAGTTGGTGCATGGGCTGGGAAGTGCGGACACCCCTACACACTCGAGAAACAACTTGGAGGTAAGGGGACCCCCTCTGAAGTGTGTGCGTGCTGGCCGGCCGATGTCTGTTTGTCCCGAGTGTTTGAATGCGGTTCCGCGGTCTGTGTGTGTTTCTTGGTTTTGGATTGCACAGAGGGAGTGGATGTGGAATCCCACTCCAGGCAGATGCCACTGTGAACCGTAAGGACACAGAGGCCGTGGGAGGGGACACCCTCGGGCCACAGGCTGTGAGACCCCAGAGGACGCTCTGGGATGTATGTAAGTCTGCAAGGGATGCCTAATAGACTCCGGTGCTGGTCATTGACTGATGTCTGTGCTTGTAGGAGATGCAGATGGGTCGCAAGGGCTTGAATCTGTTGGTTTCTGTTTTGTGCGTTGCTGTCTTGTGTGCTTTTATCTACTGAGCCTTTCTTGGTGCAGAGAGTTCGACTGGCAGTCGAAACTGCAGGGGTCTGGAGGACCCTGGAGAAGGCTCTTCTCTGTATTCAGTTTCTGCAATGAGCAGGAACATTTGGTATCTGAAATTGGGCCCGTCTAGTGGCAGATTGTATGTTGATTTTCCTTGCTCTGGGTTCTTGAATTTAGATGCCTGGTGGTGGCAGTGTCAGGCTGTCTATGTGGTGATTGTTACTCTGTGTTTTGTATATTCTTGTGTTCTCGGACTTAGATGACTGACGCATAGGGATTTAGACCGACTGACAATTTTGTTAAGAATTTAGACCGACTGAAAAGCCCGCCATGTTGGGCTCTGTGGCGGTAAGATCAGGTCGTGTGACTCAAGCCCGCCATGTTAGAACAAGAAAGAGACAAAATATTTAAGCTGTGAGGCCCCCTGGTGGGGGAAATAATTTTTAACATGACTCAAAGTGGCTGATATAGGAATTCTGAGTTTAAGTTACAGATGGCTTATTTCATTTATTTTAAATTGTTTAAATTATTACAATAGATATAATGTTAAGCTTTGTGGTTTTATTGTTTCTCTGGGAAAGAGGTCAAAATAAGGGGGACCTCCAGAAGACTAGATTCTGAAACATTAAGCAAAAAAATCTGTCTCGGCGATACTAAAATCTTGTTTTGAGAATTATATTATGTTCAAGGCATAAATTCTTATTTAATACTGATTTTATTTTAATACAAAATCAAGGTTTTCATTGGTATAAATACTAAAAATGTAAAAATGCAGGATTTACACCCAGTCCTTTCTTGCTGTTATTATTATAGATCTGAGATGTTTAAGCCTGTGAGTTTGGGGCCATACAAAAATATAAGGCTCTGAGTTTATTATTAGGGTGTTTTCAATGTTTTAATTAGAGTTGCTTCTGTTATGGAGAGAGTGTTTATAGATTATTATATGGCTAAATAATTCCTGATTCTTTAAGTTTGTCAGATGTTCTTGTGCCAGAAGGCTAAAAACCAATGCTCCAACATTTTGAAGTATAAACTGTTCAGGTGTTTAGCAGTCTTATCATTTGGCTAAGTCTTAGAAGGTGTGTTAAGCTTTCTATATATTTTCAGTTAATATTGGTCACTCTTGGATTTCCGACGGGGATAAAAACTGTTAATCTCATGGTCAGCTCAAGTTCTTTAATCTTGAAAGCTGATATAGATTTACAGAAATGATTTTCAGGTGATATAAAATTTATAGCCAAAACATGAGTCAGGTGTTAATTCTTATAGCCTTTCAAGATAGTAAAGATGACAAAGGTTCTGTTTGACAGAGATTGGATGTTAGGCCTATCTTAAAGTTTATAATTTCCAAAATGATAATAGTATGCTCAATTTATATTTAGAGAAGACCACAGAATGGAGCAGAAGATCTGAGACCACCTATCCTGATTCACGGTGACTCTCTCACTGAGGACATATTTCCCAAGAGACTGATTAATCTCTTTGAGACTGTTTTATTTGTAATACAGGAAGCCAGAAAAGAATACCCCCTCAGACGAAAGGTAAGAGGCACCTGAAGGACCGACACCAGACTCCATTGGCAGGTCTCGAGGGCATGGCAGGTCTCGAGGGCATGGCAGTCCACAGATTTGACGAAGGTATGTGAGGTTAAGCAGGGACCAGATGAGTCACTGGCAACCTTTCTAGAGCAGCTCATAGAAGCATTTTGCTATACACCCCAGACTAGAAGGATTTTAGTTTGCTGAGAAAGTATGTAGAAAGATTTGGTGCAAGTTATTTAGAAGGTCTGTAGAGAGATTTGGTGGTGCAGGTTGTTAGAAAAGTCTATAGAGAGATTTAGTATAGTTTGCTGAGACAGGGAGACAGAGGAGAAAGAAAAAATGACAGACAAGGAAGCTACAGAAAACCCTGGCTAAAAGGCAGAAAGGAATCAATGTGCATACTGTATGGAGAGGCCACTGGGCCAGAGTGTGCCCTAACAAGCTGGGAGCAGGAACTCCCAGGTCTTGGGAGACGTGCCCCCAAATGGCAAAGGTGTTATCCTTGGATAAAGACAATGACTAGGGGAGATGGGTGTTCTGACCACCTCCCCCAACCCTGGATAACTGTGAGAGGGAAAGAGAGACCCACTCAGTTCTTGATGGACACAGGGGCTTAACACACGGTCTTCCAACCCAATGGCCCTGTTTCCAAGAAAAGACCTAGGGTCCAAGAAGCCACTGGCACCAAAATATGTTCATGGACTACCCAAAGAACAATGGACCTAGGGATGGGATGGGTAACCCATTCATTTAAGGTCACCCCAGGATGTTCCTAACCGTTGGAGCAAGGCATACTCTCCAAAATGGTGGGGAGGACAGATATACTTACTGTCCAATGGGCTGCAGCAACTGGCCCAAAAAGAGAGACTGACCCCTGCTGAAAGTTGCTACAGACAAGAGCAATTTTCTCAGTGAAGGACAGAGACAAGCAGGTGCTGCTATGGTGGACAGCACAAATGGCATCTGGGTAGAAGAATCTTTACCCCCTGGCATGTCAACGCAGAAAGTGGAGCTAATTGCCCTTACCAAGACCTTGGAACTTGGAGACAGCAAGAAAATCAACATCCACATGGATAACAGGTTGCATTTGCCACAGCCCACGTCCACAGGTATATATGCCAAAAGGACTGCTCACATCAGAGAAAACCAGCAGGAAATCCTGGACCTCTTAGATGCCCTAATGAAGCCAACAACCGTGAGTATTACCCTCTGCCCAGGATGTCAAAAGGGAAAAGACTCAGTGGGCAATAGCCCGGCAGAGCAAATGGCTCCAAGAATGGATATGCAGGAGCCTATACTGGTTGTGGGTCTGCAAGAGACACCCACTGAAAAATGGGACAAAATTAAGAGATAGCCTCACTTAAAATATGCTGAAGAAAAAAGGACTGAGATTGCTAGCCATCTGACCAACTTTTACCAAGGAAAGGTGCACACAAGAAGGGAGAATTATACTCCCCAGAGAGTAAGCCAAGGACTCGCCAGGGCAAATGCACAGATGAACTAATTTAAGGGATTAATAGAACAGTATAAGGTATGCCAGCGAGTGAATGCTTATGCAGCAAAGAGTAAACAGGGCAAAAGACCTAGAAGAGAACAACCTAGAGTATATAGAGGTTTTATAAAAGATAAGGCAGGAAAGTATGGTTATAAATATCTTCTAGCACTTGTAGATACTTAATCTAGATAGATTGAGACTTCCCCTAGCAGGCAGGAAACAGCAGACAGAGTTAAAAGAAATTTTCCCGAGTTTCAGAGTGCCCAAGGTAATTGGATCAGACAATAGTTCTGTTTTTGTTTCTAAGGTAAGTCAGAAATTGACAGATATTGGGGACTATTGGAAACGTTATTGGATGTACTGTCCCCAGGGCTCAAGACAGCTAGAGAAAATAAACAAAATCCTATGAGAGACCTTAACTAAATTGACCTTGGAGACTGGCTTAGGCTGGGTGGTGCCTCTCCCCTTGTTTCTGAATAGTCCTTGCCATTTTAACCTGATCCCACTGAAGATCTTCTTTGTTACCCCAATTTCTTTGTTATCCACTGGGTCCTCCCGAGAGGTGTACCACAACATGAGATTTGGCTCAAACTGTCTGCTTTAATGCTCTAGGCATGTCAGAGACTCCTCGCTGCTTCCAGACAGGTTACTGGATCTGTCAAAGAAGGCTTCAGGAACAGTTGCTGGAACCCTGGTGAAAGAGACCCTCACTAAATTGATCACAGAGACTGGACCTTTGTTCTCTAGGCTCAAGGCGCTCCAATGGATAAGGCATCGAGGTCCGGGAGGCCTACTCAGGAGGAGATCCGCAAGTTCCACATCGCTTCCAAGTTGGAGATATGGTCTACATTAGATGCCACCATGCGGGAAACTTTAAGACTCAGTGGAAAGACCCTTATCTTGTACTCTTGACCACCCTGTTTTCTGCCCTGATAGGACCCCTAATGATAATGCTCCTGTTGCTTACAGTTAGAATTATATAGTCAATAGGTTAGTTGCCTTCATCAGAGACCAGGTGAGCGCAGTCCAGATTATGGTACTTAGGCAGCAGTATAAGAGCCCTCTGAGTCAAGAGGAGGCTGACCTTTAATTCTCCTAGTTCTAAGGTTAGAACTATTAACAAGACAGGAAGTGGGGAATGAAAGGATAAGGTTGCAAGCTAGGAATCCCCCGTGCCTGAGTCTAGAGTGACCCCAAAGGAGCAGAGGTTTGGCCCATTCTTTCCTCCAGAGTCCGGCTGGGAGTGTCCCTGGCATCTTTTCTCGTCTCCCTCCGAGGAGTGGCTATGGCAAGGACTAGCACGGCTGGGGGCGCTTAGGTCCCCCTATTGCCAGTGGGGGAGGGTGGGTGCGACCCTGTGCGTGGCGGCCTCATAAGCGGAAATGACTTAACTAGTTCTTCCGGCCTCTGTGGGAGGCTGATAGGTTCTCAGAGAGCGCGGGTTCGATGGTTTGAACTGATTGGTTTAGAAGCTTGTAGGCGGGTTCTGTTATAAGCCTATAAAAAGCCAATCCATGTCTGCCCACACGGCTCACTTCTTTTACCCTGCATGGTAAGACTGTGACCCCCAGAGCTCTGGAAATTAAAATTCCTCTTGCAAATTGCATCAGGTCTGTCTCTCGTGAGTGATTGGGGTGCCGGTTTCTGAGGTGTGGGGTGCTTGGATATCCCCGTTTTTCTTTCGGGTCTTACACAACCAGGAGATCTGTGTTATCTGTTGGGCCTTCCCAAGTTCCAATAGCCAGGATCAGAGATTCCTAGTCATCTAAATGACTCTTACCTTCACAGCCCCAGAACTCCCACAGCCAGGACCAGAGCTGGCTAAGAGTCCAAACAACATCTACACGGTCCGTATAACCGAGACCAAGCCAGATCACTGGAACCCATCTTGGAAGAAATTGAGTTTCAATGTAATTATGTTTTCTTGGGCATTGGATATTGTATTATACCAGGACTCCTTTTTCCCCAAGTTATACTGTGTTTAAATTTGTTGGGAATAAACTGCTTGGCATCAGACTACACAAAGTTTTGATCTAGGTTGATGAAGTCCATCTTTTATTTTTTTTTAATATTTGTTTATTTATTTAATATGAGTATACTGTAGCTGTCCTCAGACACACCAGAAGAGGGCATCGGACCCCACCACAGAGGGTTGTGAGCCACCATGTGGTTGCTGGGAATTGAACACAGGACCCCTGGAAAAAGCATCTCTCCAGACCCCTGATGAAGTCAATCTTTTTTACAGGGTTTTTCTGTATAGCTCCGGCTGTCCTGGAACTCATTCTGTAGATCAGGCTGGCCTAGAACTCAGAAATCCGCCTGCCTCTTCCTCCCAAGTGCTGGGATTACAGGCGTGCGCCACCACTGCCCAGCTGATGACGTCAATCTTAACAAAGGTGTAATTTCTCACCCCTTTGTGGATTACATCCTGCCTGCTGTGACCACTTGCAGGTCCCTCTAGGTGTTTTCTCACCCCTTTTCAAAACATTTAGGAAAGATTGATGCTGTTTCTTTGATAAATGTTTGGTAGAAGTCACTGGGGAAGTGTGTGGTTTGTCTTCTTGCGTTTTTTGCCTGTTAGAAGCAGTGCAGCTAGTGAATAGAACTTTAAGTTTTGCTCAGTGTGGTGGTCCATGCCTGTAATCCCAGCACTTGAGAGGTGGAATGAGGAAGATCATTAGTTCAAAGTCATCCTCTTATTTGTAGTGAGTTTGAGGCCAGCCTGGACTACATACATGACAGCCGACTCAAACAAAATAGTTAGAACTTAATATGAGGGATTCATAGAGCAGTTAAGAGTTGATGGGGGCTGGAGAGATGGCTTAGCCGGTAAGAGCACCGACTGCTCTTTTAATGGTCATGAGTTCAAATCCCAGCACCCATTTGGTGGCTCACAACCATCCGTAAGGAGATCTGACCCTCTTCTGGTGTCTGAAGACAGCTATAGTGTACTTACATATAATAAATAAATCTTTAAAAAAATAAAATAACAAAAAAAAAGAGTTGCAATCAGCCCCCACCCCCTCTTTCTCGCTCCCTGATCTGTGATGTACTCCTTCCTTCACACGTACTCCCTTCATCATGAGTCCCGAGTCCTCAGCAGAGCTGAACAAGCACCACTGCTATGGAGTCAGACTTGCCAGAACTGTGAACCAAATAAACCTTTTCCTTGTAAAGTCAAAGTCAAAAACAAAACAAAAACAAAAACAAAAAAAAAACAAAAACAAAAACAAAAAAAAAAGCAAATGGGAAAACCACTAACCAAAAACTGGGGAGAAGAGCAAAGGGCTTATTCTATTTGACTTATGAGGAGTTAGAGTCTGTCAATGAGGGAAGCCAGGGCAGGAACCTGGAGGTAGGAACCCAAGGAGATGTCACAAGCAGACACCACAAAGGTTTTTTTGTTTTGTTTTTGTTTTTGTTTTTTTTTCGAGACAGGGTTTTTCTGTATAGCCCTGGCTGTCCTGGAACTCACTCTGTAGACCAGGCTGACCTCGAACTCCGAAATCCACCCGCCTCTACCTCCCAAGTGCTGGATTAAAGGCGTGTGCCACCATTGCCTGGCGTGCTTCATCTTTTAATTTCCTAAATTACATTTTCTCTCTTTCCTGTGTGTCTGAGTGCGGAAGTACCATGGCCCACCAGTTTCAGAACAACCTGCAGGAGCTGGTTCCCTCTTTCTAGCATGTGGATCCTGGAGTTTGAACTCAGGTCCTCCGGCTTGGCCACAAGCGCATTAACCTGCTGAACTCTTGACAGTCCCTACCTTGTTTGAGGGAGGGTCTCCGACTGGGATCTAGACCTGCCAATTCGTCTAGACTGCCTGGTCAAACCCCAGAGATCTCTGTGTCTCTGCCTCCACACACCCATGATTACAGTCATGTACTGTTATACTCGCCTGCCTCAGTTTCTTCTTCTTTTTCTTTAAAATGATTTATTTATTTTTTATTTTATGTATTGGTGTTTTGCCCGTGTGCCTATATGAAAGAGTTGGATTCTTTGGTCCTGGACTCTCCGACGCTGAGACCTGCCATGTGGGTGCTGGGGAATTCCTCTGGAAGAGCAGCCGGTGCCCTTCCCTGCAGAGCCGTCTCTCAGGTCCCTGCCCTTGCTTAAGTGGTGGCATTAAACTCATACACCAACATGTATGACTTTGATTTACTTACATTTTTTGAGATATTACTATTATTATTTGTTTTTCAAGACAGGGTTTCTCCTCTTTGTAGCACTTTCTGTCCTTGAATTCTTTGTAGAACAGGTTGGCCTCAAACTCAGAGATCTCTAGAGAACCCAGCTTCCCTAGTGCTAGGATTAAAGGCCTGGGCCACCATGCCCAGCTTGAGATTTATTTTTATTTTATTTATGTTTTGCCTGCATGTATATTTGTGCATCACATGCTCGTGGTACTAGAGGCCAGAAGAAAGTGTCAAATCCTTTTGGAACTGTCCTCTACTGGATTTTGACAGAGATCACAAGATTATTTCATTTAAATTTTACTGATTTATCATTACATATTATTTCTTATAACAATAATTATTAAATATGTAACATAATAATTGTTAATTATGTAATATAGAGTAATATAATAATTGTCAATTATTATTATTAAGATGGCTCAGCAGTTGAGAGCACTAGCTGCTCTTCCAAAGGTACAAGTACAAGGAGGTCAGAAGAAAACTTCTGGAAGTTGG
Organism: Apodemus agrarius; assembly: GCA_964023405.1. NCBI lineage: Eukaryota > Metazoa > Chordata > Mammalia > Rodentia > Muridae > Apodemus > Apodemus agrarius. The sequence goes on along the minus strand of OZ030016.1, from coordinate 78,460,836 downwards.
TTCTTTTCACCACAGATTCGGGTGAAAGGATAAGGTTGCAAGCTAGGAATCCCCCGTGCCTGAGTCTAGGGTGACCCCAAAGGAGCAGAGGTTCAGTCCACTCTTTGTTGGCCTGGAAGTGTGCACATGTCACACTGCCTCCAGGGTCCAGCCTCGAGCCTCTGGGAGTGTCCCTGGCGCCTTTTCCAGTCTTGCCTCGGTGGAGCAGCTATGGCAAGGACAGGCATGGCTGGGGGCTGGCAGAATCACCGCGGGGGCTGCGGAGCTCCTGCCTGGGGGCGCTTGGGTCCCCCTATTGCCAGTGGGGGAGGGTGGGCACGACCCTGTGCGTGGTGGCTACATAAGCGGAAAATACTTAGGTTCTCAGAGAGCGCAGGCTCGGATGGTTTGAACTGATTGGCTTAGAAGCTATGGAGTGGCTTGTATAGGCGGGTTTTGCTGAAAATCTATAAAAGCAGTCGTGTATCTGCCCCAGGTGTGCACTGTTCTCTACCCTGTGTGGGAGAGGGCCGTGGCCCCCGAGCTCTAGAAGTAAAACCTCTTGCAATTTGCATCAAGGCGGTTTCTCGTGAGTGATTGGGGTTCCAGCTTCTGAGGTGTGAGGTGCTGGGGTACCCCCATTTTTCTTTCGGGTCTTACACGGGGAATAGAACCTAGGTTGTCAGGCTTGCCTGGTAGCCGTCTTGCCAGCTCTACTTGATGGCAGGGTTTTCTGTTGGTTTGTTTGTTTTTTTTTTTTATTTGACAGGGTCTATGTAGCCCTGGTTATCCTGGAACTGGTTATGTAGACCAGGCTGACTTCAAGCTCACAGAACTCTGCCTGCTTCTGTCCACTAAGTACTAGAATTTACTGTATGTCCACCTTAGCCAGCCTGCATGATTGCTTTTAATGTTGGCTACGCTGTGTTTCACTCTGTTTTCCAGCGAATAAAGGCTGAGTTAGACACTTAGATGTGAAAGTCAGAGGGTTTTATGTCAAAATTCAAACCACTTATTTTTTGTTTTGTTTTTGTCTTTGAGACATAGTATCTCTATGTAAAACTGATATGTGTAAAACTCTGTACTTTGGACTGTAACATGCCTGAGTCATTTCATTTTATGTCTGTAAATGTTTGGTTCCTTCTTCAATGTAACTGCAGAAATATGATGATTCTGCACCTCACTGTGCACATAAACATTATTATCTGTACCACCCCTGAAACATGGACCAATAAACATTTATTCCTAAAAAATTACCTATAAACTTACCAAAGCATTTTGGGACCATATGAATGTACTGGTCTGTTAAAATGGTATCAGACTCTCAGCCTGAGTGCCAACCTCCTTACATTCCTGCCCCATGAGAACGAAGTGGTAGAAGAAGCCAATGCGCAGGCTGAAGCTCGGGAGAGGAAAGAAGAGGTCCAAGGTCAGCCACCAAGCCTGCAGGAGCAGAAGTGGGGGATGCTGAAGGGCAGGACACTGTGCAAGTGGTTAGACTGTCGATAATAAATCTCAGTGGCCCTTGAAAGTCATCTCACTGAGATCACCTGGGAAACAGACTGCCTTTCTTTCTTTCTTTCTTTCTTTCTTTCTTTCTTTCTTTCTTTCTTTCTTCCTCTCTCTCTCTCTCTCTCTCTCTCTCTCTCTCTCTCTTTTGGTGTTTTACTAGACAGGGTTCCTCTATGTAGCCCTGGCTGTCCTGGAACTCACTCTAGACCAGGCTGGCCTCGAACTTAGAAATCTGCCTGCCTCTGCCTCCCAGAGTGCTGGGATTACAGGCGTGCACCACCATCGCTCAGCTCAGACTGCCTTTCTTACAACCAAAACAGACCTGCTGGCCCTCTGCCCTGTACCTTGGGCATTCTAGACATGCTCTGTTCTCACTTGTGATCAAACAAACAGTATCAGAAAACCAGTGGCCCAGCTGGGCGGTGGTGGCACACGCCTTTAATTCCAGCACTTGGGAGGCAGAGGCAGGTGGATTTCTGAGTTCGAGGCCAGCCTGGTCTACAGAGTGAGTTCGAGGACAAAAAGAAAACCAGTGGCCTGAAAACTTACCAAACGTATTAGACTGAGTGAGGGCCCAACATCCTTACCTTAACCCCATACAGAGGAGCACTCCTATCGAGGCAGGGGTGGCCTATGTTTTTTTTTTTTTTTTTTTTTTGGTTTTTCGAGACAGGGTTTCTCTGTGTAGCCCTGGCTGTCCTGGAACTCACTCGGTAGACCAGGCTGGCCTCGAACTCAGAAATACGCCTACCTCTGCCTCCCAAGTGCTGGGATTAAAGGCGTGTGCCACCACCGCCCGGCGTGGCCTATGTTTTTAATCTCAGCACTTGGGAGGCAGAGGCAGGCAGATCTCTGTGAGTTCGAGGCCAGCCTGGTCTCCAGAGCAAGCTCCAGGATAGCCAGGGCTACAGAGAGAAATCCCAAAATCAAAACAAACAAACAAAAAACAAAGCAAAAGGGAAAAGGAGTTCAAAGAGGTCTTTTTTTTTTTTTTTTTTTTTTTTTTTTTTTTTTTTAAGATTTTATTTAGCCGGGCATGGTGGTGCACACCTGTGATCCCAGCACTCTGGGAGGCAGAGGCAGACGGATTTCTGGATTTCTGAGTTCAAGGCCAGCCTGGTCTACAGAGTGAGTTCCAGGATAGCCAGGGCTATACAGAGAAAAAGGGAAAAGGAACAGTCCGCACACTGCAATGGCAACAGCCCTACTGACCTGCTTTCTTGTTATGGGAATGCATTTAAGGGATTGGCAGGCAGTGGACTCCTGACTATCCCCCAGTGTTCAGCTCAACCTTGTCTCTGCTGCTCGTCATTTCCTTGGTTCATTTGGACCTAGTCCTGAACTTTGTATTCGTGGTCCTATGATCTTATGTTTCAGTTCTGCTTGGTTCAACTCTGTGACTCGGCTCTAAAGCTTCAACAACAGCTCTGTGACTCATTCAGTCCATTCGGAAGAACTGCCACCATGCTGATTGGCTCTATGCCTCTGCCTCCCGTTAAGACCACTTTGAAGGGGCTGGGGAGATGGCTCAGTGGTTAAGAGCACAGGCTGCTCTTCCAAAGGTCTTGAGTTCAAATCCCAGCAACCACATGGTGTCTCACAATCATCTGTAATGGGATCAGATGCCCTCTTTTGGTTTGTCTGAAAACAGCTACAGTGTACTTACATGGAATAAATTAAAATCCTTTTTTTTTTTTTTTTTTTTTTTTTTTGGTTTTTTGAGACAGGGTTTCTCTGTGTAGTCCTGGCTGTCCTGGAACTCACTCTGTAGACCAGGCTGGCCTCGAACTCAGAAATCCACCTGCCTCTGCCTCTCAGAGTGCTGGGATTACAGGCGTGCGCCACCACGCCCGGCTAAATAAAATCTTAAAAAAAAAAAAAAAAAAGACCTCTGAACTCCTTGAACTATGGTGCAGCCTTTTAAACATTTTTGTACGGCTTCTCTAACACACACACACACACACACACACACACACACACACACACTTCTAGTTTGCTTTCTGTTGCTGTGATAAACACCATGACCAAAAGCAAAATGAGAGGAAAGATTTTTTTGGTTTATGGGTTACAGTCCATACTGAGAGAAGCCAGGGCAGGAACCCATGGCAGAAATGTGGACGCAGAAACCGAAGCAGCAACCATGGAGAAGTGCTGCCTACGGGCTTGATTCCCCTGGCTTGCTCAGCTCCTTTTGCTATACAACCCAGGACCATCTGCCGAGGGATGCTACCACCCACAGTGGGCTAGGCCCTCCCTCAACTAACAGCCAAGACAATGCCACGTAGACAAGCTCTTAAGCTAGTCCAAGGGAGGCCAGTCCTCAACTGAGGTTCCCTCTTCCCTGTTGTGTCAAGTTGACAGCTGGTGCCAGACCATAGGCATAACCACTATATGATGTATAATTTATGACCTGAGGGATAGTAATTAAAACTGGATAGGGGGCTGGAGAGATGGCTTAGCGAGAAAGAGCACCGACTGCTCTTCCAAAGTTCATGAGTTCAAATCCCAGCAACCACATGGTGGCTCACAACCATCTGTAAAGAGATCTGACGCCCTCTTCTGGTGTCTGAAGACAGCTACAGTGTACTTACATATAATTAATAAATAAATCTTTAAAAAAAAAAACACTGGATAGCTGGGCGGTGGTGGCGCACGGCTTTAATCCCAGCACTTGGGAGGCAGAGGCAGGCGGATTTCTGAGTTCGAGGCCAGCATGGTCTACAGAGTGAGTTCCAGGACAGCCAGGGCTACACAGAGAAACCCTGTCTCGAAAACAAACAAACAAACAAACAAACAAACAAAATGGACAAAGGAACCTTTGTTTGAGTTGGTGGTAGCTCCGTTGGTAGAGTGCTCGGCCAGCTTGCAGGAAGCTCCAGCCTTCGCACTCAGCATCACCATACTGCTCAGTGATAACACTGCTCAGGAGGCTGTGTAAGCTAAGCTGTGAATTTATTGTGACTCAATAAGTCCTGCGATTGTGAAATGACAGAATGTATTCTCTTGTGTAGGGTGCTCAAAAGAAACGTTTGTTTTACTGGGGTCCTGGGTACCAGAAGAACTCACGCTCTTCAGGTTAACCATCGCAATCCGCCTAGCACTCCACGGAAAAGTACTCTAGCGGCTCCTTACACAGGGCGCAGGCGCAGAGCGGTGCATAGCAAGGGCAAGCCCAAAGACAAGGGACAGAAGGCCTGGGCAGCTTCCATGCGCAGGCTTTTTCTCTCTGTAAGGCTAGGAGGCGCTCAGGCGCAGAGCAGTGCAAGCCTGGCGTCGGTGTGCCGTGGACCCGCCTGGTTAAGGGAGCTGCGGGACTGCGACACTGCGCAGGCGCACGTTCCGTTTTCAAGCCGGTGCGCAAACGCTGAGCCGTGCGCAAGTGTGCGCATGTGCAAGGTTGAGGCGCGATGGCAGGTGTCGGGGTCCGACCGCTGCAGGGGATGGTGCGATTTGTGCTGCTGGTGCTTACTGTGTGTGCCGCGGGTGCCCGTGGGCTCTATTTCCACATCGGCGAGACTGAGAAGCGCTGCTTCATCGAGGAAATACCCGACGAGACCATGGTCATCGGTCAGGGGGCTGAGGGTGGAGAGGCCCTTTGTTTTCGCCTGGCCCTCGGAAGCACCCCTCCTTCCCTGTCAGCTCGACCCCATCCTGGGGGTGCCTTGTGGGCACCAGGTCCCCTGCACAGCGCCCTGGGGCCACTTGCTGGGGGCTAGGTTGTGACTGTGTGTCTACCCTGCAGGCAACTATCGAACTCAGATGTGGGACAAGCAGAAAGAGGTCTTCCTGCCATCGACCCCCGGCCTGGGCATGCACGTAGAGGTGAAGGATCCGGACAGCAAGGTGAGTCCCCACCGCCTCGCTGGAAAGGCTCTAGCTGGCGTCAGCTTTCCGTTAATGGCTTTATGGGATGGAAAGTCCCGCCGGTGCCAGGTCTCGCCTTTTGAGAGATTGTTGTAAAGTTGGGGCTTGATGCATATTGCAGGTAGTACTGTCCCGGCAATACGGCTCCGAGGGCCGGTTCACGTTCACTTCCCACACACCGGGAGACCACCAGATTTGTCTGCACTCCAACTCCACCAGGATGGCTCTCTTCGCTGGAGGCAAACTGGTAAGAGGCTCAGCCGTAGAGTTGCTCACTTGTTACCAAAGGTGATTTATTGCCGTCTCGTTTTTTTTTTCCTTTTAACTTTGCTATTTGAGAGGAATAAGTGGGTGCAGTTAGAACAATCAGACTCCATAGCAGTAACAGATGGTGGGCAGCACCCCCTCATTCAGTCCCGTTTCCTTGTAGCGTGTACACTTGGACATCCAGGTTGGGGAGCATGCCAACAACTATCCAGAGATCGCTGCTAAGGATAAGTTAACAGAGCTACAGCTTCGTGCTCGCCAGTTGCTGGATCAGGTGGAACAGATCCAGAAGGAGCAGGACTATCAGAGGGTAAGGGACTTGCACTTAGAGGCTGTAATTGACCTTTAAACCACTGTGCAACGTGTCTGCTGGGGCCTTCTCTACCCGGGAATGGTGTGGGAGTTACCAGTCTACGTGGGTGAGGTTTGGTTATGGGTTTCTTTCCTCGCTCTCTGTCTATGTCTGCAGTGTCAGGATTGAATGCTAGGCAGGCTCTCTGCCACTGAGCCACACTTCAGTCCTGTGTCTGTGTCTGTATTATATACACATACATACATTTTACTATGTCTATTATAATAGGATTATATGATTCATATAAATACATATGTCTCTATGTTCTAAAAGCCTACACCACTCAATATTTCCAAGTGGTCTCTCATCCAAGTACTAACCAGCCCTGGCTATGCTTAGCTTCTGAGATCAGATCTCAAGTGTTCAGGATAGTGTGGCTGTAGACCCTTTTTTTTCTTTTTCTTTGAGACAGGGTTTCTCTGTATAGCCCTGGCTATCCTGGAACTCACTCTGTAGACCAGGCTGACCTTGAACTTAGAAATCCACCTGCCTCTGCCTCCCAGAGTGCTGGGATTACAGGCGTGCGCCACCACTGCCCGGCTGTAGACCCTTGAATATTTTTTTCTGTTATGAAATACATGTAAAACTTAACATTTTAACTATCTGTAAATGTGCAGAGCTGTACCTCCGTTCCTGTCCTGTTACCACCATCACTGCCGTCTAGCTGCGTAACCCTCGCCTTCCCAGAGACTCTGACCCCAGTAAGCCCTTCTGTCCCCTGGCTGAGGTCTGGAGGTTTCGTCTGTGATCCCGATTAGTGGTAAACACGGGCTCCTCCCTGCTTCCCGTGTTCTGCTGCAGTTCTCCTTTTTGCCTATAGTCTTGATCAGGAACTGAGCTATGTGGAATCCTTTTGTGTCTGTCTTCGTTCATTCAGCACAACGTGCCCAGGGTTTATCCGCCTTGTAGTTTGTCAAAACTCCTGTTCTTTATATGTATTTATTTTCACAGTGCTAGAAATTGGAACCTAAGTCATCACACGTGCTAGATAAGGGCCCCATCCCTTTAAATATTTGTCCTCTTCTCAGGTGTGTGTATCTATGTATGGGTTTATGTGTGTGTGTGTGTGTGTGTGTGTGTGTGTGTGCAGGTGTCCTGTGAGTTCTGAAGAGGGCTTGAGTTACAGGTGGTTTCCAGCTACCTGACATGGGTGCTGAGAAATGAACTCGGGTCCTCTACGAGTGTGAGCTCTTAAACACTGGGTTATCTTTGCATCCTGTAGAACTATCACTGTCCCTCCCTGTCCTTAAGACAGGGTTTCTTGCCGGCAGTGGTGGTGCACGCCTGTAATCCCAGCACTCTGGGAGGCAGAGGCAGGTGGATTTCTGAGTTCAAGGCCAGCCTGGTCTACAGAGTGAGTTCTAGGACAGCCAGGGCTATACAGAGAAACCCTATCTCGGAAAAAAAAAAAAAAAAAAAAAAAAAAAAAAAAAGACAGGGTTTTTCTGTGAAGCCCTGACTGTCCTGGAACGTGCTCTGTAGTCCAGGCTGGCCTGGAATTCAGAGATCAGTCTCACTCTGCCTCCTGAGAGCTGGGATTAAAGTCATGCACCACCATGACTATAGAATTCTCTTTTGTGTGTGTGTGTGTGTGTGTGTGTGTGTGTAGATTGTTTCCTTCCTAGGTGCAGTCTCAGTGGAAGGACTAGGCTCTGAATGGAATTAGAGCTGGTGCTCCAGAGGCATTTTGGTCTGGAGTTGTGAGGCCACACCAGTGGAGAGCCTTATAATTGCAGGTTCTGTTTTCCTACCCATTCTAATTCTCTGTTCACTGTCCCATGCAGTATCGTGAGGAGCGCTTCCGTCTGACCAGTGAGAGCACCAACCAGAGGGTCCTGTGGTGGTCCATCGCCCAGACCGTCATCCTCATCCTCACTGGCATCTGGCAGATGCGTCACCTCAAGAGCTTCTTTGAGGCCAAGAAGCTGGTGTAGGGATCTGCCCTATAGCCTTTCCCTTTCACCTCGATTATTTGATAATTTCCCCACCCGGCCCCTCATCCACCTGGATTTTGAGGAGGAAAAATGTAAAACAATGTGTCATTGGTACCATAGCATTAAGCCATGGTTCTCCAAGAAGCAGACCTTGGTCTAAGCCTTCAAAACCTGCCTTAGGGTTTGGGAGAAGTTGGAATTAACCCAAGATCAAGTCATTTCTTTTGCCTCTGGTGAGTCTCCTGTTTTCGAAGAGATGACCAAATGCACCTCTGTTTTCCCTTCGTCTGCTTGTTCAGTGAGCAGCTGGCGTGCCCGTGGGGGAGGCCTGGCCTCCGTGTTCCTGGGTCAGTCCTGAGTTCTCCCAATGGCTTTGTGAATGTACATTAGGGGCAGTTCGGGGCCCTGAAGGATGGAGATGTTTTTCTATATTTTAGAACTATTTTTGGATAAATTATATATTTTCCTTCTGATTGAATCATCATCACTGCCTGTAACTAGCCAAACCCCAGTCCAGACCCTCTCCATTCTACTTGTTCACACGGTTTTAATACCTGCCACGCAGTGATTTCGGCAGTCTAGGGGCAGAAAGCAGACCCCGGTCAGAAGGCCAACGAGGGTTCTCTTGACTGCTTGTGTCCGATCCCACAGGGTCACGGTGTCAGGAAAGAGTGGCAGAGTGGCGTGGCCCCTGCGCTCTTTCCTCAGGTTTCTCTTAAGCGATGAGACATGGTTTGAAGGTTCATTTTTGTTGGAACTCCGTGTGCACACTGGCCTAGCCTCAGATCCAGCGTGTGTGTGTATGCCTACCAAACGTGAAAGAGGCATGCGCCCCCACACCTGACACATATTTTCTTCAAGGGAACCAGAGTTTTGTTCTTTATGCAGATTATTTTCCAATGAAATAAAACATAGTTAACTGTGTTTGATATGAAATAATAGGTTGTGGGTAGGGGTGAGGCCAAAACTAGGTGGTGGGGTGGGGGGAAGAAGACGGCTGCCTAGTGCTTAGCTTTGTAGAGAACCTGGAGTGGACATCAGCAGGATTGGCCTGAACGGGTGGGGGTGGGGATGGGTGACTGCTTGACCATTCTGAGAGGTCGCCCTAGTTGAGAAGACGTCAGCAAAGAACCTGCAAGAGGCTGGTCTCTCGACTCCTGAGTCCTAAGCAGCTCTGACCGAACTTCTCTCACCCACTCCTCTACAAGCCTCATGGACTTAGTTGCCCATTCTTGATATTTTATTTCACAGTTATTTATTTGGAATATTTATTAAATTTATTTTTCTGACTTATAGAACCAAACTCTCCCTTTGTTTTTGTTTGTTTTTTTTAATGTATGTACTCTACCATAAAAGCAAACATATTTTACACTTAAGAGTGAGTAGATGCAATTTTTTTTAGTATGCAAAGAGGAAGGCAAAAAAGTGAAAATAGTCTACATATCCCTATTTCTAGTCTGGATGGCCACTTCACCACCAGAAAACGTCCTCTGGTATTTAAAATAGCTTTGTAGTTTTTTTCAGGTTAGAGTTAGTATTAGAAGTTAGATGTTGGGCTGCAGAGATGGCTCAGAAGTTAAGAGTACTGACAGTTCTTCCAGAGGTCCTGAGTTCCATTCTCAGCAACCACATGGTGTCTCACAACCATCTGTAATGGGATCTGATACCTTCTTCTGGGGTGTCTGAAGACAGCAATAGTGTACTCACATACATAAAATAAATAAATCTTTTTAAAAAAAAAAAGTTAGAGATGCCGGGCAGTGGTGGCGCATGCCTGTAATCCCAGCACTTGGGAGGCAGAGGCAGGTGGATTTCTGAGTTCGAGGCCAGCCTGGTCTACAGAGTGAGATCCAGGCCAGCCAGGGATACATAGAGAAACCCTGTCTCAAAAAAACAAAAACAAACAAACAAAAAAAGTTAGAGATGTTAGAACTATTTTGTTTTTAGTTTTTTGAGACAGGGCAGTTATATATAGCTTTGGTGTGAACCTGGGTGGCCTTGAACTCACAGAAATCCACTTGCCTCTGCCACTAGAGCTAGGATTAAAGGCCTGTGCCACCGTGCCAGCAAAGAGAATGTCTTGGATTGTTTTTGAGACTGTTCTGAGGTAGAGCTTGTGCTGGTCTTTTTTTGTTTGTTTGTTTGTTTTGTTTTTTCGAGACAGGATTTCTCTGTGTAGTTCTGGCTGTCCTGGAACTCACTCTGTAGACCAGGCTGGCCTTGAACTCAGAAATCTGCCTGCCTCTGCCTCCCAAGTGCTGGGATTACAGGCGTGCGCCACCACACCCAGCTTTGTGCTGGTCTTTAAGTCAAGATCCTCTTGGCTCTGCCTCCTAAGTATTGGGATTTTATTGTGTGACAGCATGCCCAGAAATAAGGTGTTTTTTTGAATGACTTAGATGTGTAGATTCATAATGAGGTTCTTGAGAAGGGACACTTTTTTGCTCTGATGTCTTAAGAATTCTAGCCAGCAAAGTGGACTCCTGTGAGAGCAAGAGGCTAGGAGAGGCCGGGCCGGGCACGGATGGGTTTGGAGCACACATCTCTGTGAACAAGCAGGCTTTTTTCTTGCTGATTCCTTTCCACACACACTCCTCCCCTTGTAAACAGATTTCTGGTAGCACTCAATTATGGCCAGATGCCTGCTTGTACATGAGGAGCATGGTGGCAGGAAAATGACTGCCCCAGTGTATCTCCATCCTAACCCCTGAAACTTGTGAATGCTATCCAACATGGCCAAGATTGATCATCAGATAAGTTTAGAGCAGGGGATTAGTCTAGATCAGGGGTTCTCAACCTGTAGGCCAGGACCCCTTTAGGGGTCAAATAACCCTTTCACAGGGGCTACCAAAGACCAGCAGAAGAGACACATTTACATCATGATTCATAACAGCAGCAAAATTACAGCTGTGAAGTAGTAGCAAAAATAATGTTATGGCCGGGTGGTAATGGCGCACGCCTATAATCCCAGCACTCTGGGAGGCAAAGGCAGGTGGGTTTCTGAGTTCAAGGCCAGCCTGGTCTACAGAGTGAGTTCCAGGACAGCCAGGGCTATACAGAGAAAGCCTGTCTCTAAAAAACCAAATCCAAAAAAAACACAAAATAAATAAAAAAATAAGTTATGACTGGGGGTCACCTCAACCTGAGGAACTGTATTGAAGGGCGGCAGCCCTGGGAAGGTTGAGAGCCGCGGATCTCATCAAGATGAGCGGCTCACTGCAGTCATAGGTGCCTGAGTCCGGCTTTTTGCAGTTAGGTTTCTAGCTTCACTTTAAGTCTCCCACTTTTCCTTTCCTTTTCTGCTGATTGAGAATTTAAGGCGGGCAGTGGTGGCACACGCCTTTAATCCCAGCACTTGGGAGACTAGAGGCAGGCAGATTTCTGAGTTCAAGGCTGGCCTGGTCTACAGAGTGAGTTCCAGGACTGCCAGGGCTACACAGAGAAACCCTGTCTCAAAAACAACAAAATAAACACCCACACCCACCCCCAAAGAAAGAACAGGGACTGGAGAGATGGCTCAGCAGTTAAGAGCACTGACTGCTTTTCCTGAGGTCCGGAGTTTAAATCCCAGCAGCCACACGGTGGCTCACAACCATGTGTAATCGAGATCTGACGCCCTCTTCTGGAGTGTCTGAAGACAGCTATAGTGTACTTAGATATAATAATAAATAAATCTTATGCACGCTAAGGAAGCGCTCCACATTGAGCCGGTTTCCTGCTTTTTTTTTTTTTTTTTGGTTTTTCGAGACAGGGTTTCTCTGTGTAGCCCTGGCTGTCCTGGAACTAGCTCTGTAGACCAGGCTGGCCTCGAACTCAGAAATCCACCTGCCTCTGCCTCCCAAGTGCTGGGATTAAAGGCGTGTGCCACCACCGCCCGGCTCGGTTTCCTGCTTTTAAAGACCCTTTATTGGTCTTCCCTTCAGCTCAGCCCACTCCTTTCTTATACATGGTCACTAGAAATAAGACCCTGTTGGTAAATGCTTTTAGTCCCTTCCAATCTCTTTTCTAGTATTGCCCTAACAATAGTGACCAGAATGACTTAAGAACAAACTTTTAGCTTTAGGAGACCAGACTAGGTGACCTTTGGGCAAACTGCATTAAAGAACAAGAGGTACGGTGCAGGAAGGGCTTAACTCCGCGCGGGAGGGGAAGCAGCAGAGTTCTTTTAAGGTCTCTGGTGAAGTGGCTGGGGACTAGGAGCAGCGCCCAAAAGAAATGGGCCCAAGGTCGACTGACACTTTATTTCTGGCTTTAGGTGTTTAAGAAGTCCCAAGGTCGGGCGGTGGTGGCGCACGCCTGTAATCCCAGCACTTGGGAGGCAGAGGCAGGCGGATTTCTGAGTTCGAGATCAGCCTGGTCTACAGAGTAAATTCCAGGACAGCCAGGACTACACAGAGAAACCCTGTCTCAAAAAACCAAAAAAAAAAAAAAAAAAAAAAAAAGCATTGCAGGGCGTGTGGCAGTATTTGTGAAATAGTAGCTGGAGGCTTGATAATAACCTTTACCTTAGGTTAGCAACTTATGCCACGATTTCTGCCCAGTGAGATTTGCCTCTGTGGTTACCCACAGCACCCCAATTCCTCTGCGCTTGTGCCTGAGTGGCGGCTGCCTCCCCTCAGCCAAAACGCGGTCGGATCCTAACCATAACCTAGCAAAATCCTGCCCACGTCCCTCTGTGGGTCACGGAAGGCTGGGGCGCAGGGGAAGAGACACCCACAATTCGGAGGGTGTTCAAGGGACAACGATGCGAAACGCGCCTGCGCACAGCAAGCATCTCAAGTTGGTAGCAACGCCGGACATCCAGGAGAAAGAACTTCCAGGAAGTGACGTATCCTCCGGCGCTGATTGGTTGTTGTTTGTCCCGCCCTACGCGTGCGCACTGTCAGCGTGGAGTCACGCTATGGAGGACCAAGAGGCTCTGGGTTTTGAACACATGGGGCTGGATCCCCGGCTCCTGCAGGTATGGGGAAAGCTATGGAGCTGGGACCCGGCGTGCCGCTGCACGTCACGCCGCTTGAGCCGCGTCCTCTTCCTTCTTAGGCTGTCAGCGACTTGGGCTGGTCGCGACCTACGTTGATCCAGGAAAAGGCCATACCTCTGGCGTTGGAGGGGAAGGACCTCCTGGCCCGCGCCCGCACGGGCTCCGGGAAGACCGCAGCGTATGCTCTTCCGATGCTGCAATTGCTTCTCCACAAGAAGGCGGTGGGTAGCGAGAGGAACAGCGGGTATGAGGCAGGAAGCTCAAAAAGAAAAAAAGAAAAAGAAAAAAAGAAAAGAAAAAAAAAACAACTAGGGAGGGAAGGGAAGTGCCCGTCTGTGCCAAGGTTCCTATCGGTTCTTTATCTGTGTCTCAACCCGGGCCTTGGTGCCACTACCACCAACCTGTTGTAATTTTGAGTAAACATTTTATCTAGAGAGGCTCATCAGCTCCGTAATATGTTAAGTGATTTCAGACATGCAGCAAGTTAGTGCTAGATCTCAGTGCCTGGGAAAGCTCTGTGTCCTGTGTTGTGAGGTGGGCAGAAGTAAGAGTTTATCAGAACACAGCTAGGTGATTGTGGTGCAAACATGGTTCTGTTTGGAAGAAGTGGAGAAAAGCTTCAGGCGGACCCAACACTTGGAAGGGTCTTTAATTCGTGCTCTTACAGACAGGTCCTGTAATGGAACAAGCTGTGAGAGGCCTTGTCCTTGTTCCTACCAAGGAGCTGGCTCGGCAGGCCCAGTCCATGATCCAGCAGCTGGCGGCCTACTGTGCTCGGGATGTGCGCGTGGCTAACGTCTCAGCTGCTGAAGACTCAGCTTCGCAGAGGTGGGTGAAAAGCTGTAGGCCTCTAGAGGAAGAACGCTAGGCAAAGGTGTGGCAAGGCGGGGCCGGTCTGCCAGGGTGAGAGGTTCTGGCTGCTAAATTCTTGCCACCCAAAACTTACCACCTGCAGAGCTGTGTTGATGGAGAAGCCAGATGTGGTGGTGGGGACCCCATCCCGAATATTAAACCACTTGCAGCAGAACAACCTGAAACTGCGGGACTCTCTGGAGCTGCTGGTGGTGGACGAAGCCGACCTTCTTTTCTCCTTTGGCTTTGAGGACGAACTCAAGAGTCTTCTCTGGTAAGGAAAAGAACGGAAGGGGCCCCTAGACCGGCAAGGGTCTGACTTGGGACTGGGATGGGATGGGTGGGCTGGAGCCTGATCACACCCTGTTCTTCCTTTCAGCCACTTGCCTCGGATTTACCAGGCTTTCCTCATGTCGGCCACTTTCAACGAGGACGTGCAAACTCTGAAGGAGCTGGTGCTACACAACCCGGTAAGTGGTGCCCAGGGGCATCTGGACTTGTCGGTCCTGCTCAGGGGAAACTTCTGGTGCTTGCGGAGGGACTATTTTTGTTAGGTGTATCATTCTTTTTTTTTTTTTTTTTTTTTTTTTTTTTGGTTTTTCAAGACAGGGTTTCTCTGTGTAGCCCTGGCTGTCCTGGAACTAGCTCTGTAGACCAGGCTGGCCTCGAACTCAGAAATCCACCTGCCTCTGCCTCCCAAGTGCTGGGATTAAAGGCGTGCGCCACCACCGCCCGGCTAGGTGTATCATTCTTAATTCTTAGTCACTGAAAGGAAGTCACTTAAAGTCATTATATGTTTATAGGTTTCCTTAATCCAAATGGGGCTTTGCCTGGAAGGCTTACTGGGGGTGGGGGTGGGGGTGGGGGTGGGGGTGGTGTCACTGTTTTCAAAGGGAGCCGAATTCTAAGCCCAGAGTTCTCTTGTGTACATTTAAGTCTTCAGAACCATTGTGCAGGCCTTCTGTACTGTATACTGTCACCTCCCAATGTTTGCCTTTGCGGTGTACACTGATGTTGAATGTAGTTTGTTTCTAATACCACAATAGTTAGGGCCTTGGAGGTGGGGTGGGGGGTGGAGTGATGGCTCACACACCAGAAATCCTTAAAGGCCTGTCTGCCCTGCGCTAACGTAGGTGCTCTGCTTGGTGAGGCAGCGGCCATAGAACCTCTTCTCTTCTGGTCTGCCCTCCTCCTAGGTTATCCTCAAGTTACAGGAGTCCCAGCTGCCGGGGCCAGATCAGCTCCAGCAGTTCCAGGTGGTCTGTGAGACCGAGGAAGACAAGTTCTTGCTGCTGTATGCCCTGCTCAAGCTGTCACTGATTCGGGGCAAAGCCTTGCTCTTTGTCAACACCCTGGAGAGGGGCTACCGGCTCCGGCTCTTCCTGGAACAGTTCAGCATTCCCTCCTGCGTGCTCAATGGAGAACTCCCGCTGCGCTCCAGGTAGGCTGCGGGCTGTCTCGATAAAGATAAGCTGAGAGAAACATGGAAGGAAACCCAGTTGGCTCTTGGCTCTTCCCCTTTTTACGAAATGGGTTTTACACTTTATTTGTAGTCCAAGTTAGCCTTGAGCTTACAGTGGTCCTCCTGCCTCATCTTTCTAACTGCTGGAATTAAACTTGTGGGCCACCTCAAACAGCTGGTCTTATTTCTTCTCTCCTCCCCTGCCTTTGCAGTGTGAGAGGTTGAACCCAGAGCCTTGTTCTTGCTAGATAAGCTCTTGGCCACTGAGCTATGCACTGGGCCCCTCCTGTTCAGAAGCACTCGCTGGGGCTACACTCTCAGTGTGATGACAGCTCTGAAATACTTTTGTTTTGTTTTGTTTTGTTTTGTTTGTTTTTTGAGACAGGGTGTCTCTGTATGGCCCTGGCTTTCCTGGAACTCACTCTGCCACCACTGCCCTGGCACCTCTGAAATACTTAACTGCTGCTCTGTTAAAGAAAGGAAGAAGGGCTGGGTAATGGTGGCGCACGCCTGTAATCCCAGCACTTGGGAGGCAGAGGCAGAGGCAGGCGGATTTCTGAATTCAAGGCCAGCCAGGGCTACACAGAGAAACCCTGTCTCTAAAAAAAAAAAAAACAAAAATAAGGAAGAAAGAGAGAAAGAAAATGAATTATTATTATGTGTGGGTGTTTTATTGCCTGCATTGTTTATGTGTCCCATGGGCATACCTGGTGCATATAGAGGCCATAAAGGGTGTTGGGTCCCCTGACATTGGAGTTACAAAGCATTAGCTGCCATGTTGGGGCTGGGATTAGACACTAGGACCTCTGGAGAGCAGCCAGTGCATTTCGTCATTGAACCATCTCTCCAGCTCATTGCTTTATTTGCAGCTGAGGCAGCGGAGGCACAGATCTGAAGATGATAAAGGAGATAAAGAGGGGAGGGCAGGGAAGGATGATGGTTAGGATGATTAGGATTGGGGAGTCTCCTGTGCCCATCAGGCCGATCATTCCTCTTGGATTGCAGGTGCCACATCATCTCACAGTTCAACCAAGGCTTGTATGATTGCGTCATAGCGACAGATGCTGAAATCTTGGGACCTCAAGTCAAAGGCAAACGGCGAGGCCGCGGGTCAAAAGGAGACAAGTTAGTCCACGGTTCTCTTTTCTCTGCATTTCCCCAAAAGGACTGTTTTCAGCTTCTGTAAGACTGAAGCCAAAGTGCATAGAGAGAGTGGGTTGCCAGACATTCTTAATGGTTATACCTGGCAGTCCCACAGGCCCTTGCTTAGCTTCCTGGACCGACAGAGAAGTGGGTGGTAGAGGGCGACGCCTGCATGTGCAGCACAGTGCCAGGCTGGGCGTGGGCGAGCCGACTTCCATAGGAGATGGTCCAGGCAGCCCTGGGCATGTGGCCATGATGTGCAGAGAATGTGTGTCTGAGGGGAAAGAGACGCTCTGTAGGTGTTGCCTGCTTGAGGAGTCCAGGGTCCCGGAGTGAGTGGTTTATGGGTCAGTGTGTTCTGCTATTGCCCAGAGCTGAGGTCAGGACATGTGTTTGACCACATGTCAGAACTCCAGGCCACCCCTCAACCCCCCAGCTCCTGGAGTGACTCTGGTGTCTGACAGCTTGGCGGTCTTTCCGCTTTGCTTAGAAGAGCTGGCTTAGGGAGTATGTGAGAACACCTTCCCAGAGCCTGAGGATCTGGCTGATACTAGGTTATTTTCTCAGGGCCTCTGATCCAGAGTCGGGTGTGGCCAGGGGCATAGACTTCCACCATGTGTCTGCGGTACTCAATTTTGATCTTCCTCCCACTGCAGAAGCCTATGTCCATCGAGCTGGCAGGTAGGAGGTTGGGGTATGGGGTGAGCCAGGGCCTGTGGAAAGACAGACCCTGTGGGCTGGTGATACATGCTTGCTCTTCTCCCTCTGCAGGACAGCTCGAGCCAACAACCCAGGCATAGTTCTGACCTTTGTGCTGCCCACAGAGCAGTCTTCCTTAGGAAAGATTGAGGAGCTTCTCAGTGGAGGTAAGAGCCCTTGCCCTGTGACTAGGAGTCAGGAGACAGCTTCTCCCACCGCACCTTGTACTCAACTCCAGCATCTAGAATGATCCTGCACATCTGTCATTGCAGAACACGGGGGTGACAGGATGGTTGACAGTTTGAGGCTAGCTTGGGATCCATAGCAAGAACCTTTTCTCCCCCCCCCACCCCTTTTTTGCCATTTTTAAATCAAAGAATGGGACTTGAGAGGTGAATTCGTGGTTAAGAGCACTTGTTACTCTTTTCTTTCTTTCTTTCTTTCTTTCTTTCTTTCTTTCTTTTTTTTTGGTTTTTTTTTTGGTTTTTTTTTTGAGACAGGGTTTCTCTGTGTAGTTTGGGCTGTTCTGGAACTCACTTTGTAGACCAGGCTGGCCTCGAATACTCTTTTCTTTTTTAAGATTTACTTATTTATTTATGTATGTGAGTACACTGGAGCTGTCTTCAGACACACCAGAAGAGGGCATCAGATCCACCCTCTTCAGTTGCTGGGAATTGAACTCGGGACCTCTAGAAGAGCAGTCTTAACTAACCTCTGAGCCATCTCTCCAGCCCCACTTGCTGCTCTTTTAGAGGACCCAGGTTCAGTTCCTAGCACCCAGTGGACAGTCCATGCACATCTGTGTTGTGGGAAATATTAAAAACCAACCCGCCAACTCTTAGAGCAGCACCGGGCGTGGCATCACACACTGTGATTCCAGCACTTGGGAGCCTGAGTTCTAGGTCAGCCCAGGCTCCATAGCTAGTGGGAGGCTTCCCTGGGTTATGAGATGAGGCCCTGTGTAAAATGCTGAGAAATCTGTAGCGAGGCAGACTCCTGCCACTGTCTGTTATCACGTTTGCCCCGTGACAGACACTATGTCCTTTCACATGGTGACTGAAGTAGTATTCTGTCATGTTCTCTGACTGCTTCAAAGCCGGGGACTAATTAGATACTCTGCTGTCTGGACTCAGATGCTTTGAGTGGGTGAAGTGTGCCTTGTCTGCAGGCAGCAGCCATCATCGTGCGGGCTCCTGTGGCCACAGCAGCCTTGTGGGTGGTGGGCTGTGAGCGCGAGGCTTCGATCGCACAGCAGGCGGAAGCACACACCCCTGGCCTATGGAAGCTGCTCTTAGACCCAAGCATAGTGATGCTGAGTAGTCTTGTGGTACAGCCTCATTTCCAGGAGGAGGAGTGGGAGGCAGCCAGGGGAAGGCCTTACGTGGGCCCTGCCCTCAACCCTCACTGCTGCCTTCTCCCTAGAGGGCGAGGCCCCCGGCCTGCTTCCCTACCAGTTCCAGATGGAGGAGATTGAAAGCTTTCGCTATCGCTGCAGGGTGAGCTCGACAGGTCGGGAGGAGGGTAGTTGAGGAGTGGGCTGTGACCCCGGGGCTGTTCCCCATTGCCGAGCACTTGGGTGTAAGGCGGTCGGTCTCACCCCGGTCTACCCGCAGGATGCCATGCGCTCCGTGACTAAGCAGGCCATTCGAGAGGCGAGACTGAAGGAGATCAAGGAGGAGCTTCTGCACTCGGAGAAGCTCAAGGTGAGGGCAAGCCTAGAGCTGGTTTTGGCAGGGAGAGACAGAAAACCAGCTGAAGACAGCTGTTGGTGCTGGGAGGGTGGGAGACACAACAGTGTACACGCGGTATATTAATCACCAGTGAACATGCGTAGCGTATGTGTATACAGTACTAATAGGAATACTATTAGAATCATTGCAGCATTATATGGAAGCCCCATAGGGTTCATACTAGGGTCCTTAGAATGTACCAGCCATGCCTAGATGTTACAGACATGGGAAAGGGTGAGGAGGCTGTTGGTGTTGATGAGGAACAGTCTGAGATGATACCAAGCTTAAGTGAGTCTGGGTGCCTCTGTCTGTATCTCAGAGAAGTAAACAGACATGTCCTTGTAAAGGGGATATCCTTGTACCCATTTTGGAGTCTCAGTAGTCTAGTATCAGTGAATGGATAAAGGTTCTGGCTGCCCCCAAGTTGTGAAACTCTGGCTGGCGTGTGAGAAAGGACCACATTCCAGAGCCTCCAGAGTAGTCAGATTCCCAGAAGGTATCTGGCTCTGCTACAGCGTGCAGTGCCTTGCTTGGCCAGCAGAGGGCAGCTGTGCAAGCCCTGAGCAGCCTGCCGTGGTTCCTCCTAGGCTGTGGCCATCAATGAGGATGAAGAACAAAGCCGTAGGCAAACTTCACGGTGACACTTTTTGCGCATCTTAAACCTTGTGCTCTCTACCTGTCAGACATACTTTGAGGACAACCCCAGAGACCTTCAGCTGCTGCGCCACGATCTGCCCTTGCACCCGGCAGTGGTAAAGCCTCATTTGAGCAATGTCCCTGACTACTTGGGTGAGTGTTGCTGAGCGTCAGGAGATGGAGGAAATGGCCTAGCCCTCTCGGCCCCTGTGCTTGATGCTGGGAAAGCTTGTGTGTGAGAGGACCTAGAGACCAGGCAGCACAGCGTGAACATGAACAGCCGTGCACCACGTACTGGCTCATGCAGGCTTGCGGGGCATGTCCATCTCATGATAACTGTGGCCTCGTGGAGATAAGGAATATGCTGCAGAGTGGGCGCCATATTCCGGGGTTCGGCTGCGTAGGAGAATGAGCCACTGACTGGCTTCCTGTTCTCCAGAGGCTGAGCACATTTGAGGGAGAGCCCTGGGCTCAGGACCCTTGTGCTGGAGAAACTCTAGATTGGCAGGCACCAAGCAGAAAGCTCCATGGTCCGTAGGTAGGAGCCGATGAGGGAGACACAGTGCCGAGGCAGGGAGGGTGGGTGGCTGGTCCTTCTGTCTCATGAAGGCTCTGGGCTCTGGATGTCTAGTGTGCCTTCTCTACTTACAATAAACATAAAGGGCCGGGCGTGGTGGCGCACGCCTTTAATCCCAGCACTTGGGAGGCAGAGGCAGGCGGATTTCTGAGTTCTAGGCCAGCCTGGTCTACAGAGTGAGTTCCAGGACAGCCAGGACTACACAGAGAAACCCTGTCTCGAAAAACCAAAAAAAAAAAAAAAAAAAAAAAAACAATAAACATAAAGGAGAAGAGTCGATAAGAAGGTGGCTGGCCAGTTAGCATAGGCCTCCACCATTTCTGGTCCTGCCTGCCTGCAGTGGAGGCAGTTTGCTAATGTGATGTTGCTTTGGAAGTGGAAGGGCTGCGCCAGTTGTGCATGCTTTTAATCCCAAAACCCAGGAGGCAGAGACAGGCAGATCTTTGTGCATTTGAGGCCAGCCTGGTGTACAGATCAAGTTTCATTGCAGCCAGGGCTATGTAGAAAAACCCTGTCTCCAAAAAAAAAAAAAAAAAAAAAATGGTGAGAGGAAGGTATAGGACATTCCAGGGCAGAAAAGGTGTGAGTGTGAAAGGGCCCAGGGAAGGGAACGCCAGAGCAAGGCTGGAGGGAGGTTCCTAAGGGACACTGAGCTGGAGAAGACCCCACCCTGGTCCATGTCAGAAATGCTAGGAGGCTCCTTTTGGCCTAAAGCACCTAAGAGCAAAGCCTCTCACTAAGAGTGTGCCAGGAAGTTCGCAAGAGCCAGGGGAAGGTATGACGGGTTAGATGGGGTTGAGGTCAGTGTGCTGAGGCTAGGCCCAAGATCTGAAGTTGGGGTGGAATATAGAGGGGCGGGAGGGGCCGTAACAGAGCAAGAGAATTTATAGTTCAGGGGCAGCACAGAAAGAACTACCCTCTGACTTCTCTTTAAATGCCTCATCCTTGAAGGTGTTCCCTCCCTCCCTCCCTACTTCCCTCCTCCCTCCCTCCTTCCCCCCTCCTTTCTTTCCTTTCTCTGCTGTGCACTCACTCTGCTATGAATATGCCGTAGCTTCTCTTTTCTGGTTGTGTCCTTTCCTTAAATGTAAACACTGCAGACATGCTTTAGACAGTGGGAGCCTACGAAGCCAGCTTTCGCCTGCACTGCAACAAATAACTGAGCGTGGATGCTCTTCCCCCTTCTGTCCATTCCCCCAAGCCCCTTCTTTTTCCTTATGGTTTTTCGAGACAGGGTTTCTCTGTGTAGCCCTGGCTGTCCTGGAACTCACTCTGTAGACCAGGCTGGCCTTGAACTCAGATCCTCCTGCCTCTGCCTCCTGATTACTGGGATTAAAGGTGTGCACCACCACTGCTGGTCTGGATTGGAGTTCGTGCTGTTAGTGTTCAGGGTAGCGCTGAGAAGGGAGTGGGCCAACACTGGAAGCCAGGTCTCATGGGGTAGAGAGAACTGTGTAGCTGACGCTTAGAATGGGGGTGAGGCTGCTATCCCTGAGGCCCGGCATCTCTTCCAGTTCCTGCTGCTCTTCGTGGCCTTGTAAATCCTCGAAAGAAACGGAGAAAGATGCCCTTCTCTAGGAAGGCTAAGGTATGTCTCCTGCGATTCCTGGGACAGGGGCAGGGCCCCTTTCGACCTTGCCCTCCATTGTCAGCGGCTGGGGGAGGGAGAGGACTCCAGGAACGGGTGTGGGGTTGTGGTATTTGAACAGCTGCCTGAAGGCCCTGTGTCTGCCCTCAGTGGCCTCCCTCAGGTTGTCTGCAGCAGCTAACGGTTTCTGGTTGTGGCACAGGGATTTGGTCAGGCGCCAGCACTGCTCACTCTGTTGGGACCATCTGACTCATTCCCCAAACTAACTTTTGCCTCTGCCCTTGTAGAAGGTAAAGACCCAGAACCCACTGCGTGACTTCAAGCACAGGGGAAAGAAGCCTAAACCCACAGCAAAGCCTTCTTGAGGTTGCCTGAGTCCGAGGACACTGGATTGGCCGTCCTGGCCTGGTCGGAGTGGGCTTCCCACTCTGTGGGCACATTCTGGTGCTCGCTGTCTGGACAGACTGTACTTTGAGGAAGCAGCTTTGGACACCCTTTGGACATCTCCTTGGTACTGCTGGGCTGCCATTTTGTCCATTAGCAGAATAAAGATTCCAGCTGCCCCAGGCTGGGACCCTCTGGGATGTGGGAAGAAACTGCTTCCCCAAATCTCCAGAGCTGACAGACTTTGAAAAGGTGGTATTGTCTGGCTGTGCTGCTGATGCAGCGCCTCAGTCGGCAGGCAAAGGCCGGGTGGCCTGGTTCTGCTGGTCCGGTGCTGGGCTGTGGCTGACCTGAGCCCTGTAATAAGTTCCTGCAGTTCTACTGATCCCGATCAGCGGACAGATGGGCTTGTATTCTTCTAAGTCAGGGCATCCTGACAAGCCCCTGGATCTCAGCACGTGCATGGTCACATTCAGAGGAAAGAGTTACTAGGCCCTGGGAACCAAGGCAGCTAGCTCCCCTCCTGGATGAAAGAGCGTGACAGTTTGTGTTTGCTTCAGAAGCACAAGTGCTAACATAAGGAATGCACACCAGAGACCCTCCTCCTTGTCCCAGCCTGAGCGCCGGCCACAGGGGCATTCGGAGGAGGGGACTCAGCATCCCCGTCCCGCAGGGCAAAGCTGAAGCGAGGCTTTGGCTGGAGTGACAGGATCGGGCTTGGGGTTCTCCATCTTAACTCCAAGGATCTCCAGAAAGCTGGAATGTGTAGCCTGGGAAGACGGATTGTCAGTGGTAGATGTATTCCAGAGCCTCGAAGCCCACGGTGTATACAGTCGTGTGCTCTACTGAGAAAAGATCAAGAACAACCTTGGGGGCTGGGAAGATGGTTTGTAGGTAAAGTGTTGGCTTTGCAAGTACTGAGGGCCTGGATTTGCGTCCTTAGCATCCGTGTAAGCTGAGTGTGAGTGTGGCAGTCTGCATCTCCACTTCCATCGTGTGCCCTTAGGCAGGGAGGACAGAAAGGAGCTAGCCTGCTGGGCAGTGTAGGCAGAACAGCAAGCTCTAGGCTCAGGGAAAGACCAGATCCTAAAACTAAGATGGAGAGCGACAGAAGACGACCGTGATCTCAACTAGGACCTCGCATGCAAAAGAGCATGTACCAGCACATACAAGAAAAGAGCATGTACCAGCACACTCAGGAAAACAGCAGGTACCAGCACATGCAGGAAAAGCAGTTCCTGGGCTTCCAGCCTGCTTTGCTGCCCACCCTGGACAGTGTGCTGAGGTGAATGTTGCATCCTTACCTGCAGTTCCTGTGGTTTTGTCTATGATTCCGTCTCTTTCGTTACCATGGTGAGGACGTGTAGCCCAGAAGCACCCACTGGAGAGATTGGGTGTCCCTGCTGAGGGTTCCTGTGGGGCGAAGAAGCTGGTGCTCTGCTGTGTGAACTGAAGCCCAGGACCAGAGCTGTGCTGGAGAGCATGTTTCCTTCTAACTGGAGCAGCCTTGGGAAGCCGTTCTCATGTTCTAGTCAGGGTAGCTGAGGCTTAAGATACTCAGTGGCACTGGGATGGCTCAGCAGGGAACGGTGCCTGCCCATAAGGTGTGTGAACCAAGGTCAGTTCTCAGCACTCACATGGTGGAAGGAAAGAACTGGTTCCCACAAGCTCTCATAAGTACATTCAAAATCAAAGCAACCCAGTGAAGATGAGGTCACACAGCAGGTAGCAGGGGCTAGGTAGGGGTGGAGCCTGGCCTGGTCAGCAGTACAGTAGGCGGCAGGATCAGCTGTCCTGCTCTCATGACCTTGGAGCCAGCTCACCCACACCCATGCCTCCAGGGCCTGCTCCACCGTGCTGCCCAGTCAGGACTGATACTTTCCCAAGTGCAGCCTGTGAGGGGCTAGGCCAGCTCTGCCACTCACACGCTAGAGGCTGGTTCACACCTCTAAAGAGGCTGGTTCACACCTCTAAAGCCCAGCCCCCACATGCCATCACCTTCAAGGACAGCTCCATTGTATTGCACAGACAAGTGTAGGACCTGCTCTCCAAGTGCTACAGCCAGTAAAGGGCAGTGTCCGCTCACCTCTCCATGACCCAGGGACCGGCTTTCCTGACAGCTGCAGGTGGTAAGGAGCAAGGGGCCACTAATGGGGACCACACATACCACCTGTGTGACCTTACAGCAGTTGAGTGGCAGGGCCGGCTCTCTTGTACTTAGGCCCCCTGGCCTGCTCCTCTGTGCCACTCCCCCCCACCCCGTCACTAGGGCCAACTCTACTGTCCTGCCCAGGTGAGGCCCAGGGCTCGCTCTCCTGATGGTACAGCTGATGAGGGGCAGGGCGGCCAGGGGCGGGGAGGGTGGTTACTGTTGTGAGGAAACCCATAACCAAAGCAAGCTAGGGAGGAAAGGGTTTCTTTTGTTCACAGCTCCATATAGTGGTTCATCAAAAGCAGTGAGGGCAGGAACCTGGGCACAGGATCTGATGCAGAGGCCATGGAGGAGTGCTACATACTAGCATGTCCCTATGGATTGTTCAAACTGCTTTCTTAGAGAACCCAGGACCACCAGCCCACAGTGGGCTGGGCCCTCCCACATCCATCACTAATTAAGAAAATGCCCTATAGTCTTGCCCAGTCTGGTTTTATGGAGGCATTTTTCTTAATGAGGCTCCCTCCTCTCAGATGACTTCAGCTTGTGTCAGTTTGATAACGTAAAACTGTCGAGCCTACTCATCTCATGCCCAAATGGCCTTGTGGCGATGTGCAAAGGTTCATTGCTTTGGTTGCTCAGGTTGCCTCCCAGACTCAGTTTGGGAATGAAGTCTGTTTCATTAACCTTACAAGAGCACATCGGGATGAGTATTCCATGACTAGGAATGCTCATAGACTCAGGAGTGGGCCACCGAGGACTAGGAGGCACTTGGCCATGAGCCCAGTAAAGAAGAGATAGTAGGGCTTGCTGGAAACCAGTTGTCACCAAGCAGTAAAAGAGCCCAGGTAGCCTCCAGTCAGGGGACGCCCTGCAATATGACATTTTCATTTACACCTGGGTGACCTGCTTTGTCATGGCTATGAACTTGTCTAGTGTCAGGAACAAGTGCAGGAACTTTATGGGAACCAAGAATTGGACCCCTAAGGGGCAGTTGACTTCCTAGGTTGGGGCTTATAGCATCTGTTTGAGCCTGTAGGAGGGAAGGCACTGTGTGTCTGTCCTTCAAGGCCTACGTTCTAGGGTGGACACTTGGCCAGTGCACAAACTGGGGAGCCAGGACGCTGGGGGCCTGAGAAGGGCCCCGTTCGGCTGGAGAGACGGCTGAGGCAGGAAGGGCAGGAGGAAATGGTGGTCCTGGCAGGTGGCACGTACCAGTCCCCTGGTACATTTGAAGGTTAAAGGACTAGTGTGGTTGTCTGTAGTCTCACACAACATGTGAGAGGTTGTAAAGGGCTCTGGTTGACCTTGGGAATGTGAAGGACTTCTGTTAAAAAGCGAATGGAGTGCCAGGTTTTGGAGGACGACACCCTGACCAGACAGACAGATCCCCTGTGCCCTATGGACTTGGAACTTGGAAGGCTCCATGGTCCATACTAAATCTCTATTTGCATCTGACAAGGATTAATGACTCAGCTTTGAGGACTTTGGCCCCATACAGTTGGTGCCCCGGGAGGCAGTAAGTGATAAGATTGAACTCCCAGGGAGCCAGGGAGTCGCCTCAGTTCGTGTCACCCCACTTTCCCAACAAAAGAATCACTATGAGATGCCCATCTTACAGAAGGGGCTATAAACTGCTACTTCCCCTTCTATGACTGCCCCTTCCATCCTCCCTCCCTCCCTCCCTGACCCCCTCTTTTTAACAAAACTAAAGGAAGGAGGAAGTTGGTTCACCAAATAGGGCTAAGTAGACTTTCTGTGTGCTTGGTACACAGCCATTGCTTACTCTTCTCGAGATGCTTCCAGAGTGGATAGTTCTAGCTCTTCTGGCTCAACCGCCGTACTGCCCACACATGCATCAACAAAGGTGTCAGCAGCTACAACACGTACAGAGCGAGACGTGCCTAGAGGGTCTGTCACGGTAGAGCAGCGCCCTTCACCACGTGCCCGGCACGCCATGGTCATGGCGGCTGGGCCGGATCATCACAGCCACTTACGCCATGTGGCCTCATGGGGAGAGACACTGTCTTTTCTGAATACCCTGTAAGTGGTGGCAGTGTGCTGTGGGAGGGCTCCTCTGAAGGCTAGTGCAGCAGAAAGGTGAACTGCTGGTGTGACCTAGCACCGAGCACCCTTATTGTGGCCCTATTCTGCTGGCACCAGATCCCTCTCAAGTGCTCATATAGTGCTCCCTCCCACCCCAACTCCCATGCACACTGAATCACAAAGGCATCCTCCTAAAACACAGGGACTTGGGGCTGACCAGGCTGGGTGCTGCTGGCCCGGCATGCCTAAGATGTCAGGTTCTGTCTCCAGGGACACCAAGCAAGGGCCAGTTCTGCAGATCTAGGGAGAGTTTGGGAGTCTGCGGCCCTGACAACTCTTCCAAGGTGAGGCCAATCCTCTGCTGCCTAGGCCACAATTTAAGGTTTACCCCTCATCTGTCTTGAGTGGACACACATGTTCTGGCTATAGACACAGCTCAGGCCATCATCTGGCTAAGCGATGCTAACGGAGGGCGCTGTCTAGACGGCTCTAGCCCAGGAGGTTAAGGCTTGCTGGGAGGCTGCTCTGTCAGCCAGGAGCAGCAGAGACATGCATCTACTTTGAACTTTCAGGGGGGTGAGGGATGTAATCACATAACCATGTCCCAGCCGGTATTTGGAATGTAATTACATTAAAAAATTATTTGGGGCCGGGCGTGGTGGCGCACCCCTGTAATCCCAGCACTTGGGAGGCAGAGGCAGGCGGATTTCTGAGTTCGAGGCCAGCCTGGTCTACAGAGTGAGTTCCAGGACAGCCAGGACTACACAGAAAAACCCTGTCTCGAAAAACAAAAAACAAACAAAAAAAATTATTTGGGGCTGAGTAGTTCAGTTGAAGAGCACTTGCCTAATGTAGGAGGTCCCACGTTTTAACTCCCAGCAGCACAGGAAATGGAGGGGGCATTGTTTTCTGTGAAATTCAAGTTTAGTGGTGTCCTGTGTGCACATTCTGTTTGGCAGGTCTAGAGCATCATTCCTTTCTCACCCAGCTAGGCTTCCTCCTTCAGGGCTCCTGAACCCAGTCTGTGCTTCTAATAACTGTCTTAACTCGCCGGGCGGTGGTGGCACACGCCTGTAATCCCAGCACTTGGGAGGCGGATTTCTGGGTTGGAGGCCAGCCTTGTCCCCAGAGTGAGTTCCAGGACAGCCAGGGCTACACAGAGAAATCCTGTCTCGAAAAACCAATAAATAAATAAATAAATAAATAAATAAATAGTGTCAAACGTCAGTTTCCAGTAGTTTGCTCCACCTTCTTGGGGCGTGCTCAGGAGGCGGGGCCAGGCCATGCTGTTTATGTGATTCTGAGCACAGCTACTCACTACTCAAAGCTGTGCCCTGACACTATTACCACCTCTCTTTTCATATCCTCCTGCCCCAAGGATCTTGAAGGGAATATCCAGTTAAATGAGCAGGAGAGTGCATGGGAAGGACTCTGGGCAGGCTTGGACTCTGGACCCAGGACAGCAGGCATGGCCCAGGCTCTCATGACATCTCCATGGCTCAGAGCTTAGATGGGCGGTCCCAACCGCACTCCTCTCAAAGGCAGAGATGTGCTAGAGGCCCCAAGTGTGACAAGGCTGGGTAACATGGATACGCATCTGCCCTCAAATGCCAGCTCTTTAGGCAGAGACTGTTCATGAATGGGGAGTTTCAGAAATCTGCCCTAAGAAGCCTCTTTGTTTGCTTGTTTTTTCGAGACAGGGTTTCTCTGTGTAGTCCTGGCTGTCCTGGAACTCACTCTAAAGACCAGGCTGGCCTCGAACTCAGAAATCCGCCTGCCTCTGCCTCCCAGAGTGCTGGGATTAAAGGCGTGTGCCACCACCGCCTGGCCTATTGTCACTTTTTACACCATATAATACCAGTGGGATTACTGAGGGTTTATAACATGCTTTGAAATCACAAGGTAGGAGACCCCTAACTTTGTCCCTATTTGTTGCTTGTTGGGCTTTTGGAGGCCTCTTGAGATTCCATATGAATTTCATGGTGGTTTTCTTTCTTTCTTTCTTTCTTTCTTTCTTTCTTTCTTTCTTTCTTTCCTTTCTTTCTTTCCTTTCTCTCTCTCTCTCTCTCTCTCTCTCTCTCTCTCTCCTTTCTTTCTTTCTTTCTTTCTTTCTTTTTTCACAGCTGTGCATTTTATTTTATTTTATTACTGTTTTTTTTTCTATATTCTTTGTTTACATTCCAAATGCTTTCCCCTTTCTTGGTTCCCCCCTCCCCATAAGTCCCATAATTCCTCTTCCCTCCGCCTGTTCCCCAATCGCGCCCCTCCCACTTCTCTGTCCTGGTAATCATGGTGGTTTAAGGGATTGTGATAGGAGCTGTGACAGGCCACTTTGTCCTCCCATGCATGAGCGTGGTGTGGCCACTTCGTTATGCTTTTTGAAATTTCTTTTGTCAGTGTTTGTAGTTTTGAGTATATAAAGCTTTCACTTTCTGTTTACAGATGTTATTGTAACTTTTCTAAGTGCTGAGGGATTGAGCCCAGGCCTCAGACATATTTCTCCCCAGATGATTTTATTTCCCCTTCTCCTCCTCCTTTCCTCATTTGTTTTATATTTTGGTTTGGTTTTGGCTTTTTTCTTTTTTTTTTTTTTTTTTTTTTTTAGACAGAGTTTCTCTGCGTAGGTCTTGCTGTACTGGAACACACTCTGTAGACCAGGCTGGCCTCTCACTGATCCCCCTGCCTCTGCCTCCACCCTCCACCTTGTCTGACTTACTGTGTATTTGTTTGCTGTTTTGTTGTTGTTGTTGTTGTTGTTGTTTGAGACTGGATTTATTATGTAATTCTGGCTATCCTGGAACTTGCTGTGTAGACTAGGTTGTCCTTGAATTCAGAAGTCCGTCTGACTCTGCCTCCGGAGTTCTGAGATTAAAGGAGTGCCCACCACACTTTTTGACAGCCTTTACTTTCTTTGTTTTGGCATGGTTTTCATTTTTTAAGAGTTTGTTTCTCTGTGTAGCCCTGATTTTTGTTGTTGTTGTTGTTGTTTGGTTTGGTTTTTCTTTTCTTTTTTCTTTTTTCCTTTTTTTTTTTTTTTTTTTTTTTTGTTTTTTGGGTTTGTTTTTTTCCGAGACAGGGTTTCTCTGTGTAGCCCCGGCTGTCCTGGAACTCACTCTGTAGACCAGGCTGGCCTCGAACTCAGAAATCTGCCTGCCTCTGCCTCCCAAGTGCTGGGATTAAAGGCATGCACCACCACTGCCCGGCAACCCTGATGTTTTTGTATGGTCCAGACTGGGTAGTGGCAGTGGCGGTGGTGGTGGCGGTGGCGGTGGCGAAAGAATATGCCTTTAATCCCAGCACTTCAGAGGCAGAGGCAGACAGATCTCTGAGTTCCAGGCCAGTGTGGTGTACAGAGATAGTTCCAGGACAGCCAGGGCTACACAGAGAAACCTTGTCTTGAAAAACTACCATATTGGAACTTGTTTTTTCTGGAAAAGCAGAGTATGCTCTTGCCTGCTGAGCCGTCTCTCCAGCCTCAATATATGGTTTTTATATTAATGTATAGCGTATTCTAGTAAATGACTTCAATGTGTTGAACTATTTTTACAATCTAGGAATAAATCCTACTGGGTCTTATGTGTAACCATTTACTATGCTGTTGAGTGTGATTGGTTTGGGGCGGTGTAAGGGAACGGTGACCGTGGTCCTCCTTAGTCCTCTCAGGGCTTGAACTCATGGCCCTCCTGCTTCAAGCTCCTGCGTGGTTCAGCAGTGTGCCCACTCACACCTGATTTATGGCTTTCTTTTCTTGCAATGTCAGAATATCGTAAGGGCAGGATGCTGTGAGGGTGGGCTCACAGAATTATGTCTTAGTTTTTCATTACAAAATGAAATACCCGAGGCAGAGGAAGTTAATATCACAGGCTGTGTAGAAGTCGGAGAGGCGGCTCAGAGGTGCCAAGCACATACTACCCTTGCTGAGGCTCTAACTTGGGTTTCCAGCAACCATGTTTGTTGGCTCACGACGCCTGTAACTCCAGCTCTGGGAAGACCCTAGACCTCTGAGTGCACACTGTACCTGCACTGATGTACACACACTGTGCCTGCACTGATGTACACACACTGTGCCTGCACTGATGTACACACACTATACCTGCACTGATGTACACACACTGTACCTGCACTGATGTACACACACTGCGCCTGCACTGATGTACACACACTGTACCTGCACTGATGTACACACACTGTACCTGCACTGATGTACACACACTGTACCTGCACTGATGTACACACACTGTACCTGCACTGATGTACACACACTGTACCTGCACTGATGTACACACACTGTGCCCGCACTGATGTACACACACTGTACCTGCACTGATGTACACACACTATCCCTGCACTGATGTACACACACTGTGCCTGCACTGATGTGCACGCACTGTACCTGCACTGATGTACACACACTGTGCCTGCACTGATGTGCACGCACTGTGCCTGCACTGATGTGCACGCACTGTACCCGCACTGATGTGCACACACTGTGCCCGCACTGATGTACACACACTGTACCTGCACTGATGTACACACACTGTACCCGCACTGATGTACACACACTGTGCCTGCACTGATGTGCACACACTGTACCTGCACTGATGTACACGCACTGTGCCCGCACTGATGTGCACACACTGTGCCCGCACTGATGTACACACATGCTACCACCCATTGAAAGAACCTTAAGGGGATGGAAAGAAGGCTCAAGAGCACTGGCTGCCTTCCCGCTGCTCCTTGAGTTCAATTCCCAGCAACCACAGTGGCTCACGACCATCTATGATGGGATTCAATGTCCTCTTCTGGTGTGTCTGAAGAAAGCTACAGTGTGGTCATATATAAATAAAATAAATAAATAAACCTTTTAAAAGCTGGAAACGCTGGTTCTGGTGGCGCAGGCCGGTAGGATTTGCTGAAGGAGGCAGAGGCAGGAGGATCTGGAGTTCGAGGCCAGCCTAGACTACACATTTTAAAAAGCCTGGCGGTGGTGGCGCACGCCTTTAATCCCAGCACTTGGGAGGCAGAGGCAGGCAGATTTCTGATTTCTGAGTTCGAGGCCAGCCTGGTCTACAGAGTGAGTTCCAGGACAGTCAGGACTACACAGAGAAACCCTGTCTCGAAAAAAACAAAACCAACCAACCAACCAAACAAACAAAAAAAACCAACCAACCAACCAACCAAACAAACAAACAAACAAAAAAACTGGAAACTACTCATGTCCCTCAACAGAAGAATGGGTACAGAAAATGTGGTACATTTACACAATGGAGTACTACTTAGCTATTAAAAACAATGACTTTGGCTGGGCAGTAGTGGTGCACGCCTTTAATCCCAGCACTTGGGAGGCAGAGACAGGTAGATTTCTGAGTTCATGACCAGCCTGGTGTACAAAGTGAGTTCCAGGACAGCCAGGGCTACACAGAGAAACCCTGTTTCGGAAAACAAAAAACAAAAAACAAAAAAACAATTAAAAACCACAATGACTATAAAATTCTCAGGCAAATGATTGGAACTAGAAAACATCATCCTGATTGAGGTAACCCAATCACAAAAGAACACACATGGTATGCATTCACTGGTAAGTGGATATTAACCCCAAATTTCGGAATACCTAGGATACAACCTACAAACCATATGGAGCTTAAGAAGACCAAAGTGTGAGTGCATCAGTCCTACAAGGGGGAACAAAATAATCGCAGGAGGCAGACAGAGGGAGGGACCTGGGAGGGAGAGAGGAGGGGGGAGGGAGAAAGGGGAGAAGGATCAGGTATTGGAAGAGACAGGTCAGAAGTACAGAGGGTCAAGAAATTGAATTGATTTTGTTTGTTTGTTTGTTTGTTTTTCGAGACAGGGTTTCTCTGTGTAGTCCTGGCTGTCCTGGAACTCACTCTGTAGACCAGGTTGGCCTCGAACTCAGAAATCCGCCTGCCTCTGCCTCCCAAGTGCTGGGATTACAGGCGTGCACCACCACCGCGCGGCATTTGAATTGAAATATGTAGCAGTGGGGGATGGGGAACTGGGGGTAACCACTTGAAAATCCTGGATGGCAGGGAGAGTCTCCCAGGACTCAACAGTGATGACTTTAGCTGAAATACCCAACAAAGGGGAGAAAGAACCTGTGGAGACCACTCCCAGTAGATAGGCACTGCCCATAGTTGAGGGATGGAACCACACCCACCCCAATCTCAAAATTTTTTAACCCAGAATTGTTCCTGTCCAAAGGAAAGACAGGGACAAAAAAATGGAATAGAGACTGGGCCATCCAGAGACTGTCCTACCTAGGGATCCATGCCATCTGCAGACACCAATCCCAACACTGTTCCTGATGCCAAGAAGCACTTGCTGACAGGAGCCTGGTATGGCTGTTCCCTGAGAGGCTCTACCAGCACCTGACTAAGATAGCTGCAGATACTCACAGGAAACCATCAGACTGAGCTCAGGGACCCAATAGAAGAACTAAGAGAAGGACTGAAGGAGCTGAAGGGGATTGCAACCCCACAGGAAGAACAACCATGTCAACTAACGGAACCCCCCAGAGCTCCCAGGGACTAAACCACCAACCAAAGAGTACACATGGAGGGACCCATGGCTCCAGCTGCATATGTAGCAGAGGATGGCCTTATCTAACATCAGTGGGAGGGGAGGCCTTTGTTCCTGTGGAGGCTCGATGCCCTAGCATAGGGGAATGCTAGGGCAGTGAGGGGAAGAGTGGGAGAGTGGGGAGAGGGTGAGTGGGTGGAGGAGCACCCTCATAAAGGGAAAGGAGAGGGAGGAGGGGGTATCTTTGAAATGTAAATGAATAAAATGATTAATAAAAAAACTTTAAAGAAAAGATGCTTGTTTCATGGTTTTGGAGGCTAATAGCTTAGTGTCAGTACTGTGGGAGCTTCATGGTGGGCTACAGTGCTGAGCGCTTATTCAAAGAGAAGACAAGAGCCAAACGCAGGCTTTTACAACAATGTGCTGTAAAAATCCAGTAGTGCCAGGAGATCTGTCATTTTAAAACAAAACAAAACACCCAACTTTTTAATGATTCCGGCGAATTTCACATCACTCACCTCAATTCCATACGTCTCCCAGTCCCTCCTATCCGACCTCCACCCTAGCAATCCCCTCACCAAAAAAACCTCAACAACAACAAAACCCCACCTCACCATGGAAGCAGTTGTGTGTCACAGTGTGGCCCACAGTTCTTTTTCCCTACACGTCTTTACTTGCAAATGTTGATTGCAATGAGTTCTTGGTCTGGTTTGAGGCCTCTGGACTATCAATACTGGATCCTCTCGGCCATTCTGTTACTGCCCTGTGTCATGGAGATCCTGCTGCTTTGAATGTGCAAGACCTGCCTCTTCACTCCAGCAGATCATAGATGAGGTGGATGTTCGGGTCAGAGCCTTGGATCTGGGTCTGCTGGTACCTGAGTTGATTTGTCTGCTAGCTTTCCTGCACTCACATACCCAGGAGCTGGGGCAGTATCTCCAATATTGCCCAGGCTAGCTCACCCAGTGCTGCCGCTGGCAAGTGCCAGAGAAAGCTTTCCCACTCTCATGACCAGCTCACGGCAGGGCAGCTCTACCGTGCTGTCCTGGGGAGGCGTGAGGTCCCTCTCTTCCAAGTACTGCGGCTGGTGCGGGGTCCGGCCAGTTCTCCTGCTCTCATGCCTGAAGCTCGCCCGAGCCTTTGCCACCATGGTCATGTGATGCTCAGTCAAGGTGCCCGCTAAGAGAGCAGTCTTAATCCTTTCTACAAACAGTTTTTTAAAAAACCGGTGGTGGTGGCACACGCCTTTAATCCCAGCACTTGAGAGGCAGAGGCAGGCGGATTTCTGAGTTCGAGGCCAGCATGAGTTCCAGGACAGCCAGGGCTACACAGAGAAACCCTGTCTTGAAAAACAAAAACAAAACAAAACAAAACAAAAAAACAACCAAACAAAAAACCCCGGACCTGTAACTGACTCACACGTCTTAAAGGTTCTACATTTCACCTCTCTGAGACCTGGTTCCCACTCTAAAAGGTTCGAGCATGGGTCATCTCTCCACTCTTCTGCTTCACAGGTTCACCATGTCATTTCCACTCTGAGAACCAAGCTTACAACTCCCTTAAAAACCATCTTCAAACCACAGTGGATACATCGGCAAATGCACTTTCCTCCTCAATAGTGTGGAAGCATTTCAGAAGACTCGGGGTTGATTCTTTTTTTTTTTTTTTTTTTTTGGTTTTTTGAGACAGGGTTTCTCTGTGTGGTCCTGGCTGTCCTGGAACTCACTCTGTAGACCAGGCTGGCCTCGAACTCAGAAATCCTCCTGCCTTTGCCTCCCAAGTGCTGGGATTACAGGCATGTGCCACCATGCCCGGCTTCGGTGTTGATTCTTAGGTAAATGCTTGGTAGAATTTACCAGTGAAGCCTTCTGGGCCTCAACTTTTCTTTGGTTAGAGTTTTTGTTTTTTGTTTTTTAAAGATTTATTTATTTGTTATATGTAAGTACACTGTAGCTGTCTTCAGACACTCCAGAAGAGGGAGTCAGATCTTGTTATGGATGGTTGTGAGCCACCATGTGGTTGCTGGGATTTGAACTCAGGACCTTTGGAAGAGCAGTCAGTGCTCTTTTGTTTGTTTGTTTTTTCGAGACAGGGTTCAGTCAGTGCTCTTAACCGCTGAACCATTTCTCCAGCCCTGGTTAGAGTTTTAAGGTCACAGACTCAGTTTCCTTTTTTTATCTTTTTTTTTTTTTTTTTTTTTTTTTTGAGACAGGGTTTCTCCATGTAATCCTGGCTGTCCTGGAACTCACTCTGTAGACCACGCTGGCCTCGAACTCAGAAATCCACCTGCCTCTACCTCCCAGAGTGCTGGGATTACAGGTGTGCGCCACCACGCCCAGCAAGACTGTTTCCTTATTCTGTATGTTTCTACCCAGGTTCTCAGCTTTGAGTCAGTTTTGGCATTAAAAGATTAAGCACTGTATTTATCTCTTCTGTACTGTCCCATCTGTCAGTATTCAAAGCGATGTGTTAGCCGAGTGTGGTGCTGCATACCTTTAATCCCAGCACCCAGGAAGCAGATGTAGGTGGATCTCTGTGAGTTTGAGGACAACCTGGTCTACATAGTGAATTCCAGGACAGCTAGGACTATGTTCAGAGAGACCCTGTCTCAAAAAACAAGCAAATAGAAAAAGTGTCATGTTACTTATTCTTATAACACTGTAAAGTTCCTACCTTCAGGTTTTTAATGTTTTTAAGTTAAATATTATAATGACATCATTTCTCCATTCCCTTTCTTGCCTCCAGCCCCTCCCGCATACATCTCCTCCCTTGCTTTCTCAAATTCATAGCCTCTTTTTCTTTGACACACACACATATATTAGGAACATTTAAGTATATATTCCTAAAAATATAGATACACCCCGCTTAGTCTGTATAATGTTACTTGTGTGTGCATGTTTTGGGGGCTGACCTTTTTGGTATTGGGTAATCAGGTGGGGGACTTCTGCTCTCAGCAATCTTTACTTTGGTTATAGTTCTTTTGCTAGGGTTTGGCCCCATGAGACGCTCCCCTTCCGCACTGGTGTTCCCTTTCGGACCCCAGGACAGGGAACTGAGGTGCATATTTACAGACCGCAGCAGACCTGGCCCACAGCTTCTCCCAGAATTCCAGTCCTCACCTGGCATGCCCCGCCCCCAACCTTGAACTTTCCAGCCCAGGGGTTGGGCCGCCCTTCCCTCAGAGGCTCTTCCATATATAATCCAGACATTTTGGTCTTCTCTTGCTTTCTTCCCTCCAGTCTCTCTGAGCGCTTGGACCCTTTCTCTCTTTCTCTTCCTCCTTCTCTCTCCCCATGGTGACTTCCCTGGCCTTGGTCCTTGGAACCAGTGAACTTGCCTGAGAACAGCTTTCCAATAAACCTGAATCTAATCTAATCTAATCTTGTTTGAACTGGCTCATTTCACGGGCGAGTTAACGAGTCTATTGGCATTGTTCAGGCTTAGGCAGCCGTTGAGACCTCATAGGTACAGCTTCCCTGACATTTCTGGGAGACACAGTTTCATGACAGACATCCGGTTTTCTGGCCCTTGCAATCATCTTATCCCCACTCTACAGTGTTTCCTGAGCCTCGTTTGCAGGAGTCCTGTTACAGCTGGATCAGCGGGGGCCGGAACCACGTGAACCTTATTTCTCTGCATTTTTATGGCGTTCTGTAATGGTTTCTGTCTATAACAAAGTTTGGCTTCCTTTTATTGTTATTAGATATTGTATATATGTGCATATATAGTTATATATGTTATTATATTACATATAGTTGTTACAATTTTATTTTATGTTTATGGATGTTTTGCCGGCATGTATGCATGTGTGTTTGCACATGTGTGTGCATCTGGTGCCTGAAGAAGACAGAAAAGGACATCAGATCCCCTGGAATTGTAGTTGTAGATGGTTGCCAGCCTCCATGTGGGGGCTGTGAATCAAACTTGTTCTCTAGAAGAGTAGCCACTGCTCTTAGCTACTTACCCATCTTTCTAGCCTAGAGAATTTTTGTTTTTTGTTTTATAGCACAAGGATTCTTTGTGTATCCCTGGCTGTCGTGTCCTGCACACACACACACATGCACACGTACATATGCATAATCATCCGTGATGGAGAAGGGGAGCTGAGCCCTGGGCCTTAGATGCCAAGCACACACACTCCTACTGAACTATACCGTTAGTCACCAAAAAGCCTTAGTCTGAGAACCATTGTGTTGCTGGGCATGGTGGTGCACGCCTTTGATTCCAGCACTTGGAAATCAGAGTCTGCTGATCTCTGTGAGTTTGCTGCAAGCTTAGTGAACATACAGAGTACCAGGCCAGCCAGGGCTACACAGTGAGTGTGACCTTGTCTCAAATGTAAACAACAAGCCCTTACACAGCAAAGTAAAACACAGCCACCCTTTATTATTGTTTTGGTGTAAGAGATAGGACCTCACTTTGTGAAAAGCTGTCAGCTGTTGCCCTGATAATGAAGGTTAAAGTCTACCATTGTCTGGATAGCCTTCTGGACTCTGTGCAAAATGGTGGACTCCCTTTGTCAGGCTTTCTCTCCTAATCTGGGGGATTCCTATGATGGTTTGTATATGCTTGGCTTTATCTCCCGGGTATTACCTAGCTTGGGCCTAAGCTTTTCATGGCCACTGTGCCTGAAGATCTCCATGTCAAGGCCCAGGTTAGAAACTTGTGTCTCAAAGCTGAGCAGTGGTGGCGCATGCCTGTAATCCCAGTACTTGGGAGGCAGAGGCAGGCGAATTTCTGAGTTCGAGGCCAGCCTGGTCTACAGAGTGAGTTCCAGGACAGCCAGGGCTATACAGAGAAACCCTGTCTCAGAAAAAAAAAAAAAAAAGAAAGAAAAGAAAAGAAAAGAAAAAAAGAAACTTGTGTCTTCAGCCTCAAGATCTAGATCACAGATGAGCCTCTAATTCTAGATTGTAGTTCATTCCAGATATAGTCAAGTTGACAATCAGGAATAGTCATTACAATCTGCCTGTCAACTTGACACAAATAATATCTCATGTCCACATGAAACAACAAGATCATAAATATGCCTAACATGATATAACTATTCCTTATACAATTGCAAACACATTTGTAACTTTACAATGGGGCAATGTCCCTTGGGATCATTCTTTCAGTATCACAACTTAAATACTGATTAGTGCTAAAGAAACTGGAAGAAAGCACAAATAGCTATACAAATGTGTCCTTAACAATATAAAACAGAGCCGGGTGGTAGTGGCACATGCCTGTAATCCCAGCACTTGGGAGGTAGAGGCAGGCGGATTTCTGAGTTCGAGGCCAGCCTGGTCTACAGAGTGAGTTCCAGGACAGCCAGGGCTACACAGAAAAACCCTGTCTCGAAAAAACCAAAATATATATATATATAACAGAAGCACTCATATTACTTTGTAATCCTCCTTTCTGCAGCTGCTTGTGTGGTCTTAGATGGTATTTATAACTACTTTCCTCTACTACCCATTCTGCTTTTCCTTCACCCTCAGCAAGTACCTCCACAGGTCTTGGTTCTTTCCTGCAGGAGTGACCCATATCTGCATCCTTGATGGGTCAGTGTCCTTTGTCATCCTACTTGGATTAGGCTGTTGTGTTTCCCATTGACTTTAATCACAGGACATGGTAGTTCTAAGAGACACCCTAAGGGGTCTCCTGCACTCTAGGAATGATCCTTACCTTCATTGTTGAGAGTCGATCCAATTTCCCCATGGTAATCTGTATCTATCACCCCTCCTAACACTGTTTTTCCTTTCTTAGCCTGTTGGTTTAAGGACATTAGAAGTCCCAAATGACCAGGGGATGTTTGAGCTTCCAGTTCAATGGAATATTTGTGGTGGCTCCTGGTAGGAGCACACCCCACTCCTGGTACCAATTTGTCTTAGTCAGGATCCTCTAGAGTAACAGAACTTATGGAATGTCTCTATATATTAAGGGAATTTATTGTGATGACTTACAGTCTGTAGTCCAACCAACCCAACAGTAGTCATCTGTGAATGGGAAGTCCAAGAATCTAGTAGTTGCTCACTCCCACAGGGCTAGCTGTTCCAGCTGGTCTTCTATAGAAGTAGATTTCAACAGATGTGCTGGCAAGTAAATGCAAGAAGGCAAAGAAGCGCGAATCTTCCTTCTTCCAATGTCTTTGTGTAGGTCTCCAGCAGAAGATGTGGTCCAGATTAAAAGTGTGTGCCACCATGCCTGGATCTAGGACTTGCTTTGTGTCAGGATGATCTTGAATTCAGAGATCTCCTTACCTTAGTCTCCTGGAATTGAGGGCTTAGGCCCAGGTAAAGTAAGCTTTTTCATGGCCACTGTGCCTGAAGATATCCATGTCAAGACCCAGGTTAGAAACTTGTGTCTTCCAGCCTCAAGATCTAGATCACAGGTGAACCCTCCAATTCTGGACTGTAGTTCAGTCAAGATATAGTCAAGTTGACAACCAGAATTAGCCATTACAGTCCTAGACCTCGCACCCTATACTTGAAAATGTAATGCCATTCCTTCATTAAGATTACAGGTTCAGCTTCCTTTCTCCTGGTAGAACCCATTCAGCCAGAACTGAGATTCCTAGAATCCTTCCTTATGGTAACAAGGCATCTCAGTACCTTAAGCCTGAACCAATGACCTTTGTTTACCCTGGATATTTCTACCCTTTAACCCAAAACTATATACCCTTGAAACACTGAAAGTAAAGTTGATCGGGCTCTCTGAAGCTGGTCCTGATGTGCCCTTATTATTCACAGGGCTTCTGAACACTGCCCCTCCCCTCCCCACCCCATCCATCCATCATCTCTGCTCCTGGGGGTGGCAGGGTGCAGGCAGGGTCACATTCAGTCCTTCTTCTCCTTCTCCTTCTCCTTCTCCTCCTCCTCCTCCTCCTCCTCCTCCTCCTCCTCCTCCTCCTCCTCCTCCTCCTTTTGGTTTTTTGGATTTGGTTTTTTTGAGACAGGGTTTCTCTGTATAGCCCTGGCTGTTCTGGAACTCACTCTGTAGACCAGGCTAGCCTCGAACTCAGAAATCCGCCTGCCTCTGTCTCCCAGAGTGCTGGGATTACAGGTGCGCGCCACCACTGCCCGGCACATTCAGTCTTCTTGCCTCGGCTTTTTGAATGCTGGACCACAGCCTGCCTCAACCCCTTTGTCATTTTTTCTTTTGCAATGTATGTAGTTGAACTCAAAATTTCCCTGTCAGTATGTCTGTCCTGCACATACATTTGTTTTGCTAGGTTTTTATTCATTTAAATTAAGTTGTTTTATCCTTACTTCCTGGTACATTTTCTATATTTTTATTTCATTTCGTAACACTTTTTAAAATGGGGTTGTGCTACCATTACAGGTATGTGCACTATACCTAGCTCAAAGACACTTTAAAGTTTTCCTTGTGTTTTATTATTTAACCTACTGAATGTTAGGAATGTGTTGAACATTTCTCCACATTTGTGATTTTAAAAAATATATTTCTTTTGATTTTATGCATGTTTGCCTACATATATGTAGGCTATCAAGGCCAGAAGAATGGTAGGAACTAGGTTCAATGGTAAGGCAGTTTATGTTGATGTTCAAATGGTTTCAGTCCTAGAGAACAAATAGAAAACACACATGGCAGAGCGTAAAAAAGAAGCAGCCTGCCGGGCGTGGTGGCGCACGCCTGTAATCCCAGCACATGGGAGGCAGAGGCAGGCGGATTTCTGAGTTCGAGGCCAGCCTGGTCTACAGAGTGAGTTCCAGGACAGCCAGGACTACAAAAGAAAAGAAGCAGCCTGAGAAGAAACCCTGTGAAGACATTTATGCTCTCATTTGGCCCCTGAGTCATCTCTCAGCCAGGTTCCTAGGTACAACTTCCATATCATAGGCTCCAGGTTCCCCATTTGGTTTCACTTTCTTAACCTTTGAAGTTATTGTTCTAGACAATATTAAAAAAGAAATAGTAGTGCACTAAGAGGCTGGGTGTGGTGGCTCATACCTGTAATCCCAACCTTCGGGCTAAGACAGGAGGATTGCTGTGAGTTCAGAGTCATCTATGGGATACACAGTGAGTTCCAGGCCAATCTGGTCTCCAGAGCAAGTTACAAGGCTGGCAGGTCTACACAGAGAAACTCTGTCTCAAAAAAACAAAAACAAAAACAAAAAACCAGTTCTGGAAAAAACCAAAATACAACAAACAAACAAACAAACAAACAAAAACAGCTCTAACAAAAGGAAGAATGGAAGGAAGGCCAGAGGGTTTGGGCTTCTGGACGCTCTGTGATGCTGATGGTGTGTCCTGAGTGGATGGGTGTTGTCATCTTTTCTTCCAGAGCACAAACAGCTGCTTTTCAACTTCCGGCTTGCCTAGCTTCTTTGGGCTGGGTGGCTCTTTGTAGCTCTCTACCTTTAAACTCCCCTTCCAGGTACAGTTTGGATTAGTGACCTGAACAGAAGGAGGGAATTCCCTCTGTGGTTTGTTTGTTTGTTTTTGTTTTACAAGACAGAGTCTCTCGTGTAGCCCTGGCCGTCCAGGAACTCAGTCTGTATAGACCAGGGTGGCCTCGAACTCACAGAGATCTGCCTGTGTCTGCCTCCCAAGCGCCAAGCACCGGGAGCAAAGGTGTGTGCCACACCACCCAGTTCCCTGTGCTGTAGAACAGCTGCTCCTGTTGCTTTAAGGTCGAGGCGGGCGCTACACTGGGGGAGAGAGGAGGCAAAGGTGAACGGAAACGCCATAAAGCTGCCCTAGAATTTTTCAGGCAACTTTTTTTTTTAGTTCTTTGTTTGCCCGGTTGCTATAGACCTTTATCTAATTTTCTTTTTTTCTGAGTGCCTACAAAGTTCATTCTGACATCTCATCTTATTTTATCAATGTTTCTATGGAGAGATACTATCTTAAAGCTTCCTTGTTTACTGTTTTCCTGATGTCACTCCTGAACGGCCTATTTTAAAAATCACTGTTTACTGATCCTTCAGGACCACAAGATAATCGAGAACTCCAGATATTCAGTCTCTCTGTCTATAAAGTACAAGACGAGGGCAGGACGAGGCTGTCACGGCGGCTACGCAAGTGGCATTTAATGCAGATGTCTGAAGGCAGATCTCACGGCCACTGCCTGTGACAAAGGGGCAGCGTCCCCTCCCCCGCCCCCGTCTGAACTGTGGGCACAGCCCTTCACCTAATACAGTCTGAAGACAAGAAAGAGAAGATGCCTGTCGTGGGCTGATTGCTCACATTCATGATGGTCAGCAAAAATAACCTGCCCTGCCTTTCACATAGACCCCAAACTCTGAATGACTCTGGAGAACAGAGAAGCCAGACTAGTGAACATCTTCACATCTCCAGGGCCTGCCACAAGAGCTGTCCCTGGAGAACTACCAAGAAAACACCCTGGTCGTAGGGCACCGCCTTGCCCCAACCCCAAGCTGCCCCCTGACATAGTGTGAAATGCTGTTCTGGGCTGCTGAATGACTACATATTACAGCTAGAGATAATTGTATGAATAATAAAAATACATTAAAAAGAGATCTCGCCGGGCGGTGGTGGCACATGCCTGTAATCTCAGCACTTGGGAGGCAGAGGCAGGCCAATTTCTGAGTTCGAGGCCAGCCTGGTCTACAGAGTGAGTTCCAGGACAGCCAGGGCTACATAGAGAAACCCTGTCTCCAAAAACAAAAAACAAAAAACAAAAAACAAAAAACAAACAAACAAACAAAAAAAAAAAACAAAAAAAACCCAAAACCAAACCAAACCAAACCAAACCAAAACAAAAAACAGATCTCATGGCTGGCTGTGCAGTTTAGTGGTGTAGCACAGGCTCACCATGTGCAAGTCCGGGGTTCAACGCTCAGTACCAAGCCCTCTCTCCACAAACCTGGAGGTATCTTCTTATCATGCTGCAGTTGCCAAGCTAGTGAAACCTGGTCAATATAACACAGAACACAGGACTATAAAAGCATGATGAGACACTTATGATTAGGCGAGCATATGATGAGACGTTGTGCTTGCTGGCGTCATTGATGTCTATCCTGTGAGAGTTGGGACTGACCCTTAGCTAGATACCAGTAACAGAATCTGATAATCGTCTGATCATCCCCATTTAGCCCAAGGAATGAAATTGCTTACTGTGCACTTCAGAATCATACAATGAACTTAAAATCAAGGGTTTCGGCTCTGCAAACACATTCGAAGGAGATACATTCCAAAAATAAGAAAGAAGAGGAGGAGAGATGAGGGGGAGGAAGAGGAGGAGGAGGAAGAAGAGGAAGGAGGAGGACATGTCTTAGACATAAAGACATGGACGCTTATCTATAAATAATGAAATCTTGGCAACCAGCCCAATTTTCAACTCTGGGCGAGGAGACCTTTCTGCTGTTCCAGGGATGACAACTCCAAATAACGTGGCGATCAGAGACCGAAGGCGATGGAGTGCTAAGATCAAGGGGAAAGCAGCAAGCGGGAACGTCTGTGTCACATGGTCATGACTGAACTACTGTGCCCTGACAAGCCCCCCCACCCCAGGTAGTGACATGAGACCAGGTGCGACTGTGTGTTTGTCATGCTTTTGGGGGTCTTCAGAAAAGAGCTCAGACCACAGATCTGGACCCCATCTCTCTGGAGTCTGGTCTGGGGACAGCTGGACAACCCTCAGGAGAACTGACGTGAAGGCAGGGCTTCAACGCCTCTCATTTGGGGTTTTCATGTGGTAGCAATACCTTTTTTTTTTTTTTTTTTTTTTTTTTGAGACAGAGTTTCTCTGTGTAGTCCTGGCTGTCCTGGAACTCACTCTGTAGACCAGGCTGGCCTCGAGCTCAGAAATCCGCCTGCCTCTTTTTTTCTTTTCTTTTCTTTTCTTTTCTTTTCTTTTTTTTTTTTTTTTTTTGAGATAGGGTTTCACTCTGTCACCTGGCAATTCTGAAACGTTCTCTGTAGACCAGGCTGGCTTTGAACTGCCTGCCTCTTCCTCCTGAGTGCTGGGATTAAAGGTGTGCATCACCAATGTTCCTATCAGTAGTTCCAGGAGTGTCCTCAATCAATGACTTGCAGGTGTGGACAATGCCACACCCTCATCGACTGGTGGGGATCCCCTAGGGCAGTTCCCTCTATGTCCTGGAGGTCTCAGGGACAGGATTTATTCTTGAATCCATCTTGATCATCACCTATCACAGTTCTTTGTCTGCCCTGCCCTCTGCAGTCACCTGAAGTCACCTTCCAAATAACCCATTTCATTTGTCC
This sequence comes from Apodemus agrarius, assembly GCA_964023405.1. Classification (NCBI taxonomy): domain Eukaryota; kingdom Metazoa; phylum Chordata; class Mammalia; order Rodentia; family Muridae; genus Apodemus; species Apodemus agrarius. The sequence continues at coordinate 78,416,945 of OZ030016.1, read as the reverse complement.
TAGGATATTTATCTCAGGGTCTGTGTGTCTGGAGAAATCAAATGAGAACATTTGGGACAAGACAAGAAGAGGAGCGGGTGGCACCCAGGGAGCCTCCTGGGAAGCAGGTGATGTAGTGTGGGGTTAGCCTTGCGCAAGTTCAGGCCCTGGGCCCTTCCCCTCAGCCTCTCTTGTTCCCTGACTAAGCTCGGGTGGCTCCCCTCTGAGCCTCCCGGAGCCCCTGGGACACTGGTGGGGCGCAGGAGGCGCCTCTCCCTGCAGCTGTCTCAACTCGTAGCCTCATGAAAGGCCTTGAAAGTATTTATCAGCAGCGCAGTGCCAGCAATAGGGGCCAAGGTCCTGGCCCATCTTGGTGATAGCAGGAGAGAGCCTAGGGAAAGGCTAGAAGTTTCCTATTGGAAAGAAGCAGAGGGTGAACTGCGTACCTGGGCCCTGGGGACGTGCCATTCAGAGCTCCCAACCAGAATTGTTCAGAGGACTAGGCCAGGGCCAGGACCAAGAAAGAGATAGAGCAGGCATGAAGGGGACGGGTGAAAGATTCAGGGAATCTCTGGTCTTGCTCCCTGTCAGGACTTTTGTCATGGAACCGCTGTCCCTCAGTGTCTCTGTTGTCTGGGTGCTAATATCAACTATTGGGCTGCTGGGATGCCCGGTGAGTCTGCGCCTACCCTTGATGGTGGCCTCAAGAGGCGATGGGTCAGGCTGCAGGTTGGAGGCCAAATCCAAGACAATGTTGACATTCTGCAGCTACATTAAGCCCCCAAGGCCAAAGCCGAGCCAGGGTGTGGTCTAGCAGAGGACCAGCTCTGTGTCTCTTGTCCAGTTGGCTCTGACTGCATCATTAGACTTCAGTTGCATCAAGAAATGAGCGGGGACCCCAGCACCTTCCCTAGGAAGTTCACCTAAGAAGGGGGAGATGGAATGGTGCCATTTGACGTGAGGGAAGAGAAAATGTAAATTATTAACCAGCTCTATTGGCCCCAATGTGGCAGAAGAGGGTTGTCACTAAGAGGAGGAAGCTGCCTTAATGTGCACATTCGGGGGCGAGTCCTCAGCTCTTCCCAGCTGTCCCCGAGGCCTGGCGCTGCTTCTCCTTGCTCGCTTCCTGGCCCTGCGATGGCAGCTGCCTGGCAGGGATGGCTGCTCTGGGCCCTGCTCCTGAGTTCGGTGAGTCTGTTGCTCATGGCTACTCCCCAGTGCCTCCCATTAGGGCAAGGCGATCTGGGCACCTGATGACGAGGAAGGGTCCCGTGGCTGTGGGAAGTTTCCCATGCCCAAAGATAAGTGCTGGTGGAGGGGTCTCCAGGTCAAGGGGTTGAAGGGATAGAGGTCAGAGAGGCAGCGAGATGTGGTTAAATGGGGACCAAGTCAGGTGCCAGAGGTGGACTGCAGTGAACAGCACCTGAAATGGTCTGGCTTTGGGAGCAGGTCCTGTTACCATTCTTGCTTGCTCTCAGATGATAGCATTTACCAGTGCAGGATGTAGGAAGTGGGGGTGGGGGGTGGGGTGGGTCTTGTACAGACCCTTGTACAAGGAACCCTGACCTCGGCGTGGAGTCCCAGCCTGGAGACTCAAACTGACAGCAATAGAGGTCGCTAGCTCCTCCTCTCCCCTGCAGCACGACCCTTTAAAGCCATACTCTGTCAGATCACTTCCTTTTCTGCATAACCCCGTCCGTCTGTCACTGTCCATGGGGAGAGTGTCCCTCCATTGGCACTCCACGCATAGCATGTGCCCCCACGAGCCTCCCCCAGCTCTCCCAGCCCCCCTCTGCTGTACTTCTTCCCCATACCGTCCCTGGCCTCTCACTCTCCAGTCTGTGCTGTGCCCACCAGCCGTAGGGCTTATGGATGTTGTTGGCCCTCTCTGCAGGCCCAGGGTGAGCTCTACACACCCATTCACCAGCCTGGCTACTGCACCTTTTATGAGGAGTGTGGGAAGAACCCCGAACTCTCTGGAGGCCTCTTGTCACTCTCCAATGTCTCCTGCCTGTCTAATACCCCGGCCCGCCATATCACAGGAGAGCATCTGGCTCTTCTCCAGCGCATCTGTCCCCGCCTATACAATGGCCCTAATACCACCTATGCCTGTTGCTCTGCCAAGCAGCTGTTGTCATTAGAAAACAGCATGTCTATCACCAAGGCCCTCCTCACGCGCTGCCCGGCATGCTCTGACAATTTCGTGAGCATCCACTGTCATAACACCTGCAGTCCTGACCAGAGCCTCTTCCTCAATGTCACCCGCGTGGCTGTGCGGGGCGCTGGAGAGCCTCCCGCTGTGGTGGCCTACGAGGCCTTTTATCAGCGCAGCTTTGCCGAGAAGGCCTATGAGTCCTGTAGTCAGGTGCGTATCCCTGCAGCTGCCGCGCTAGCTGTGGGCACCATGTGCGGAGTGTACGGCTCTGCCCTTTGCAATGCTCAGCGCTGGCTCGACTTCCAAGGAGACACAGGGAATGGCCTGGCTCCACTCGACATCACCTTCCACCTCTTGGAGCCTGGCCAGACCCCGCCGGCAGATGGGATGCAGCCACTGAACGGGAAGATCACACCCTGCAACGAGTCCCAGGGGGAAGACTCGGCAGCCTGTTCCTGCCAGGACTGTGCGGCATCCTGCCCCGTCATCCCCCCACCCCAGGCCTTGCGCCCTTCCTTCTACATGGGTCGCCTGCCGGGTTGGCTGGCTCTCATCATCATCTTCGCTGCTGTGTTCGTGTTGTTCTCTGCTGTCCTGGTGCATCTCCGAGTGGTTTCCGACAGGAACAACAAGAAGACAGCAGCCTCCCAGGAAGTCCCCAACCTCCACCAGAAGCAGAGATGTTCACCGCATGCTGTCCTTGGCCGGTTCTTCGAGAGCTGGGGCACAAAGGTGGCCTCGAGGCCACTCATCGTCTTGGCGCTGTCCTTCGTGGTTGTGATAGCCTTGTCAGCAGGCCTGACCTTTATAGAACTCATCACAGACCCCGTGGAACTGTGGTCGGCTCCCAAAAGCCAAGCCCGGAAAGAGAAGGCTTTCCATGATGAGCATTTTGGCCCCTTCTTCCGAACCAACCAGATTTTTGTGACAGCTCGGAACAGGTCCAGCTACAAGTACGACTCCCTCCTGCTAGGGCCCAAGAACTTCAGTGGGATCCTGTCCCTGGACATTCTGCTGGAGCTGCTGGAGCTACAGGAGAGGCTTCGACAGCTGCAAGTGTGGTCCCCTGAGGCAGAGCGCAACATCTCCCTCCAGGACATCTGCTATGCCCCCCTCAACCCGTATAACACCAGCCTCTCTGACTGCTGTGTCAACAGTCTCCTTCAGTACTTCCAAAACAACCGCACGCTCCTGATGCTCACGGCCAACCAGACTCTGAACAGCCAGACCTCCCTGGTGGACTGGAAGGACCATTTCCTCTACTGTGCAAAGTGAGTAGATCTGAGGGGAACAGGTGAGAGCTGCTATGGCCCCAGGAACCGGGTCAGAACATAGCTCCATCCTTAGGAGTCAGCTCCAGCTCGTGTGTGTATTTATCAGGACCATGGCATGTCCCTTCTTAGAGCTCATTCCCACCTTAGGCCTGTCTTATCAGTCTTTTCAACTCCAGTCCATATGCTCTTTCCTTCCATGATGCTCCTGCCGTGGTATCAACTTAATAATTTTTAGAGTTATTTTAACGTCACATGAATGAACATTTTGCTTGTGCGAGTGTATGCACATTGCTTACATATGTATCTGGTGCTGAAGAGGTTGCTAGATTTTCAGGAACTGGAGTTGATATCAGTCATACCACTCAGGGGGGTCCTGGGAACCAAGCTCTGGTCCTCTGCAGAAACACCGCGTAACTTCTGAGCCCTCTCTCCTGCTCTTGATGTAGTCCAAGTTTAGATCTCAAAGTGATGACTCAGGTGGTGTTTGTGTTGTGATGTTTCACTTTCCGGACTCTGTGTCATGATCTGTAAGGACTTTGGTAGTGTCATAATTGGCTAGAAACATGTTCCTGTGGGCTCAGGCAGGGCTGTGGCTGACTCTGGTTCCAGGCATCAGGCTATGATTCTAGTGCAGTTTTTTGTTTGTTTGTTTGTTTGTTTGTCTTGTTTTGTTTTTTGTTTTTGAGACAGGGTTTCTCTGTGTAGCCCTGGCTGTCCTGGAACTAACTCTATAGACGAGGTTGGCCTTGAACTCAGAAATCCACCTGTCTCTGCCTCCCAAGTGCTGGGATCAAAAGCGTGCGCCACCACCGCCCAGCTCTAGTGTTGTTTTGTCTACAACCATATGCTGTTGAGGTTCTGCTTCTGGCTTTGTCCATGTTGGCTGGCATAACCAGGATGCCAGTGAGCTCATCAGACCGAAGGAAGGATGATGAGAGGGTCAGAGGTGAAGGAGGGTCCTGGAGAAGATCAGGGAGAGTGAAGTAGCCCGAATGGCCTTGTCCGCTCTAGAGCAGGCAAGGGTTACAGCAGGTAACCGTGCCTTAGGAGTGCTCTTAGGAAGACAGTTTTGACCCGGCAGGTCCCAGGTCTCATAGTCCGTAGATCCACCAGATTAGAGCAGGAAGCTTTTGCTCTCTATCCTCGGTTGAGTCTCAAGTGCAAGCTGCTTCCTAGAGTGTCCTTGCTGTCCCTCAGACCGGAAAGCAGAGAGGGGCTATTGAGAGACATCGGGGATCAACCATGCTAAAGATAGTGTGGTTTTTGTTGTTGCTTTTATTTTGCTTTTAGACAGACTCACAATGTCTGAGGTGGTCCCCAAATTCCTACCCTTGCCTCGGCCTCCGGAGTGCTGCGGCTGCAGGCCTGAGCCGTCAGACTCGGCTTGTACCATCTTTGTTTTGATTTTGGATGCTCCGGACTCTTGGTGAGTCCGTTATGTTAACTGCATAGTTGAAAAACTGAGGCTCAGAGTGGTATGGTACGCTGCTCAGGGCCACACAGCACTCTTGGACGGCTCCATTGATCCATGCACTCACTTGCTGGAACCTCAGACTGTGTGTGAGGAACTTTGCGTCGGTGCTCTCTGCTGTCCCCACCGAGGCGTGTTCTGTAGGAGGGGTTTAGTTGAAGGACACAGGCTCGCCCAAGGGCAGTGGCTGGGTAGCTGTAGACGCAGCTCTGAGCTCCAGAGCCTCACTCAACACTTAGGGGTAATTCAAATTCCAGGAGGGGAGAAAGGAAGCAGCCTTGAGCTCTGGGAGGGAGATGGCCGCGCCTCAGGCCTTGGCTCATCTCTTAATTGTGATGCTTATTTGGAACTGGGACAGTGACAGGTCTGGAAGGTTTGGCTGTGTGAGGGGACATGGGAAGGATGACCTGCCCAAGGGGGTCTCCAAGGCAACCACATTCAGTGGACTAGGGGCCCATTCGGACTACCTTGTGGAAAGATGGCCGTTTTGAACCCTCTGGGTCTGGTGGTGTGGAGTCACTGCTCCTCCAATAGGCAGCAGAGGACCCGGGGTAGGGAGGGGCCAAGGGGTCCAGGCAGGGCCAGGAAAGGTTATTTCCCTTTGTGGTTTCCCTCTAGTGCCCCTCTCACGTTCAAAGATGGCACCGCTCTGGCCCTGAGCTGCATGGCTGACTACGGGGCCCCTATCTTCCCCTTCCTTGCTGTCGGGGGATACCAAGGTAAGAGAGGTAGGCCCTGGGAGGCTACTGAAGGGACAGTAGGTAGGAGGGGGGAGAAGCCATGGTTATGAGCGTTTCCAGTGTCCGGGGACCTGGCTTAAGGGGGCTGCGGACAATGCTTCCCACGTCCCCTCGGTCACTGCTCTCATCTCTCAATGCTACCGAGGGGCTCTGGGTTTGTGCCTTTGGCTGGGAAAGGGAGACGAAACATGGGATAAGGCTGTTATTGGAGTGGGGAAGCAATAGAGGAGCCACAAGGGGAGAAGGATACAGCCTGAAGAGGGGCAAGGGCTCAGTAGGAGGGAGGCTCAGAGTTTCTCTTCCCAGGGACGGACTACTCCGAGGCAAAAGCTCTGATCATCACCTTCTCTCTCAATAACTATCCCGCTGATGATCCCCGCATGGCATGGTCCAAGCTCTGGGAGGAGGCTTTCTTGAAGGAAATGGAATCCTTCCAGAAGAGCACGGCCGACAAGTTCCAGATTGCGTTCTCAGCTGAGGTAGGGGCCCTGCAGAGTCCCTGGTTCTATGCTTGCAATCCCCGCTGGCGTGGGTCAATTCCAGTCAAATCTATATCCTGGCTCTACTTGCTGCTGAATGGGAGTGAACACCTGTGCCCACCCAGATGTGACGCTAGTGTTAGAGGCTCCTGTAGTTCATCCCCAGAGCGTGCTGCCGCTCAGTACGGAAACTCAGTGTGTGGTCAGTGAGCTGGGTGTGTGCTTGCAGCGCTCTCTGGAAGACGAGATCAACCGCACCACCATCGAGGACCTGCCTGTCTTTGCCATCAGCTACATTATCATCTTCCTGTACATCGCCCTGGCCCTGGGCAGCTACTCCAGATGCAACCGAATAGTGGTGAGAATGAGAGGGACACAGCAAGAGTGACTCGGAGCCTAGGACATCTCCAGAAGGCTTTCCAAAGCCTTCCGAGAGTGGGCATCTTAAACTAGCAAGCTGGACACATCCAGAGAGAATCCCTTGAAGGGTAGCATTTCTTGGATGTGTTCTGCATTGAGAGGCTCAAGGCTTTCTTCCTGCTCTCTAACATATTCCCACTGTCTACATGCAAAGCTGCCATTTAAAAGGCCATGCACTGCAGTTCTAGGAAGGTTCACCAGGCACACCTGCACTCTTTGGTGCCATAGGCCTCCCCAGGGAGCATGGCTTAGCATAGAGACTTAAATGTGGGTTCTTCATTGAGATGGGTGGCACGTGAATACCAAGGATGCCTCCCCGCTCCTAACCCAACCTGGGGAGTATGGAGGGTCTGGGCAGGTGCCCTGGTAGCCAGTGGGCTGAGCCTCATTGAATTGCAGGTGGAGTCCAAGGCTACGCTGGGCCTAGGTGGGGTGGCTGTTGTGCTGGGAGCAGTCGTGGCTTCCATGGGCTTCTACTCCTACGTGGGTGTCCCCTCCTCTCTGGTTATCCTCCAAGTGGTACCGTTCCTGGTGCTGGCTGTGGGAGCTGACAACATCTTCATCTTGGTTCTTGAGTACCAGGTAAGAAGGGAGGGGCTCTTCATACCCAACATCCTCTTTAGACAAAGCTCTGCACAGAGTCGCTGGGATTCTTGTAGACACGTAGGAAATAGCCCAGGTTGGCACAAATTCATTCATATAATTGAGCCATCTTGAACTGGAGCTTCCAGTGAAACCTAAATAACATCCAGCGAGCTTTTTAATGGATTAGAAGTACCTCTTGCATGCCGGGTGGTGGTGGCACACGCCTGTAATCCCAGCACTTGGGAGGCAGAGGTAGGCGGATTTCTGAGTTCGAGGCCAGCCTGGTCTACAGAGTGAGTTCCAGGACAGCCAGGACTAAACAGAGAAACCCTGTCTTGAACCCCCCCCAAAGAAGTCCCTCTTTCCCACCTTTGTGCTTCCAGGGGTAGCATTCCACCGAATAAGCACAAGCCAGGGTTCGTTTATAGTCTCTCTTTGCTGTCAAACACTTTGTGTGACGTGAACACTTGGGCCTTTTCACATCTAGAAGGCACCAGGTGGTTCTTTGCATCACAACATAGAAGCAGACAGTGTGACTATGATCCGTTAGTAGGCTCTTCCGTCTCCAGAAGGTCTGGAAGTTCCTCAGCTTTGGCCAGGACTCTAAACCTTTTTACCTTTACCTTTACCTTTACCTTTACCTTTACCTTTACCTTTACCTTTACCTTTACCTTTACCTTTACCTTTACCTTTACCTTTACCTTTACCTTTACCTTTACCTTTACCTTTACCTTTACCTTTACCTTTACCTTTACCTTTACCTTTACCTTTACCTTTACCTTTACCTTTACCTTTACCTTTACCTTTACCTTTACCTTTACCTTTACCTTTATCGCTGACTTTGAAAGTTTGGTGACCTGGGCACACTCCGTGTGCTCCTTCTCTTTGCCCATGCAGAGGCTGCCTCGGATGCCCGGGGAAACTCGAGAGGCTCACATTGGCCGCACCCTGGGCAGTGTGGCCCCCAGCATGCTGCTGTGCAGCCTCTCTGAGACCATCTGCTTCTTCCTAGGTGAGCAAGGCTGTCCCCCTCCACCCAGGATCAGGTTTGCTAGGCTATTCTGAGAGGGGTACAGGCTTTCAGAAGTGGGCATTCCCCCCTTTAAGCTGTCTGTGCTGGCATGTGGCCCATGATGCCAGAATGATCCGACAGACCCTGTGCCCTTAACAGGGGCCCTGACCCCCATGCCAGCTGTGAGGACCTTCGCCTTGACCTCTGGCTTAGCAATCGTCTTCGACTTTCTGCTCCAGATGACTGCCTTTGTAGCTCTGCTCTCCCTGGATAGCAAGAGGCAAGAGGTAAAGACAACTGGGCCAGGACGGAGGGACTTACCCTGCCAGGGTCCCCACGTTTTCTAGATGTGGCAGAGAGGTGGCCAAGAGAGTTGGGTGGGAGGTAGGGACAATATTCTGAGAGAGAATGTTCGGGGCTCTGTGCTCACCAATTTCTTTTTGAAAGGGAAAGAGAATTTCTTTTTAGTTATTTGTGGTAGCATCATCAACCCCCCCTAAAAGTATGTAAGTTTACAAGATAAATTACAAATAAAAAGTTAACAGGAATTTTTTGATGATGTAAAATTCAGCATTTGATTAAGACATGAAAAACAAAAACTGTAGTGGGAACTGGCGATGGCTCCGGGGTTAAGAGCGCTGGCTGCTCTTCCAGAGGCACAGCAATTGCACCGTGGCTCACCATGTACACTGGGAGCTGACGCCCCCTTCTGGCAGGCAGGCATACATACCGATAGAGCACTCAGACGACATCTTCAGTGCTTCCTTGGATGGGGTGGATCCTGTGGTCTGCCTGGGACCCAGTCGTGAGGGTTCTGTCACTCTCTAGGCCTCTCGCCCCGACGTCTTATGCTGCATCTCAAGCCGAAAGCTGCCCCCACCTGAACCAAAAGAAGGCCTCTTACTCGGCTTCTTCCGCAAGATATACGCCCCCTTCCTGCTGCACAGATTCATCCGCCCTGTTGTGGTACGTGGCCGGAGGGCTGTTCCACTTTTGTACCAGTTTGGGAGAGAGACCGGGAGGAGCATGGTGGGAAGCTGCCTAGGCCCAGAGCGGATCCTTGGAGCTTAGAGCTTGAGCCTGTCCAACTCTAGGATGTTTCCCAGGATGCCCAACAAAAACCATTGCAGTTTGAGGGAAGACGAAGGCTGTTTGGGGAGAGGTTCTCATGTGCCAGTTTCTCCCTCAGCTGCTGCTGTTTCTGGTCCTGTTTGGAGCAAACCTCTACTTAATGTGCAACATCAGCGTGGGGCTGGACCAGGAGCTGGCTCTGCCCAAGGTGAGCCTGGCCTCTTCTCAGCCCTTTGTCCAGAGACCTTGGAGGGGCAGCAGTGCCCAAGAGGTGGAGCGGTAGTGGTGGTGATGGTGGTGGCGGTGGTGGTGGTGGTGGTGGTGATGGTGGTGGTGGTGGAATTTGAGAGGGGGACATAACGCAAGGCTTGGCGCCATGCAGAGTTGCTCTAAGTGGACAGTGAGAGAGAAACCACATCCACGTATGTAAAGTGGGAGGGCTGAGTGATGGCTCAGGCCACAGTAGCTGTCCTGCGTTGAAGGCCTATGCATGTCGCCGTCCACACAGAGGGACTGCCACCTCCTTTATTAATGTGAGTTCCTCACCAATGGCTGGTTTGGACTACTTTGTCTGTATGAGTGTTTTGCCTGTGTGTGTGTGTGTGTGTGTGTGTGTGTGTGTGTTGGTGTCTGCAGTCAGAAAGAGGGTGTCACATCCCCTGGGACTGGAATTACAGATGGCTGTGAGCCGCCTTGTGGGTGCTGGGACTCGAACCCGGGTACACTGCTGAGCCAACTCTCCAGCCTCAGCGCTTGCTATTTTTCTGCGTTTTTAATTTTTGGTGTTGGGGAATCAAATCTGGAATCTCCCATTTGTTGGGAAGGTGCTTAACCAGTTAGCCATAAAGCCACACCCCTTGTCTGGCTTCTACTTTGTTTAATAAAAAACAAAAGTTAAAAGCTGGGCGTGGTGGCGCACGCCTGTAGTCCCAGCGCTTGGGAGGCAGAAGCAGGCAGATTTCTGAGTTCGAGGCCAGCCTGGTCTACCAAAGTGAGTTCCAGGACAGCCAGGGCTACACAGAGAAACCCTGTCTCGAAAAAACAAAAAACAAAACAAAACAAAACAAAAAACAAAAACAAAAACAAAAAACAAGAGTTATGGTACAGGGTATGAAGTAGAACCTATCTGTAGTACTGGTGGGTTCTTTTGTTCTGTTTTGCTTTTGTTGCTACTGGGTCTCGCTGTGTAGCCCAGGCTGGTCTGAAGTGTCGGCTGTCCTCTTGTTTCAATCTCCTCAGAGTCATAGAAACACCGTTACCGCTGCCTGACTTTCTAGTGGTTTCGATTTGCATTTTCATTTATCAGAAAAGTCACATATCTTTTCATGTACATACTGATCGCCTATGTCTTATTTAAGAAAAAAATGTGTTTAAGTCTTTGCTCACTTTCCCAATTGGCTCTTTGATGTTGCCGGGCCTGGAGAGCCCCTGTGGTTTCTGGAGATCAGTCTCCTCTCAGAGACCCGGTTATCAGCCGTCCTTTTCCCTGTGGGCTGCTCTTTTACTCCAGTAATTGTTGGTTTTTCCACGCAGTTCCGTGACCTGCAGCCCACGCGAGTCACCTGTATGCCTGCCACGCGGGCCGCGGGCTGCGGCGGAGAAGCGGGGGTGGGGGGTGGGGGGGCTGAGGTGGTGGGGGGTGGGGGTGGGGAGGGGGTAGTGGGGGAGATGTGGGCTGCAATGAGGGACCAAACCACACCAGACAGTTCCACGTGGCTTTATTTAAGATGGGGTAAAGGTGCAGCAGGCAGGAAGGAGGCAGGAAAGGAAGGAAAAGAGAGAGAGGGGAAGAAACGCTACCCATTATATGAGTGGTAATGTAAAATTCAGGTAAAAAGGTAGGCCCATTGAATTCTGGGTATATGGCGGCCGTTGACTTGGTAACAGGCCTATGCTTGCGGCTGTCACCTATATGACATCACAGGTCTAGGAACTAACATTCCTCCATTTCTGTTATTAAAAAAGGAAAAGAAAAAGAGGGAGGGGGGCCCGATGGTGAAAAGGAATGAGGGCGTCGTGTCTCTTAAACTGCTTCCTGCTGTCTGGGGGCGTCATCAGTTTGGGGGTGTAACTGACTTTCACCTTCAGGGTCCTCGGCATCAGGTACTTCTGTGGACAGCGGCTCTTCCGTGGGCAGTGGCTGGTAATTCTGTAACAGAAGCTGATTAATAGTTTGATTGGAAATTTTTTGCATTTGCCGTTGGAGGAATGTAGAACAAGATTAATGAGGCAGGGCGCAAACAATAGCATGAGGAAGATGACTAGAAAAGGCGTTACAAAAGGCAGTGTCCATTTCCATATAGGGTTTTCAAAAATCCCAGAACTGGAGGTCTCACTATCTCTGAAGTTCTTTATGTCTGACTGAAGCTCCTGGATTTTGTTTCTCACTATCCTGGACTGGTTGACGTAGAAACAGCATTCTTCTTGAAGGAACAAGCAAAGACCACCTCTTTCAGCTGTGAAGACATCCAGTCCACGTCGGTTCTGAAGTACCACGGCTGCTAAAGAATCGATCTGCTTTTGTATAGTAAGCACAGTTTCAGTCGTTCCCTGGAGATCACTTTTAAACTGGGAAGTGAATGTATTGTATTGGGCCAGAGAAGTTGTTATTCCTGCCACACCAGTGCCAATGCCTACGGCTATTCCTGTAGCGACCAAGAGGGGCACGATCTGAACTGCCCTCTCATGTCGAGCAGCTATCATATCTACAACTGGGATTGGCAGGGGCTCATTTCCCTGGATTACTCCCAGTTCAGGGAAAAGGAGTATTAATGTGCAAACTCCTGACCAGCTGGCAGGTAGGCGATGATACACCTGAGTGCCACAAAGAATTGACGTGTTTTGGATTGCAGGGCATTGTGGCAGAGATGATATATCAAGGCTTATGGTTTTATTACAGTCTAGGGAGCTTAACGTTCCTACAGAACGTGTCCCAGAGGCCTTAAAACAGTTTGCTATGCCAAAGAGAGGGACAGAGGTAAGGTACGGAGCCATGGTGACATCGGAGTCAGGACAGCTGACAAAAGGTGAGGTAAGGTTATTTGGCAGTATCACTGGAGAAACTGTAAGTGACAGTTCTGAGTCAATTCCTGGGGGTACACATAACCAGCAATCTTTAAAGTGACCAGGTCTGGTGACATTAAGGAGCTGGTATGCTGAGGTCAAGGTTTGAAGCAATAGATGAAATGACAAGTTGGTGCCATTTATGAGGGGTGCTGTCAAAGAATCGAGAACCTCGGAGGAGTGTTTGATTATCTCCCTTACCTTTTCAATACCTAGGGGTTGGGCGATTGAGATATACTTTCTCTGAATATGGATGGTACTTACTGGGGAGCTGGGCTGATTTTTACGATAGAGCTTAGCAACAACTCCTGTCTCCCACCTGGAATCCCACGGGTCTTGTATGTAGAAGAAAAATGTATTGCGGTGTTGATAGAAGAAATGATTGACCTGTAATCCTAGCATATGTATCTGACAAGACCAATATGGGCAGTCCCCATATTCATCTGGCCATCTTCTGCAATAATCTTTTGTCTGGTCAAAGAGAAAGCAAGTATAGAGATCATAATATTTAGATGGGATAACCGATATAGGAATGATCGCGATTTAGATCGGTTCTTGGCATCCGGATATGGAGCAGTTTCCTGACCCTATTTGGAAAGACTGTTTGTTATCTGTGGGGGTTTCTTGAACCTCCAGATGTAAGGACTGCCCTGGATGGAAACAAAGAACAGCAGGGGTAGGACAAGAAACCCACGTCTAATCCAATGAGGTCGAGCTCGGATGCCGGAGTGGAGTCTCATGTTCTGGAATTGGGGACAAGGTGGATGGTCTCGAAGTCTTCCGGAGCTTAATAGAGCACAGTCCTGTTAGGGTTGATGTGTATGAAGAAGAGTCATTTTTAGGTAGAGGGATGAAAGGTTTAAGGTGAGACAGGTGGATCCAATGAGAGAATCCTTCGAGTTTAGCAGCTGTGGGGGTCACGAGAATCACCTTAAAAGGGCCCTGCCATTTGGGCAAGAAGGGTGACGGCTGATGATCTGGAGGGGATAAGAGGACTTGGTCTCCAATGTTGACAGGAAGTGGACAGGAGACAGTCTGTGGCCGCGGTAGATGGTGGTCAGCAAAGTTCCATAGGAGAGAACGAAGGTGGCAAAGCAATGGGGTGGTGAGTAGGTGGTCTGGGAGGGGGGAGCATTTAGGTGTAAGACCAGGAGTTAAAACTGGACGTCCATACATAAGTTCAAAGGGTGAGATGAGAAGAGGTCGCCTGGGGAGAGCTCGTAGCCTGAAAAGAGCCAGAGGTAGGAGTTTTACCCAGTCAAGGTGAAGTTCCTGTGACAGCTTAGCAAGGGTGGTTTTTAAAGAGCGATTAGTTCTTTCTACCTTACCTGAAGATTGAGGATGGTAGGGAATGTGAAAATGCCAAGGGATGTTTAAGGCCTTAAAAAGAATTTGAGAAACCTGGGAAGTAAATTCAGGGCCATTGTCTGACTGAAGGGAAACTGGAACACCAAATTGGGGGATGATCTCTCGGAGGAGAAGATCAGAAACTGTCTGAGCCCTTTTGTTAGTGGTGGGAAACGCTTCTACCCACCCCAAGAAGGTGTCCACCAAGACCAAGAGGTACTTGACACGCTTGACAGTGGGCATATGGGTAAAATCAAGTTGCCAGTCAGTTCCAGGAAGGGAACCTCTAGCCTGATGGGTAGGGAAGGGGGTGCTACAATATCTCAAGTTGGAATCTGACATCTGACAGATTTTACAAGAGGCAGTGATAGATTTTAAGAAACTTAAGTCCTCAGGAGTAGGCTGTAAGTGGGTCTTAACAAAAGAAGATAATGCTCAGCTGTTAGGATGAAAGAGTAGGTGAAGATAGGATAGAGTTTGGCGAGTGTCAGGGGGTGAAGGTAAAGATGTGGGTTGTAGTGTAAGGATATCCCGGGGAAGGTAAGATGAGTTTAGCCCCCAAGGGCTGCAACTCGAGCTGCCTCATCAGCTCGGTTGTTTCCCTTGGAGACAATAGAGTCATCCGTCTGGTGGGATCTGCAATGGACAATCCCAATAGCTGTGGGGAGATGGGAGGCCTTTAGCATGGCTAAAATGTGGTTTGCATTAGTTACTGATCCTCCTGTTGTGGTAAGTAACCCGCGCTCTTTCCAGATAGCAGTGTAGGACAGGATATGGAAAGCATATCTAGAATCTGTATAGACATTGAGGGATTGTCCCTGTGCCAGTTGAAAGGCATGGGTGAGAGCTATCAGCTCAGTCTGCTGATTAGTGGTGTGTACAGGGAGGGCCTGTGCCTCTACCACCTCGGTGTCTGACACTATGGCATAGTCAGCTTTTCTAGTCCCTTCATATAGAAAGGAGCTTCCATCTGTGTACCAGGTATAAATGGCTTGAGGCAATGTGCCCTCCTGTATGTGTGAAGGATGAGGTAGTAGTTGCTCTAAAGTCTCAGTGCAGGGATGAGAAAGGGAGTGGTTAGTATTAGGTCGGGGAAGAAGATTAGAAATATTAAGAGGAGGACATGATTGGAAGGTGAGCATGGAATCCTCTATTAGCGCTACCTGAAGAGAAAGGACCCTGGAGGGAGGTAGAGTCTGCAAGCCTTTATAAGTTAGGAGCTGCGACAGGTTATGAGAAGAGAGCACAGTTATGGGAGACCCCAAGGTTAGTTTCTTTGACTCTCGAATAAGGAGTTCAGCAGCTGCTAAGGTACGAATACAAGGTGCCCATCCTTAGATGCTTAAACCCAGTCTTTTGGATAAATATGCTATAGGTGCAAAAGAAGGTCCTAGCTGGTGACCTAAGACTCCAAGAGCAAATTCCTCCTTTTCAGTTACACAGAGGGGAAAAGGACAAGTCAGGTCAGGGAGCTGTAAGGCTGGGGCCTTAAGGAGAGCCTGTTGGAGGCTCTGAAAGGGCTTGGTAACAGGTTTGGGAAGAGGTTCATGGGTGGGGCCTAATGCTGCCTCATATAAGGGCCGAGAAAGGAGGGAAAAGGAAGGAACCCAGGAACGTAAAAAGCTAGCCATTCCTAGGAATGATAAGATCTCTTCCTTTGTAGAAGGAACAGTTAAAGACTGAATCAGATTCTTTCTATCTAAGGTAATAGCCTTGTGGGTTGGGGTAATTGTTAATCCCAAATAGGTAACCTGGGGAGTAGACAGTTGAGACCCTGTAACCTTGACTGGAAAGGAAATTTAGAAGAGCAGAGGTGTCTGCTTGCCTGATCTCTAGAGATGGGCTACAGACAAGGACATCATCTACATAAAGAATTTTAGAACTAGGGAGAGATAAAGAGAGTCAAGCCAGAGCCTGGCCAAATAGGTGTGGGCTGTCTCGGAATCCCTGAGGCAGAACAGTCCAGGTAAGTTGGGTAGAAAAGTGGGTATCAGGATCCGTCCAGGTAAAAGCAAATATGTTTTGTGACTGAGTGTCACAAAACACTCAGAGGAATAGAGAGGGATAGAGAAAAATGCATCCTTTAGACCTAGGACTGAGAAATGAGAAGTTCCTGAGGGGATAGTAGAAAGAAGTGTGTAAGGATTAGCTACCACAGGATGGAGGGGTACCACTGCAGCATTAATGCGCCTGAGATCTTGAACCAGGCGATAGGTACCATTAGGTTTTTTTACTGCTAGTATAGGGGTGTTGAAAGGAGAAAAGTGGGGCGAAGGAGTTTTTTTCTTAAGAGGTCAGAAATGATAGGCTTAAGTCCCCTGAGGCTTTGGAGAGAGAGAGGGTATTGGGCTTGGGTGATGTACCTGGTAGGATCCAGTAACTGGATGACAACAGGAGAATGATGTCTAGTGACAGAGGGATTCTGGACGTCCCAAACTCTGGGGTCCACCTGAGAAGCTGGTAGAGGAAATAACGTGTTAGTGTTAGTAGGTTGACAGGCTAGAAGGAGAAGCAGGGAAACTGCCGGTGAGCTTGGGTTCAGGTGAGTGGGGGGAGCAAAGGAAATTAAAGCCCCCAACTTAACTAAAAGGTCCCTACCTAATAAGGGAACGGGAGAAGTTGGCACTACCAAAAAGGAATGGGTGAAGGGTATGTTTCTAAAAGTGCAGCTAAGTGGTGGGATCTGATGAGGAAGGTAAGGCTGTCCTCCTATCCCAACTATGGGAAGACGCGAGGGTGAGGTGGGTCCCCAAAACTCCATCAGGACCAAGTATGTGGCCCCGGTGTCCAGGAGGAAGGAGATGGGCTGCCCACATACCACTATAGTTACCCGGGGCTCCCTGCTGGTGATGGGTCTTATCGGGTCAAGAGAGCTCCGGCCCCTTCAGTCATCCATAGCCAAGCCTAGGAGGCCTGTTGGAGGGGTATCTGGGCATGATGGCCCTCTGTTCTGTGCAACTTGAGGGCCATCGATCGCCCAGTGTCCCTCACGATGACACTTAGGGCATGGTCCTCTTGGCTTGCGGGGGTTGGGGCAATCCCTCGCCCAGTGACCTTTTTGACCACATCTATAGCAGGGAGCTGGTGGTACTTTAGCCTTAGAAGGCCACGAGTCCGGGGTGGTAGCTGGAGCTGGTCGGATAGCCTTTGCCAGCATGTGGTACTTTTGTTTTCGGGCTTTCTCATCTCTCCCATGGTACACCTTGAAGGCCAGCACTAATACTTCCACCTGTGGAGTTAGGGGCTCCCTCTCCAAGCGCTTAAGTTTAGCTCTTATGTCGGGGTAGCTCTGGGAAAAGAAATAAGTCATTAAAAGTCGCTTACCTTCTGGATTCTCGGGCTCTCGATTAATAAAGCCTTTGTAAGATGTTCTAAAAACTGAGATGGATTTTCCTGTTTGTCCTGGACAACCTCTTGGAGTTTTTTAAAAAATTTACTGGCTTTAAGGCTGCCTTTCTGAGACCAGCCATAAGGCATGTAATAAACCTGTCTCTGGCTAAAATACCACCTGTGGAGTTGTAATCCCATTGAGGATCCTGGTCAGGTACTGCCTCAGAGCCAATTGGATATGTTCTGTCTGTCTGGTGAATTTGGTCTGCATGCACTCTTGCCTCTTCCAAGACTCGCCTGCGTTCATCAGGAAGTAAATTAGTGAGAATCATATGGACATCATGGAAAGTCAAGCTATAAGATTGAGTGATGTACTGAAACTCTTTAATAAAGTTAGAGGAATTAGAAGTATAGGAGCCCAGTCTGCTTTCTATTTGAGAAAGTTCACTCAACAAAGAAGGAACATGAACTCTAACCAGACCATTAACTCCAGCCACTTCCCTCAGAGGAAGGACTGGTGCTGGGTCAGGTGTCCTCGGAGGAGAAGGAGAACTTGAGGGTTTGGCTGTAGTCTTAGAACGTGTAATAGGAGGGGTAAAGGTTGGCGCCAGTTCAGGGTGTTTGGAGTGACCTGTAGCTGGCAGAGAGGGAGAGGAGGGGTCTGGGGAGGTTGGATTAGTAGACTCCGGAACCTGTTGAGAGAGAGAGACTGAAGCTGCAGTTTTGGATCTCGCAGGCCCGGTAGGCCTGCAGTGAATTAGGGGTGGCTCGTCAGCTGGATCAAACGTAGCGTCATCTAGTGGAAGGTGGGTAGGTTTCATGGCTAAGAGGAGTTGGGAAGGGGGACAGGCAGAGCAGAGAGAGGGTTTAGAGCGGAGATAGATAAAAGCCTGGACATAGAGAATCTCATCCCATTTGCCGGATTGCTGGCAGTATGTATTAAGATCCCTTAAAACGATCAGGTCTAGGGTGCCATTAGGTGGCCATTTGGAGTTATTGTCTAGCTTATATTGAATCCAGACCTTATTACAGAGGTTTATTAGCTTTGATCGCCTCAAATTGGAGGCTAGTTTTAGAGACTTGAGATTCTCCAGGAGGCATCCCAGTGGGGTGCCTGGAGGTACAGTCGAAGACAGTTTACTGCCCATTGGGTGGGTAAAGGTTACTAAATATTATCCCAGCATCCTGGAAAAATATGTTAGTAACACTGTCCAGCTAGGATAGACGTCTAGGCCGTCTCGAGGACCTCTAGGAGCTTAGGCGTTCCCGGAACGCTGGGGGAAGTGCCCAGCCTGGGCCAGGGCTTCTGCGGCAGCTGTGAAAGCTAAGAGGGATTTTGGACACTTCCGAGTGAAGGTAATACCCAAAGGGTTAACCGTCCTATCACGAATGTTAGCTAGAGGCCAGTCGTGTGAGCTGGGCCTAAGAAGCAAATCTTAACTTGAAATAAGTTGGCCAGTTCTTATTTTCGGCTAAGATTTCCCCTAGCTAACCGAGATACCTTACCAATTTGCTGTGTCTGTTTGTAAGAATGTGCAATCCGATGGCCGGGAACGTGGAACTGTTTGGTCGGTTGGCCCAGAGATAACTCCATGTGGTGAGTGGTAGTGTGCAGCTCACAGGATGGAAGTTCATGGGTCTCAGGCTGCAGCAGTCTGCCTGGTGGGGAATCCGCTTGGTGGTGGCTAAGGTAAAGGCAGAGGCTGTGCAGGTGTCTTCTCGTGGTGTCTGTACTGTCTGTAGCAGCTGTATGCAGAGTCTCCTGGGTCGGCTCGCCAAAATGTTGGTTTTTCCACGCAGTTCTGTGACCTGCAGCCCACGCAAGTCACCTGTATGCCTGCCACGCGGGCCGCGGTGGAGAAGCCGGGGAGATGTGGGCCGCAATGAGGGACCAAACCACACCAGACAGTTCCACATGGCTTTATTTAAGATGGGGTAAAAGTGCAGCGGGCGGGACGGAGGCAGGAAAGGAAGGAAAAGAGAGAGAGGGGAAGAAACGCTACCCATTATATATGAGTGGTAATGTAAATTTCAGGTAAAAAGGTAGGCCCGTTGAATTCTGGGTATATGGCGGCTGTTGCCTTGGTAACAGGCCTATGCTTGCGGTGCTAGCTGTCACCTATATGACATCACAGGTCTCGGAACTAACAGTAATGGTGTGCCCTGGTATGTGAAACATTTAAAAAAAATCATGGATACTTTTTTCTTTTATTGTCTGAATTTGGTGTCATATTGAAGACATACTTGATAAATCCAAAGTTATTAAGTTTGTTGTTTCTATTAAGGGCTTTTATGGCTTTAGAACTTAAGTCTTTGATTCATTGAGAGTTGCTCATTTGTTTATTATTGAGACAGGGTTTCTCTGTGTAGCCCTGGCTACCCTGGAACTCACTCTGTAGACCAGGCAGGCCTTGAACTCAAAGATCTGCCTGCCTCCCAAGTGCTGGGATTATAGGAGTGTGCCACCACCCCATTTTGAGTTGATCTTTTTATATGGTATTATGAAAGTGGACAAATTTTAATTCCATCCAGCTTTCCCAGGACCATACTAAAATGTATAGCTTTCCTCCATGAAATGGTTTTGGCACCCTTGCCCAAAGTCATTTAAGTATGCATGTGTGTGTGTGTGTGTGTGTGTGTGTATGTGTATTTTGCTCCATTGATCTTCATGCTGGCTTCCCTGTCAGCCAGACCCTGCTTTGATTCAGTAGCCAAATTGTAAACCAGAAAATGTGAGACTTGCAAATTTGTTCTTTGTCAATTTCTCTTGGGCTATTTGAGTTCTTGTAAGATTA
This sequence comes from Apodemus agrarius, assembly GCA_964023405.1. Taxonomy (NCBI): domain Eukaryota; kingdom Metazoa; phylum Chordata; class Mammalia; order Rodentia; family Muridae; genus Apodemus; species Apodemus agrarius. The sequence goes on along the minus strand of OZ030016.1, from coordinate 78,397,224 downwards.
TGCTTAAATTTTAGCTTGACATTTTTAGATTCCTTCAAAAACTGTCCTTGGCATTTATGCAGGGATGGTACTGAATCTGCAGATGGCTTTGCTTTGACAGTACTCTTCGATACCTTAACAATATTTGTCATTCAGTCCATGGGCACATGATGTGTTTCTGTGTATTTTTTTTTCTTTAATTTCTTCTAAGAACCACATCCTCCTCCTCCTCCGCATTTTTAATTTTTTTTTTTTAAGATAGCGTGTCACTCTGTAGCCCTGCCTCACTGCATACTCACATGTAGATCAGACTGGCCTTGAACCCACAAGGGACCAAAGGTGTGCACCATCGCACTGGGCCTGAGCCACTGGCTTCCCACATGCTAAGCATGCACTCTTACCACCGAGATACACCCCAAGCTCTCCTCTTGCTCTAAATAAGGTTCTTTCTTCCCTTTAGTACTTTGAATATATAAACCGCCATCTCCAGGGTGGCTGATGGGAAAGGCGGAAGCAGCTGCGTCACATCCTTCCTTGTGACAAGTCATTTCTCTGGTGGTGTCCCCAGAGCTCCCTGAGGTTGTCTTGTGACAGCTGTATGACAGTGTGGCTTGGGTGAGGGTTGAGCTTGTCCCTTTAGACCTCCCCAGAGCTCCTTTAAGGTTTACACAGTCATACCTTTCTTTCATCAATTTGGGGGCGTTTTGGCTATTGCTTCTTCAAGTAGCATACCCGCTTCTTTCATTTTTCTTCTTTTTCTGAAATTCTTACAATGCACCTGTGGGTGTACTTGATGTCTCCTGGGCCTCTCTGTGTGTGTCTTGGTGTGCCCTTTTGTGTTCATGTCAGGGCATGTTCCTCGAAGCACACAGTGCTGTGTGTGTTTTGTGTATATGTACGCATGTACTCCGTACATTTCTGAGTACATTCCTTTACATGTGCTTCTGAGCGCGTGTATCTGAGTGTATCCGAGAGTATACCTCTGAGCATCTCCCACGTGTGCACCTCTGAGTGTGTTCCTCTGCACGCTTCTCTGTTTACCTCAGTAGCTACATTTGTGTATTCTGAGCATGTATTCTGCCAGACCTGGGGCAAACCCATTATGGATATTTCCTGGACTCACAGATCCTCTTCTTTTCCAGAACTCATACCTGATAGACTACTTCCTCTTTCTGAACCGGTACTTTGAAGTGGGGCCTCCAGTGTACTTTATCACCACCTCGGGCTACAACTTCTCCAGCGAGGCAGGCATGGACGCCATTTGCTCTAGCGCAGGCTGCCAGAGCTTCTCCCTAACCCAGAAAATCCAGTATGCCAGCGAATACCCTAACCAGTAAGTACTGGGTCTCCCCAACACCCTGGCGTGCTCCTTCTCTGCTTTCTGTCTCCTCTCCTGTGCTCTCTTCGTGCATGCTCTGCCTATGCAGCTAAGAAAGCCAGAGGAGGCTCCAGCACAGGGGTCAGGAGGGAGTCATCAGCAGACTCACTGGCTCCACCCCCTCCTCTCCATTGTCTGGCCTCAGGTCTTATGTGGCTATTGCTGCATCGTCCTGGGTAGATGACTTCATCGACTGGCTGACCCCATCCTCCTCCTGCTGCCGCCTTTATACCAGCGGCCCCCAAAAGGATGAGTTCTGTCCCTCGACGGATAGTAAGTTTGGGACTACAAGGGACTCCCTGCCCATTACAGTTTACGGAAACTGAGGCAGGAGAAAAGAAAGGCTCTCAGTCTCCCATCAAACCCATAGTGTCCGGGCAGTTTAGGGCTTAGGCATTCATACTGACATGTGTCCCCTGGAGTGTCATACCTTTGTTTGCAGAACATGCTGGTTGTGGGCAGTGGGCTGTGGAGTTGGAAGTAGAGCTATAGCCCTGCATACGGAGCTGCTGTGTTTAACAAGTGTGGGAGATCCCATTTCGTGACCTAACTTTCCCTCCCAACCAGCCTTGGGGGCTAAGAGGGACAACCAGGGGTGGCAGTGTAAACTCCTCAGATCTTGGGACTTTAGCTTGGGGCACAGAGTGGGAGTCAGAACAGGAGCTGCCTTGCCTGGCGTGTCACTGCCCAGAGTCCCCCCTCTCTTCAGCTTCCTTCAGATGTCTCAAAACCTGCATGAACCGCACTCAGGGTCCCGTGAGGCCCACAGCAGAACAGTTTCATAAGTACTTACCCTGGTTCCTGAGTGACCCGCCCAACATCAAATGTCCCAAAGGGTAGGTACCGATGGTGGCTTCTGCTGGCGATGGGGGAGACTTGTGGGTAGGCACAGCGGGGCAGGAGTGCCTAGCCAAGCCCTTCCTGGGTACAGTGGGTGGGCAGACAGGACAAGGTCTCATCTCCTCTAAGCCTCTATTCTGACCTCTTTACAGGGGTCTAGCAGCGTATAGGACCTCTGTGAATCTGAGCTCAGATGGCCAGGTTATAGGTAAGTGTGGTATGGTTTGGGGAGGAGAGCTCAAGGCAGTTAGCTGTTTTAGAGTTCCCCCAAGAGCACCAGTGTGTGTGTGTTGGCAGTGTGTGTGTGTGTGTGTGTGTGTGTGTGTGTGTAGGTGTATAACTGTCCTGGGCCTGTAAGCAAGGGTTCTCCTTCTCAACTCCATGAGCTAAGACTTCACCCACTGTTTCACCCCAAGTCCATTGCCACGGTGAAATGTGTGGCAGTCTTTGTGACAGCTGACGTCATTATTGAGCACCGCCCACTCCAAGGATTCACTCTCGTGTGTATCACACGGAGATGCCAGCAGCAGCTGCTGGCTAAATGAGGCAGGATGCCTCTGCCAGTGGAACCCCAAGAGAGCCAAACACAGTAACTAGGGGGGTGACGTCTGACGGGCGTGTGTGTGTGTGTGTGTGTGTGTGTGTGTGTGTGTGAAGCTGAACACAGCAGGCAGCAGAACCAGCCAGCCATCTGCACGGAGGGAGCCAGCTGTAGTCTGTGCACATCACTGTGTGAGTGCCCTGGAGGGGCCAGCATGGAGATGGGCCTGGGTACTTTGGATGAATTCTTTTTTTTTTTTTTTTTTTTACCGAACCAACTCAGACTTGGAATCACTAGCTGTAAATGACTGTAGGACCCCTAGTCCACCCTCCAAGCTAACTCTTCTCTGTAGCTCCTATCTTCCGAGAAGGCACCCCCACCTGACCCTGGTCCTTGTGTCCAGGCAACACAGACAGGTTGTCAAAGGGTCCGGGGTATGATGGACAGAGGAGTGGATTGTTTCTGGGAGGGAAGAGACAGCCCTGCCTCTGCCTGGTCCAGGCCAGATCTGCATCCATCATGGCCCTAAATATCCTACAGCAGCACTTTTCAAAATGAGAGCTCCCCTCTCTCCTCCAACAGTATCAACATCATCAGAGGATCGCTAGACATGCCCACGCCTTGCCTAAGAAATGCCAGACCATAGCTCTGGCTGAGGATGACCATTCTTGTGGCTGCGAACCACCTTCAGGTGCCCAGAGGCCTGATATCAGGCTCCACTGGAACCTAGTACCTTAAGATTGTGCATTGGAGACTCATCTGTCTTTGTTTCCCCTGTGTGTGCCTGGTGTCTTTTTGTGGACACAACACTGCTGAACACAATTCCGCAAGTGTTTATTGTACTTACAGGCAGGACCCCAAAGTCACGGCTTTAATAATTCAGTCATTTGTGTTTGCCCGCCTTCCTTTCTAGTCTGTTCCTACAGGAATTGGCAAACTGAAAATTAATTTTTTGAGACAGAGTTGCATGTAGCCCACACTCGTCTAGAACTTTCTATGTAGTGCTGAACTCCTGAATCTCTGGCCTCCTCAAGTACTGGGACCACAAATATGAAACACCATACTCCAACAAAAGAAAGTAGGCCAAGTTTTTGTTTAAAAAATCCAGCACATTTTTTTTTTTTTGAAAGCACACATAGAAGGATTTGGTTTGGGGGGGCGGTGGTGGCACACGCCTTTAATCCCAGCACTTGGGAGGCAGAGGCAGGCGGATTTCTGAGTTCGAGGCCAGCCTGGTCTACAGAGTGAGTTCCAGGACAGCCAGGACTACACAGAGAAACCCTGTCTCAGAACAACCACCCCCCCCCAAAAAAAAAGTTTAAAAAAAGAAGGATTTGGTTTCACCAGGGAGACATTTTAGTTTTTATTTTGCTTTTGAGACAGTATCTTACTCTCTAGCCCAAGCTGGCCTGGAATTTGAAGTAATTTTCC